>OZ018330.1:125710729-126278229 GCA_963969495.1 Ceratothoa steindachneri | reverse complement strand
TTCCCTGCTTTTTCTCTTAGGATATAAATATTTGGAATTGGTCTTCAATATATTGATAAAAAATCACAAACAAGAAGCTCGATTACTAATAAACAATTCTAGTTGAATATATTTCACCATCCGCCTTTATAAAGAAAATCGTGCGTCTGGCATGACATCCAGCCACTGCAGCTGATCGTGGGGCAGTGTGTGGTAATCATTTGTCGTAGTGTTTCCTCCCAGACAAAAGTTGGCGCAATTTTGGCAATGGAGACCGACGTCGATGAGGTTGCCACCTCTTCTTCGTGGATATTTTGGGCTGTGGCTAATGTGTGTGGTGGTCTTCGATCAGTGGTCGAGCTCCTGTGGTGGTTAGGTGGAGTGTCGTTTCGAATTTTCCCGATGGATACCTTGAACACCCTCCTGTTGGGATGGCTCGTGTTCGGACTCTTTATGCTCGTTCTTGCCAAGTTCATATACACCAAATTTCAAGGTGGGGGGCCCAGGTGGGCAGACCCGGCCCTATCTAGTCAAGATGGGGAGTCCATGCCACCTTCAGAGAAATGCAAAGATTCCGGGTTAACTGCCCCTGTGGAGCCCCGGAGGGCCACGATCGTCCCCGAAGCGCTGCCCGCTCACGTACCTGCGCCGGTGGGCACCGGGGGAGACCCCGATGCAGTCCGCTGGATCAACAACCTCCTCGTGTGGTTCTTCGAGGGCCACGAGGGAGGTGCCATCGTGAAGGAGGCGTGGAACGACAACTTGAACGAGTACACCGTCGGAGTCGCCCTCGAAGTAAGACTTCTTCGTACGGCTTCGCCACTGCCAACGCGACCGTCCGTTTGTTGGTCAAATGCAGGGCCAATTCGCCATTTGATGGCACTCGGGAAAGTGGGTGGTGGCTGAGGTCCCCATATCCTGGGTATGGCCGAGTAGAAGGGGGGGGGGAAGTTCAAACGGCATGTCCCACCCACCTCTGCGTAGGTAGGGCAAAGGAAGTGGACGGGCGTGAGAGAGAGGGAGAGAGTCAGATTTCCTTATTCAATCGTTGATGAAAATGAAAGGGGTGCAACCAAGACTCGTTACTATACTAAGAGATAGGAGTATAATCCACCTCCAAACTACTCAGCAATATTGGCTCGATATTATTCATTTTATTGTTTAATTATTGGCCATATTAAAAGGAAAATTGCACAAATGGCCGTTTTAAGTAAAAACGCGAGGGTTTCATTTTCTTTAAATAACGCAGGGAAGAAATAATGAGAAAATAATATGAATGAACATTAAAAATAATAATAATAACAATATTAACCCCGGCACGTCGAAATAGGCCTGCAACTGCTGAAATCTTCGAGCCACTGCGGCTAATCTTCGACATTTGTAAAAATTCTTTTGCTTCACTGATTTACCGTTTGCTTCGGGATTCTTGAGATCACTTCTAAAAATGGCCATATTTACACTCGGACACGCACTAATGTGGCGGCCACGTCTTCACAATCAACACACGCCACAACACGACAGAGACAAAACGGGAAAATGAGTAATTTGCGGTTTGTCCAGCTTTCTAAAAGGCTGTTTCGCATGATGTTTTTGCCGTAGTTAGATTTGATTTATGTTGTATATGACCGTAAATGACCTTTTCCTCCTTCCTTAGTGATAAATTGCGTAACTTTGATATTCCCTTGTCAGTTAATATTTTCATTGAACTCATCTATATGTGTACTAAAAACTGTAAGTTTTCTTTTAATGGTAATTATTACCTTCAAAAGTTTGTTTCGCTATGGGAAATTGCTTATCCCCTGTTCTTTCTAACATATATATGGAATTTTTTTTTAAACTACCTTACTCCCCACCATTATCGATTTTCCCCTTGTTTGGTTCCGATATATAGATAATATTATATGTTTGCGGCCTTCTTCTAAGGATGTTAATAGTTTTCTTACTGAACTTAATTCTCTGGTTCCCTCTATTAAATTTACCCTTGAACTCTAACAAAATGGTGTCCTCCCGTTCTTAAATCTACTTATTCATAGGACTCGATCTGGATTTAAATTTTCCGTCTATCGTAAGCCTACCAACGCCTGTTCTTATAGTCATTTTTACTCAGTTCCTAATGATAAAGTCAAACGGTCTGTATTTATTTCAATGTTTCTCCGGGGGATGCGGGTCACTAGCCGGAATTCTTGGATCGTGAGATTTCTAAGATCTTTGAAATTGGTACCAATCTTTGCTACCGTCATCAATTTCTTGCAGGATGCCTAAATTTGACAAAAAAAATCCTTTTACAGAACTGAAATCCGTCCCGCATACAATTTTAGGAACTCCCTTGTTTTACCGTTTTCTGAGTCCTTTTCCTTGCTTCCCCGCCTTTTGAATAGGTTAAATATTTCTGTTTTATTCAAATATCAGTCTACCATGTTTAAAATGTTGATTCATAATAATAACAATAGTATATAAAAGGATTATTCTGTTTATTGTTCAGTTTGCCCTAAGCAATACTTTGTTGCTTGACGCAACATAAATACAATATTAGGAGGGGTGAATGCAGCAGCACTTTCTTTGTCCATTTATCGGAAAACAATCACCCTATCAATTGAAAAGAGGCTAAATTTCTTTACAAATCCAATGACTTTATTCAAAGAAGTATTGTTGAATGCTCATTCATTAATTCCTCACCTAATTTTAATATATCCTTTGGTCTCTTTAAACTAGACCCTGTTATTAAAAGGCTTATTTCTAACGAAATTGTCCATTTTAAATCTTAGCCCTTTGATTTATTAATTTAGTTATGTCTATCTTATTTATTTTAGGGTATTCATAATCGGGTATGTATGTACTTAGTTTAGTCACATACATGTCTACATTCTTTACGCATAGGTTGGAATTTTTCGGAAGTAGACCTTATCTATTTGGTTTTATACTTCACATCCGTCTTCGATATGATTTTTTTTATTTTCGGTCCTTTCTGTTTCACACACACACACACATATATATATATATATATATATATATATATATATATATATATATATATATATATATATATATATATATATATACCACCTTTGTAAAATTTTTCGTTATTCGTTGATAATGAACTGAACAAGTTCGAAAGTACTTGGAATCTGCCTTTCATTTTCCTGTGGGATTTATTGCACAGGAAAATGAAAAGCAGATTCCAAGTACTTTCGAACTTGTTCAGTTCATTCTCAAGGAATAGCGAATTACTTAACAGTTCTGGTATATATAAGATACAGCAGAGTGGTGCCCCGCCGAACAAATATTGAAAGTACTTGGAATCCACCTTTCATTTCCCTGTGGGATTTTTTAATACATGCAGAAAAATCGTGAAACCTGAAGCTTAAGTTAGAAATGAATTGAATACTACGGGAATGCTTGGGGCAGTGCTTTTCAATCGAAAGCCGCGAGCCAACTAAGGGTGTACCAAGAAATCATTTTTAAAATGCCTAAATTGCATACAAAAATATTTATTTCAAACATAGAAAATTTACCGACACTTGAAAGTATGTTGAATCTTCTCTGCATTGCGTAACATAAAAACAAGGTAAAGAGAAAGATTGCAGACAGTGAATGAAGAAATAAGAGTTGCCCTGTCAACTCTACGTCTCAATATTAAATAATTATGTTATTATCATTAGTCTGAAATTTCCCATTAAACTTTTGAGGGTAACATTTATTTATTTTCAAATATTTATGTCTTATTTCGATTAAATTAGGTTAGATGTCAATCGTGGTTAATTTTAAAGTGGTTTCTATCTACGTTTTTAAGTATTTATACGTAAATTATTTTATATTAGAGTGCCACGGCTGCTCATAAATAACAATAAGGGTGCCACTATCCTAAAAAGGTTGAAAACCACTGGCGTAGAAGGAAACCAACGAGGGAAGGGATTTTTTTAAAGACTGATTAGTTAAGATTTTTATTGGTTTTTTTTAAGCACTGATTTCTTATAATCCTGAAACGTTGGCAATAAATGTGACGAAGTTTGAGTCCATCAGTTATTATTATTATTCTGAGAGCTACCAAAGCCTTCTTCCAGGGTGCAAAAACAACTGCTAAATTGATTCCACACAAAATGGTACTGAAGAGAGGCAAAGGCAGCCACGAAGAAAGTGAAGGGCTAATAGTAAACCCAGATAATAAGAAATATTAGATGAGAAAAAGCTACTGTTTCAAGAATGTATTCACACGGGACTTAAATGAAGAAATATCCCTCGAGTGTACAATCTCGTTGGGTAAAACATTCCACGTTTTAATTAACGATGGTATAATTACGTCACATTGTATAAATATTTTAACCAGCATTTATTATGTTGTCACATCGTATAAATATTTTCGACCTTTTTTTCGTCACCGTTTCTTCCATTTATCCGTTTAAGATTTGAAACCTTTGCAGTGATGAGAGGCGGGAAATATATTTTACAAATCCCAATCGGGCCTTAGAATTTTTTGTCAGTTTAATTCTAGTGTCAGCAACAATTCACTAATAGAAGCTGCGTTGTTACATATCTCTATCTTCGATTAGCATCGCATTGAGGTAAACGTTAATTTAACTACGACGCAGAAGGCTAAGGTTAGGAGGATATTTAGATGGGAGTTAGTGTTTAGATATTTAAATGGTTCGTGTTGCCCTGTTCTATAATTTGAAGTTTGGCGAGAATAAATAAAAGCAAAACAGCACTGAACCGATATAGCCTATGGACGCACCCCAATATAGAGTAGGTTATTTTTTTTTTTGGGGGGGGGGTTATGTTGTAATCAAAATCTGTTCTTTTTTGGCGGTTGGAAGCCAAAGGAGGTAAAATCGAGGTCGAATTCGATTTCAACGGATTCGGATTCAAACTCCTTTTTTTTGGCCGCTTTCCGACAGCTAAAAAAGAAGATTTGGACAAATCGCAACTAGCGATGCTTTTCACGTCCAAATCACCGCTTCAGATTCCTTGGTTAAGAGGCCTTAGGTGCCAACCATGGCCTTGAAGAACGCCATAGGAAAAAAAAATTCTTTTAAGTTTAGTGACGGTTCTCCGTTTTTTGTTGTTGTTTTTTTTGTAAATTTCACCACTAATGCAGTTTCTTACGCTGATTCCAAATATGTATTTCATCTTTTGGATAAATTATTAGTTTACAAAAACAGAACTCGCACCAAACTTCTTCATATGTGTGAATTCGTATGGCGTAGAAAATGCGAACATACGAAAATCCAGACCTATTAACGGAGATTTTGCCCTGAATTTCAAATTTTAAACTAATAAATTAACGTAAAATCTTTAAAAGTTATTTTAAAATAAATTTTACCTATATTATTTATTTCTTATTAAGAAATCCTAGCCTTTAAAACTAATAATTTTTCAAAAAAGAAAAATAAATATTTGGAATCAACATAAGAAACTGCATTCGTAGTGAAATTTCCCCCCAAAAGATCGGTGAACCTTGACCAAACTCGAAAGTTCTATTATTAATTGAATTTTTTTATTTGGGCTCCCCTGAGATGATTTGGGGGGTCCGATATACACACCCCTGTTCAAAACTTAGTCACGCATCTATTTCTGCGCATATTTACTCTGAGTGGACCGGTTTATCCGGTCCAAATATGTGGGCGATTTTTAACATCTCTTGCACAAATGAATTGTTTGCACTAACGAGTGCAGATGTGGGCCAATTCTTACGAGAGAGGTAATCTATTTTCATGAGCAGAGATGTGTTTGAAAATTTGTTCAAAAGTATGAGTATTTGAGGGCTCAGGCTATTGTTAGTTAAATCAGTGGGCAGAACTACTTGGCAAGAAAAAGCCTGAAGTAAAAATACTTAATGCCCATCACGATATCGTATATCGTTATTTATCAAGTAGTGTGCAGTGTAATTGTATTTTTTTTTTACCTTAGGTCAACATTCAAAGCTAATTAGGATGAATGTTTACTTGCTGTACCGTCATGTACATACAGGGCCGGAGTTAGCTTTGGTTTATTTAGGTTCGAAATCGCTATATGGCTAAGTCGTTATTGTAAAGTCATTGCTAATATATACATATATTGGGTGGCTCAAAATAAAGTTATAATTTTTTAACTAATATCTCAGTAACAATTTACGTTAAAGGTGTCTCCTATACTTAAAATTTGAAAACAATATCCTTTATTCTTTTCTCAATTTACAAAAAATAAAAATTCGTGTAAAAAAACCCAACAAAATATGAATATTTTATTTATTTTGGCCAAAATAACATCGAATGGACACCGTCCTGTTTGTTGACAGTTAATCAGTCTCTTTTCCTACGCAGATATGCTCCACCGCATCTCATTATTCATTTTCCTGCCATAATTGAAATATTTTGTTCATTTCACGTTCAGTAAACTTTTCGTGGTACCTCCGATGAATTTTTTCAGTGTGTCCCAAATCGAATAATCCATTGCATTCCAACAGTCTTGGTAATGAATTTTGGCCTATTCTCGTTCAGAAATGCCTAAGTAACATTGCTTGCATGTGACGATGCCCATCTCGTTGAAAAAAAAAGGTCATGGCGACTGAAATTCATTAGATTATTCGATTTGGGAGGCTCTGAAAAACATAAATGAGGTACCACGAAAGAATATGTGGAATTTTTTGTAAAGGTTTTGGTGTAAATTTTTTTAAAATATCGCTCTTATAAGGTCCAAGGGTTAGTGCGATATGATTAGTTGAATAATTACTATTTTTTTTAACCTCTCGATATATTTTCTATAGATGATTTGCGTATAACTCGAAGTTTACTTAGGATTAATATCAAGACAGTTGTTATAAAAGACATTTAAAAGCATTCATCTGTATTCTATTACTCACTCGGCGTTTCGAGGCAGGGTGGGCAAATCAAAACACCCAACCCTAAAAAAAACCGGGTTTAATTCCCGGGGTTTTTTGGGGGCTTTTTCAAGTGAAATTTGAAAAAACCCTGGCTTTTGGGTTTTTTTTTAAATTACTTCATTTTTTTCAAGAAATGAATACTACTTATGATTATTTTATTCGAAATTCATATTTATGTTTAGAATTTCAACAAATGTGTATCAAATTAAGGTTATTTTTCTGATACTGACTCATCATAATTATCTCTCCTTCTACAGGTTATGGCTATTATGGGTACCCATAATTCTCAATCAGGGATCTATTCTTATTATAATATAATTATTAAACTAATTAATTATTAATATTATATTAGAGTAGAGATAGCTATTCTTTTTCTATGTTATTCTAATGCTTGTAGCATTGGTTTTTTGAAAAAACAAGATTTGAAAAAACCCAGAATAAAACCCGGGTGTTATTGGGCTTTTTCAAAATTTTGGGTTTTTTGCTAACCCTGTTTCGAGGTTCTGCTTCATCATCAGGATACTGGAAGTTGAAAAGATAAATAACTCGGTTCATAATTACTTGCAAAATTCTAAAGTTTTAGGGATATATACTATGATAACATTATCATAAGCAAACTTTTATATATATATATATATATACAGATGTGTTAATAATTTACTTTTTAGCCTCTACTAATCTGCTCACTGAGGCGGGCAACCCCCACGAATGTAATCATATTTCCCAGATCGGTGTACAGGTCCCTAGGGCAAGTGGAGTGCTTGTGTCCTGTTATGGATGTCGAGGTGTTTAGTAACATCTTCGTGAAGCTTCGGGTAATTAAAACTTGAAAATATAAGCGACGAACAAAAATAATCAGTGACTAAATGAAGTCTGTTTTGAATTGTACTCACTTTCTCAACTGAGACAGTTTTGAATGTCTATAAAATTCTAAGACGCCCATCTGCTTCCCTCTTAACCACTCTACTAATCAAGTGAGATAATTCGCTTGTGAGGAGTGATTAGTAGATTGGCGTGCGCCGATTGTCTTTGTTGAACGTTTGTTTGTATGTTGGTGTGTATTTAGTCTTTCATTGTGATCGTTTTAACTATTCTGGTTTTCTTTTTCATCATCTCGGCATAACTTTTGATGGGATGGGATATATGTGAGATTAAGGGAGTGACCAAGTTCATCCTTTCATGTAGATCAAGGACAAACTGGTGTTGGAGGGGATCGCATTTTCGAGAGAGGAACAGGTCTCCCGGGACGCGCGATGCACAACCATAGGTCTCCTGCAATGTTTGATGTCGTGGATATTTTGCTGTAATACCTGGAGATAACGCAGTAATCGATTTTGTAGCTCCCAAAATCAATCTACTCCTTAGCGAAAAGGCATTTACAAGATTGATTTGCAATCCGTACAACTTAAGTTATGCAAAGAGTTGCTTCGATATTGCATGTGCTTTCGTTTTCCATTGCTATTAACAGGTCATAACATAGGCAAAAAACGAAGTCTAGATCATTCCAAATATAGGCGATGTACCGGTGAAAAGACAAGTATTACACATACCTTGGGGTAAGACGACCCATTCGAACAATCTGTGGGGGTGGATCATAGCTATCTTCTCAGTTAATGTTTCCATTGGGATCCAGAAAAACGCGCCCCGTTAACCCATCTTAGAGAAAATGTTGCAATCCTGAAAATTTGCTATGAAGTTCTTCAGATAAGACAATGGATATTTATCCTCGATGGTGGTCGAATTGAGTTAATTGTAATCACAGGCAACTCGATAGTTGTGACTGGACATCTGTACTAAGTGAATTGGTAGGTGTAAGGGGATTTACTAGGCCGTATTTTTCTTTCCACCAATAAAGAGGGAATTATTCGGCGCGCAACATTTAGTAGTTTTAGGGGCATCCAACGAAGTCTACATGTGATTGGGGGACTGTGTGTGATCTGATGGAGGTATGTTGGGGGAACATTCTGATCCATGGACCTATCCACACAATTGGGGCTGTTATTGGGTTTTATATAGCACACTGCATTTTGACAAAAGAAAATCAATTTAAGAACCATTTGTAATGGGAAAAAAAGAAGAGATGGAGAATGCCCCCTTCACTATAGCTCTTATCGCAATTTTAGTTCATCTATTAAGGGTGCGTGCTTTAGGTCGACAATGTTATTGTGGTTAGTTAGAAAATCATCTTCCAATATCGCACTTTTAACATCACACTAGGAATTTCCACCAGAAATTCCTTCGTCAACTCACCGAAACACACTTTTCTCACCATAAGTTCTAATGGGTGATTCGGTTATTGTTTGAAGGGGGATGTGCGATTGTTTGTGTTGTTAATATGTGTGCTTGGCCAGAATTACGCATCCCGTGTCCACAAGAAACTCGCTAGTAAAGGGATCCGTGATGTGAAGGCAGGTGCTTCCGAAGATGACAGAGGGTACGTTCTTCGCTCGTCCCGTTCGAGAGTTTTCCTGACCCTGCTGGTATTCGGGGGAGCATCGGTGAGTCTGGTCTTTGAACTCATTATACCAGCAGATTCAGTCGTGGATGGGCGCGAGAAGTGCGGCGGCTAGAAGATCGTTCCCTGGATGGAGTTCTGGTTTGCTCAAGTTTGGTCAGTCTTCGGGAGGGAGCTGTAACGTCCTTGAAGAAACCCAGGCTTGTTTCCATCCTCTAGCACAATTGCTACATAGGGTTCTGTCGAGCGAGCAAGCAGCAGCCATCGCCAGTTGGTTCAAAGGGGTCTCGGGAGCCAATGTTTTCTGCGCCTATCTGATGTGTGAGGTAAGGCGCCGGAGGAAGGACTCTCAAAGGAACTCTGTTCTCACGTTATCCGCCAGGTGTCATAGCGTTCTGAGAAGATCCACGCGATGCAGATGTGAGAACGCCATCTTATGCGTTGTGGTGGGGATAAAACGTTCCAAAATTACAGCCTGGAGGTGGGCATAGGTTAAGCCGCTGGGATCACGCAGGGTGGGTGAAATCCCATCATTGATGTTGTAGGTGAGTGTCCGCACCAACGACCTTTGCTTCTGGAAGTCGCTGGTAACCCTCTCTAAGCGGAAGAGGCAACCACTTGTGTGAACCATGACGTGGGTAATCCAGTTTGGAACTCGGGCATAGCTGAAGTAGGGTGTACCGTGACCCTGCGTTCCATTGTTGGTCACTTGATGTTTGATCGCTCCATGATCCTGCAAAGTTCTGTGTAGGAGGGAATCAAGAGCGTCACTTCAGGGTCAGGAGAAAATTATGTAGTTGCGATGCTCTTATATAACACAGCTATTTCTTGAATCTCCACACACCAGTATTTTAAAGACACCGTCTTTACAACAGGGCCGTTGGTATGACAGAATGGAATCCTCTTTTAGGGTCAACAAATAGGATAATGCAATAAACAGTTTTAGCCTTTATAAGTAAAAGAAATGACACGGTTGAGAACTAATTAAGTCGCTCAAATTGGCTGAATGGTATACCACTAACTTTCGCACCACACGTTTAGTTTAGATTGAACTCTTGTGAGGCAGCGCTGTGTGGATTCAGGCGTTTGAATTGAGCACTACTTCATTAATACAGATGGAATGCAGGAGCGAAAAGCAATGGTGAGGCTTTAGGCCATTAACTCTCGACGAAAAAATAATGATGCAAAATAAACAGGGACTTATTGAAGTCTGTTTGAATTGTATCCAATTTTCCAAGTGATGCATTTAAATCTCTGCCTAAAGTTCTAAAACACAAGTGAGGGAATTCGCTTATAAAGAGCGATTAGTTGATTGTTGTGCGATGATTGACTTTGATTAACGTTGATTTGTTCGCGTGTGATCGTTTTTGCTATCTGCTTTTCTTTTTCCTCTACTTGGTGTTACTCTTGGTAATGGGATACGGGAATATCCGTCACTTTGCTATCTCGTTTATAGTAATTTAAATGTTTGAGTTTGAGAGTTGTCGGGAGAAAACATTATTGAACTGCTAACAGGAGTGGTTTGAAATGATGAAATATCTAGCTTGCGATAAATCGTTTTAATACTAATAGGATAAGGTAAAGACAATTCCTTCCAAAAATGATCATCTAAAAAGAAGCATCCTTAAATAAAGCTTGGGAAAGATTTCAAAGCAAACGTTATTTGATAATCTGTTTCGCAAAAGTGATTGTAAAGTTACGTTAACTTAGAATTATAATATTGGAACCAAATTCGGATCAATCCTAGTAAACGACCCTCGAGAACATTCCTAATTAATAATCTCCAAGAAATTTCAATCCTAGAAGATGCCCCCCTCCCCCTAAAAAAAAAATCAATCATAGTTGATGACCCTAAAGAAACTTATTGGTATAATTTAAAAAAAATAATCTGTAAAATAACTTTTATTAAAGAAAAATACACAAACAAATTAAACAAACAATTAAATCAACAAAAGAGTAAAATATTAATCAAGTCTACTCAAACCGAATCGATCCTGACATGTAGGTTAAGTTAGGTCAGATCAGGTTAGGTTGGGTTTGGTTTGGTTATTTGAACCTAACCCTACCAATATTATCTTAATCAAATTCAATCCTAAGTAGCATTTTCAATTTATTTTTTTATCTTAATCTTATTATTACTTATTTAAAAAAAAAACAACTTAAGTAATGACCCCCTCCCCCCGAAAACATCATTCGTAAATACCCACTCCCAAAACCCCAAAAGATAATTCGTAAATACCCCCCCCCCCGAAAAAAAAGCTCAAATCTAGATAAGTCCCCTAACATAGGATAGGGGGCTCATTGTATAAGATTGATCTCCAAATTCCTTCCAGTGCTTAGTAGGAAAACACCATCCCAAACCCTAACGTAGCCTAGCCTCGAAAGACAATGTCTCCTCTAATTAATAGTTGGAAGACTATCATCAACAAAGAAAGGTTCAATTATTTCGTTGGATAACACTAAGCAACACATTTTAACTCTTTGTTTGTTACAGACATGTGAATAAGTGTTTCTAATTAGTTCGAGGGCGCTGAATCCGAATTTGAAAACAAAAATTCGCTATCACGTCTAGATTTTGTGTAATGCCCCCCTCCCCCACTTTTCGCTATTTGTTCCGATTAATAAATAAAAAAAAATAAAAAATTTAAGCAAAAATATTTTAAAAGTGGGGGACCTCCCTTCTTTATTCTGGCTTAGGATAGACAGTGTACATCACTGGCGAAGTTATTTCCCTCCCAAGTTGATTAAGTTTGTTATGCACTTAAAGTTTAAAGAAACTTTGTTGTACCCTTCTTGTTTTTTCTTTTGTGGGGTGGGGCCTGGAATAGGTGTGAGGGTTCCCGATCCACTGTCGGGCCAGGGACGGGGTCGCCACCACCCTAAAGGAAGGAGGGAGCATTTGGTGTATACAATACCAGAAGCATAGAAGGTGTTGTAAGTGTCGGAATCCAAAATTTTAACTAACGAGCTGAGAAAGAAAACCGTTAATTGTCTTCGATTTACAACACAATCTTTCAAATGGGAATGTGCGAATTTTAACAAATTTAATAATCCCAGAAAGAAATGGATTTATTTTGCTAATTTAATCTGTTTTTCATGAACTATACTCGCGTTAACTTTATCTGACCTTTTCGCTTTTTTTCTGAATTATACCAGAAACGTTTTATGGATTTCAGTTCTAAAAATTAAAAATATTTGCAAGCTAAAGAGTGAAGATGATTTTTTAATAAAGGTCAAATCATTATGCGCATTAGGAAAATGTTTAAGTGATGGCTAGATTTTCGTAAGCTAAATAATAGCAAGCAAAAAACACATGTATACAGGGAGAACAAAGTTAAGGCCAAACATCGGTAAAAAGTGTCATGTATCGGAGGGGAGGGAGATTGATGCAAAGTTAAAAATAGCATTTCCGGGAACAAAAGATTTAAGATCATTAGAGATTTATTGTACATCAACCTTACGCATATGCTCTTCGTATATAGACGAACGACTCTTGCCATCAACTTGGTCACAACAAAGCGAGCAATAGAATAGAGAAGGTTTTCATATGATTCTATAATATATATATATATATATATATATATATATATATATATATATATATATATATATATATATATATATATATATATATATATATATATATATATATATAATATTGAGGATAAATCCCAGAGCCACGAGAAACGGATGCAGCATCTTTTAATTTTTCACAATGTTTCGAAAACTACAAGTTTTCATCTTCAGGTTAGAATAAGTTTACAAAGTTAATACACATGAAGAAAACTTAAATAGGGCAACAAGACATTATTTTAAAGAGTGACCAATTAGAAAATATCAGTAAAAAGTACTATAAGTTAAATTTTTTGTTATTAAATATGACTTGGCAACAGTTAAATTTGCTTTAAAACTGACTAAAAAATTAGTTAATAAATTTAAGGTTTATTGCAGAAATTAATTAAAAACTATAAGAGAAATTGACCTGGCATTATTTAAAGATAGTAAATTTAAACTTTGTCTTTAATTTTGTAAAGACTGTAAGAGTTAAAAAACATTTAATATAAAAACGGTAAATTTCGGTACTTACTAAAGTGGATCCATCCTAGAGAGTGAATGGCGGATTTAACAAGGGGCTAGTATTTATAGGTTACAGTGAAGCTTGGTTTGTTAAAAAGCAAACCAACTAACAAACTGTAGTTAAAATTAGTTAATTAATAATGATATTGCACTTAAATCTTCATTGAGTGTAGGTTTGTAGTGTTTAATATATAAAGATTCGAGGGTTCTTAGGCAATGTTTGTTGTTGTTAAAGGCTAATACTTGAAAATTCTCAATACAAATGTCCGTTTTACAGCTTATGGTGTGTTGCCTAATAGATGACTTTTACTTTCTATTTAATATTTTGTTTGTGCGCCAACTAATCCCCATATGAGCAGAGAACCTAGCTCCAAGAGACCTGACAGTGCTGCCAATGTAAGAGGCTCCAGTCCAACTGGGACATTTAAATAAATAAACATTATCACTGCGGAACTCCAAAGAGATAGGATCTTTACTGTTAAAGAAACTTCCTATCGATAGTTTGTTTATAAAAACTATTTGGGGGTTGATTTGGGAAAAATATCTTTTAAAAATAAATAGGATTTTTCTTTTAAAAGTATCGTTTAAAAACCCTATCTCTGAAATTAGTAAATATATGGGCATTTTAGGAACTTCTATGCAGGGTTGAGGGGGGTCAATGAGATTATCAAATAGCCTTTTTAAAACTCTATCATATAGGTCAGAAGGAAATAATTTTTTTATAAAATACTTCCTAAGAAAAATAAATTCATTATGGATCCACTTTAGTAAGTACCCAAATTTACTGTTTTTATATTAAATGTTATTTAACTCTTACAGTATTTACAAAATTAAAAACAAAGTTTAAATTTACTATCTTTAAATAATGCCAGGTCAATATCTCTTATAGTTTTTAATTAATTTCTGCAATTTGTGAAAATATATTGAAAATCTTTGAACATTACCGCAAGAAAACGGACCAATCAACTAACTCCAAAAAAAAATGGATAGATTTATGTTTGAAAATATTTTGAACATTATTTCAAGGAAACGGACCAATCAACTAGACTACGCTTCACTCCGAATAATACACTCCAGACTCACCGAGAGATCTTTGGAAGTCCTACTTCTCAACGCTTCAACTTCGAGATTTTTACGGAGACGTCACTGACCCCGCATGTAGAGTTGCGGGCGTATACGTGCGCACGCGCGGGGATCCCTCGTCGTTGGAATTTGCTTTTCTCCATACGACAGCAGCACACCGCGTTCCTGATAACTTCTCTGCCAGTCGAGGTCTGTAAAGACCACCGGTTTCTGCCGCGTCCGAAACCAAGAAGGAAGCCCTACAGGGGTCGCGAAAGGGGGCTCAGTAGGGGGAGGAGTAGACAGGACCGGCAAGTGAGCCCTGTTTAGACATTTTCAATTTAGATAGGGCAGAACAATGTGGAATGAATTGATAGTAATAGGAACACTATTTGAATAGTAGCTTGGAAAAGAAGCTCCCCCAAGCTGGCCGTCATGGACGACCCCAGGGATGAGAAAAGGATCCCGCTCTGGATCAAAGAGCGCCACTCCAAGCCGCCGAAAGAGAAAGTCTTCGAAACCATTTTTGCCACCAATGGGGTTGCACTATGCCGTCTAATGGACCAATCCTATCGCTATCTGGCTATATGCGATAACAACCTAGACGTCGACAAACTCCTAAGTGTAAACTCCCGCTCAAAACTCGACGAGATCGGCTTATCACACGTGTCTGCCCAAAGGTCAATTATCTGACGTTGCCTTGACCCCTTGGTAGGGTCACATAATGCAGGAGAAATAAAGGCCGAAATCGAGGACAAGCAAAGTTGGGCAAAAATCGATGAAATTTACAATTTTTTAAATCGTGATGGAGGGGAGTACACCCACCTCTTCAAAGCGACATTCCAGACATCTGAGATGGCCGCCAAGACGTCAGATGCAGGCTTAATTCTGTTTTGCACCAAGATCTCAGCCTCGTGCATTGAAAGATAGACTTTTGTTTCAGTATAGGTCTGCTTCTCATACCACGCCCTGGAGCAGCACATGACATAAAAGAGTGTACATTCCAGGGCAAAGTATGTTCAGAGTGTGCCGGAGCCGGGCACACCTGGAAACAGTGTACCAATGGGGGCGCAAATAAGTGCCTAAACTGCGGATGCCCTCACCGCACACCCTCGATGTCTTGCCACACGAAGAAGACCCTAGTAAATGAGAAGAAGAGGAACTTGCAGGATGAAAATACCTTTAAGGCGAACACTAGCTACGCTCAAGCGACACAAAACCAAGAGAAAGGCAAAACACTACTCCATCTAGACCCAACAATGAACTTGGACCTGGTTATGTGTGTAATTCACGCCCACTTCGTGAACATAGCCAAACCAAGAAGCTACTCCACCGAATTAAACAGGATGCTCACCCAGAACGGAATGAAACCAATGTGGTTTCCCGACAACCCTCCCTCGACTGAACTTTACCAAACGCAGACGGGAAGACGCCCAAACCAAATTCAAGGAACAGATCAAAATCCAGGGACCCCCGAATGAACAGGCGTGATGAGCCCGCAACATCCGATACAATGGAGACCGATCAGCCAGCCCCAAGGGGCGAGCCAACAAAGCAAGCCCACTAAAGAGGACAGGCAGACGGCTCCCAGGCAAAAGACCGCAGACATAAACATGCGAATATATTCCTCGCCATCGGATACACTCCCGAGACTGGCAAAAGTCAAAGATATAATCGAGGGAGTAATCAAAGGAAAGTTCAAGAGGGATTTTGACTGCAATGCCACCGAGGAGGAAATGCTTTCGACACTCAAAGGAGGAAACATCGAAATTTGCCCCGAGTCATGTTTTAACTTTTCGCACGAGCAGTTCAAAAAGAAAAGGTCAGGGATAGTAAGGTTGCCAGCACACGAAGAGCCAGCAAAAGGTTCAGAACATTCAAGTCGAATAACATGGCTTGTAATACAAGGTTTATTAGAAAAATTAAGATCTTTTTGCTAAACGTCAATGATTGGAACCAAAAATTCATATATAGCAACATCATCCGCGAAGTAGACCCGGACATAGTACTAATCCCGGAACATGCCCTTAACACAGATGTGAATCTCTTGAAAATCTACAATTACAATGTTATTTCGTCCAGCCATACAAATGAGAGATACGATAGCGTTGCAATTGCTGTACGGAAGGGAATCAAGTACATGGAAATAACAGACCTGGAAGAATCGTATATTGTTATTAAATCAGCACAACCATTGATGACCTTGTCATAGCTGTTGGGTACCAACCCCCAAGACGACCATAACTGAACCAACTGGACAGGTCGACATTAGAAGACCTCGACAGTCACCTGGAGGTCATTACGGTGAGACTAAAGGAGGTGGACAGGGTAGCCATCCCTAGGGTCAGTTACAAGACTCCCAGTACCACCTTGGGACGAGGCTATCATACAAAAGAAGAATAGGCTAGACGAACTGGTCTTGGAGATAAGTCGACATGGAAATACAGCAGACCGCTACCCGGAGCTCCGGAACCTCCGTTTGGAGTTGAAATTCCTGATAGGTGAAAAGTCGATCTGGAATGGAATCATAGATGAAAGCAGTTTTGGAGCCAAATTAAGAGACTAAGTGGCACACTATCCGCCAAAACCAACATTAGCATTACAGTAGACGGGAGAAGAATCACAGATGACCAGGAAATAAAACACCAATTCAGAGAACATTGGAGAAGAAAGTTCACCATCACAGATGAAGGAACGAGGACTTCGATACGGAGTATGAGGAAGAGAGCTTCCCCGACCTGAAGGCACGAAAGCCGGTCTTAACTCCCTTCCATTTTGTGTACGCCACTAGACAGACATAGGAGGAGGGCAGACCCACGACGAGTTTGAGGCAGGCCTCAAAAGCTTAAAAAAAAGCCCCAGGCATATCAGGCATTCTTAAGACACATTTGACAAATGCTCCTGCAAATATTAACACAACGATCTTAAACCTGTTTAATGCCTACATTAACGTCTGGTATTTTCCCAACCAATTCAAGATGGAAAGAATGATTTTTCTCATAAAGCCAGGGAAACCCAAAGGGGAATTAAAAGGCTATAAGCCCATATCACTCCCAGAGTTCATAGGGAAGCTGCTTGAAAAACTGGTCAATGATAGGCTGAGGACCTATCTTGACGCAAATGATTTCTACAATGGGTAACAACATGGTTTCCGGAAGCACCTGGGAACTGAGAGAGCTCTTGCCCTGTTGACTGAGCACATCGCTGTTGCTAAGGTTGAGGACAAAAGGGTAGACATAGTGCTCAGGGACGTTTCATCGGCCTTTTATAAGGTATGGATCCCCGGACTAAAGAAGAAGCTCTGCGACCTACGGATGGGTACGTACAAACATCACCAGGCTTCTTTGCGACTACCTCTAGGATCCTGAGGCGATCATAAAAATCAACGACGTCGAGGGGCAACCATTTCCCATGAGGACCGGTGTGTCCCAAGGGGGCTGTCGTGAGTCCGCCGCTGTATACGATTTATACAAGCGACCTCCCCTTTCCCACCCAGGATTACGCAGCCTATATCCAGCTGGCCGATGATGTTTCACAACTTATCACCAGTGACTATCCCAATCCAATCGACATCGCAAACAGAACAGCGGGTGAAATAGACAACCTCAATGGTTACGAGGCTCGCAACAAGATCCGCACCAACGTGGAGAAGTTTAAAGTCCTCTCCATCGGAGGCAACAAAGCTGCCGACGTTGTAGTGCGAGGAGAGTTCTACCCGTACACCCGCGAGGCTCGAGCCCTCGGTCTGAACATAATATCAAGAGGATATGGCGTACATCTCAATGTAAAGGTCGCGCAAGCCAAGAGACACTTACGTCAACTGTACAGATTCAAGGGGCTCTCTCCCCGGAACAAAAGGAAATTGTAAATGGCCCTGGTGAGGCCAATTTTGCTATACCCCGCCATTCTGATGCACCTGGCGAGCGAGTCTCAAGTGAGGAAAGCACAAGCACTACAGAACCAGACACTTCGATTCATATTCAATGTATCTAAACTGGACCGCATTCCCTCGATCAAACTTCTCGCTCTCGCAGAGATGAACCCCCTAAACGTAACCCTACACAATAGGGCAAAATCGATATGGAGGAAGGTCCACGAACACTTACCAGGGAGAGCACTTCAACAATTACGACAACCGAATCAGACATTCCCGACGTGGATTTATTAGCAACCGCCTGCGTACGCAGGAGGATGTGATATTCCTATTTCGATAGCAAACTAAAAAAACTCCAATGAGATCAACTTTTCATTCATCTTTTCACGTATATTTAAAAAAAAAATCTGTAGTGGACAAAGTAGGCAAAATAAAGAAAAATAATTAAATACAAAAAAATCCATAGTGGATAATTAATCAAAATAAAATAAAATAGTAGATTATAAACAAAGTTAATTAAAAGATCTGTAGTGGACACATGGAAAACAAATGTTTTTTGTTATGTAGATAAAGTTTAAAGGAAACTGAAGTGACATGTATGACGTCATCGAATTATGAGTCTGCTCTACAGCCCAAACTTCAAGCAAACTAAAGTACAAATGTTTGAATGCTTAACTTTTTCATATGGTACGCTAGGGAATAAGGAAGACCCCGTGAAGCCACAGTCAGTCAAGCTGGCACATATTATCTTCTACTTTAACACTTTTTCTCACTATAACCTCTCCTACTATCTTACACCCATTTTTTTCCTATATTTTATGATCAATCAACTAACATGAAAATACGTGGATTTGTTTAAAAATATGTTCGAGAACAGAAAAATTGATGTTGGGTATAAACAAAGAGAGGAAAAGGTTTAGGAAAATTCTGGTTCCATGCGGGGGCGTTTCAGATTCTGGCGGCGAGTCGTTGGGAGGGTAGTCTCTGGCTGGAGTTGTGTAGTGATTGAAGGTCTGTGTTGGGAGATCATAACTGCCTCGGCCATTCGGAGTCTTCAGCGGTCAGGATCACGGAAGATGATGGCGGTGATTTGGGTGAACGTTTCTCTTGTAATTGACGTACGATGCGTTGCGGAATGTTGCTTGATAGCCCCGTCCTGGAGGTGCATCGTCAACCTGCGCGACAAGGTTGTAGAAGTCATCCCTATGTATTTAGAGTTGCGGTGAACGCAGTCACCGACGTTGCACGAGTATTCATACAATAGGTTGGCCTCTTGTAGGGGGTTCGTCGCGGGAAGACAACTGTTCTTCATGACGAGGGATAGTGTTTTTCTGGTCTTGTAATATATGAACAAGTTTATTTTATGCTCGGGGTTGGCTGGGGAAATGTTGCGGTGTATAATGGCTTTGAGAATCTTCTCGTCTTCCTTGTAGCCTGTGTTCATTGTTGCATGGTAGTATATGTCTATTGATGTGAGGTTTTCTGGTCTGTCCGTCGGAAGGAGAGTAGAGTTTATCTTTCGCTTAACGATTGAGTCGAATTCGGTTTGTGAATAGCCATTGTTCACAAGGAGCTGGTTCACTCGCTTAAGCTCAGCATCAATCGTTGCCCAATTGGAGGAGTGCGAGAATGCTCTGTTCACGAGGACGCTAATCATCGATCTCTTATATCTATCAGGGCACTCTGAGGAACCACTCATGCAAAAACCTAAATTTGTACTCTTGATGTATACTTCTGTCACGAAGCGCTCTTGAGAGGAACGAACAAGAACATCAAGGAATGGGAGTGCGGACGGCTCTTCGTTCTCGTGAGTGAAGAGTTATCTTTGAAAGTCTGGATAAGCGTAGGTAGATCTTCGAGGTTCTGCATGTCCAGGAAAATATTGGACGT
This sequence comes from Ceratothoa steindachneri, assembly GCA_963969495.1. NCBI lineage: Eukaryota > Metazoa > Arthropoda > Malacostraca > Isopoda > Cymothoidae > Ceratothoa > Ceratothoa steindachneri. The sequence goes on along the minus strand of OZ018330.1, from coordinate 126,258,036 downwards.
AGATGGGAGGTTTCAGGGTGGGGTTATTTAAAAAAATGGCATTTTCTACGGATCCCATGTAGAAATTGGCAAATAGAACGCCAAGTGGGGAACCCATAGCTACACCGTCGATCTGGACGTACATACACCCGTCGGGTCCATAAAGTGGAGCCTCTTTGGTGCACGCCCATAGTAGTTACCGTAGGGTTGGTTCTTGGATGGGGAGAGGTGTTGTGTCTTCGGTGATAAATTTTTATGCAGATAAGGTTTATAGTTTCGTTCAATTAGCACGTTGGTAAACAGCGATTCGACATCCATTGATGCCATGTGGCCAGCTGGTTTGGAAACCTCTAGGATGTTGAAGAAATCCTCAGTTGAACGTAAGCTGTAGGGGAGAGTTGAGGAATTTGCTAGCTTGTAAGTTACCGTAGGTGTGCGAATTATGATTGGGCCGAGGGTGTTTCCTAGCATATGGGTTTTAACGTTTCCATAAGTCAGACACCTACTGTGACCGTGTAAAATCCTTACCACAATAAACGCGTTTGTCGCACCGAAATTTACCTAAATTATTCAATTACAGAAGAGCGTTACACTTAGGACAGTTATATTTGTCTTTAAAAACACCGTGATCAACTAAAAATGCAACAGTAGACTCGCGATTGCACAGAACTTTGGTAAATAAACGCTCGAAATTAAGGTCGCACCTCCTTCACAAGTCATTTTGAATATATGCGCTCGGGCAAAAGCATATTGCGTCTAAAACTATCTTACTTGCGATTGGTCATAAAATGTTATGACAGGTCACGCATGCGTACGTGTTGCTGCCAGACCACGCATGAGTCGGTGGTTCTTTGCCATTGCGCATGCGTCGGCGACGCGCTGCCGGACGTAAGAGGAAGGGAGACCTATTGAAAAGATAAGGGAAAGAACTCTCCGGACTTAGAAAAACTAACCAAATTTCGAAAAATAAATCTTCAGAATTTCATAAATAAATAGTTATTCCTATGTAATTCGATGAGCTGAATAACATTGCTTATATAACTCTTTTTGATTAGAAGGCTCTAAAACCTTGGAAATGTCGGCGCTATCTTCCTCTTAAATTACCGGAAATAAACAGCATCAATGAGTACGAAGCTAAATGGAAAGTCCAGACCAACAGCGACAAGTTCAGAATAGTACCATTAGAGAGAAACAAATTAGCCGATATAAGGGTGGGTGATAAACCATATCCCTACACGACAATTTACTCGGTTTGAAAATAACTTCAACCGGCTACAGTAAGCACATCTAAGATCGAATCGCTAAAGCTTCCCAGGCAGTCAGAATTCTATATAGGTTCAGGAACCTCGCGAAAAGAATAAAAAGTAGGCCTGAAATTACTCGGTGTGTAGTGATTTGTCTATTGGAGAAAGTGTAATGCATTGCTTTGTAACCTCTTTCCCCCCCAGACCACACTATAACGTAGGTATACATGTAGATGGGCGGCGCGCCCGAAAAAGTGGATTTTTGTGTGTTTATATTTCGTTCACCCGTGCATGAATATTCATGCGCGTTGGAGTCCTAGTTTTAATATACCCGGCGCCATTTTTGTACAAAAATGCCCGAAAATAACCAAACGAAAAACGCTGTTTACTTACTTTATTGCGGTGGGTATACTTCAGAAATAGCGATGAGGAAAGCGTGGAATCTTTCTTTAATTCCCGTTTTGGTAAAAGGGAATCTTTTGTAGAAAATGGTGGTTTCTTAAAATAATGGCGATCACTTGAGTCACGTTTAGTTTTAGAACATCTAAATTCAAAATTGTCGTTGATCTCTAATACCTGGCCACAAACCTCGCAATCGATTTTAATCTTAAGTAAATTATGATCGTCCAAAAAAGTTCATTTATCTCGATCTGAAAATAAAGCACAAAGTTTGACAATAGACGAAGGACAAATTTCACATACGCAAGCCATATTCAAACTGCGTTGACCGCCTAAAAGTCGTCTTTCCTCCAACAAAGGGCTCCACAAAAACTAGTTCCTTTAAACGATCTAGCTAAGTATATTTAAATGTATAAAAAAGGTAATGAAAATAATAAAAATGGGGAAAAATATATTGACAAATAAAAATTACTACAAATGAGGATAATAAAAATATATTTAGTGTCAAACAAAATAAAAATTCAATTCATTCATTTTTGACGTCGACCCCCACCCCCCACCCCCATTATAATTCGCGAAACGATTAAAGTCGCAGAAGTGATTTGGTTAAATCATTCGCTTCTGTAGACGTTAGAACATTATTCTATAAACAATTATGATTATATACTGGGGGAGGGGGGGCTGTGACCCCCAGACCCCCCCATAATTGTTTGAAACTCAGGATCATCGTAGGGGGTCCCTCCGCAGTGTTCCCCCCCTCCACACGAGCAGTCCCCTTTAAATTTACTCCATAAGCGTGAAACGTATTGGAACACGGACGACATAGTTTACGCCCCATCGTTCGCGCCGCCGATCTACATGTTTACCAAAACGTAAGCCCCACTAGTGTTTGTAAAAAGTAAAATGATAGGGTAAATATGTAGATTAGCGACCCGGCCCATGGGATGTACTATTTCGTCCGTGTTCCAAAATGTTTTACGTCTTTGGAGTACATTTAAGGGGACGGCTCGTGTGGGGGTAAACAATGCGGGGACCACATTACGATGATTCTGAGGGGCACAGCCCCCCAGTATATAATCCTAATTGTTTATAGAATAATGTCCTAACGTTTGCAGAGGTGAATGATTTAACTACATCATGTCAGCGCCTTTAATAGTTTTGCAAATTATAGTGGGGGTGGGGGGGTCTGACGTCAGAAATGACTGATTTGAATTTTTATTTTGTTTTTCACTTAATATCTTTTTATTATCCTCATTTGGAGTCATTTTTATTTGTCAATATATTTTTCCCTATTTTACTATTTTCATTACCTTTTTTATACATTTAAATCTAATTAGCTAGCTCGTTTAGCAACACTTCAGTTTCGGGGCGCACGGTAGGTGGCGCTGTTTATAGGCTACAATTTGGGGCTACAATATATGTCTTATGATGTCAGACGGTAGCGTCAGATGTGAACAATTACGGCGTTATATTTTTTTTTGTATATGAGTATATACTGGGGGGCCTGCGCCCCCCAGACCCCTCCAATTGATTGAAACTCAGGATCATCGCAGGGTAGTCCCCCCCGCAGTGATATCCCCCCTACGAGCAGTCCCCTTGAATTTACAGGGGTTTTTTCCCAACAGCTTTTTACTGGCAGAAAAACCTAAACCCCATGACAAACCATACTTACTTTTATAGGTTTCTTGATTAGTTTATGCGCCTCTAGATAATCTAAAAGTTTTTCGCGTTCATGCAAAATAAACCCGAATTCGAATAACGAAGAAGCACAACTAGAGCACAAAAAAGCCATAACGAAAGAGAAACAAATGCTAAGCGGGTTCTATTTATAGCTACGACGTTGCCAGTAAGAAGCTGTTATCGTTCACTGAGAAACAAAAAATACGAAAACAAAAAAAGACAATAAAATACATCAAGAAACCTTACCTAACTTAGAAAAAACTATAAACGAGCAGAGGCGAAGATATTTAGTAAATAATACAGACTAAAAGTTACCAATTCCCAAAACAACAAAAAAATATAACGCCGTGATTGGTCACATCTGAAGAACCGTCTGACGTCATAAGAGATATGCTGTAGCCCCAAATTGTAGCCTGCTAACAGCGCCACCTACCTACCGTCTGCGCCAAATCTGAAGTACTACTGCTCGTTTAAAGGAACTACTTTTTTTTAGCCGTTTGCGTACCATAGAGACGTTTTATACGTAGTTTCAAAATCGTATCGGTTGGCTATGTGTGTCCGTCATCTATTTCCGAATTATTAACTAGTTTCTGATAGAGAAAAATTTGTAACCTTTTTGGACGTTCATAATTTAGTTAAAATTAAAAGCGATTGCGAGATTTGTGGCCGGGCATTAGATGTGGTAAATATGTAGATTAGTGACTCGAACGACGGGACGTACTATTTCGTCCGTAGTTCAATCCCTAAATACGGTCGAAAAAACGAACAGTTCGACGCCTTATCTTGCAAGCGCTTCCCGTTGACCAAAACGGGAATTAAAGAAAGATTCCACGCTTTCCTCATCGCTATTTCTGAAGTATACCCCCCCCCCCCGAAATAAAGTAAGTAAACAGCGTTTTTCGTTCTTTAGTTTTATATAACAAAGATGGCGTCAGCTATATTTCGAATAGGACTCAAACGCGAGAACAAAATAGGCTTTCCTCATTCGCTATTTCAGAAGTATACCCACTGCAATAAAGTAAGTAAACAGCGTTTTTCGTTTGGTTATTTTCGGGCATTTATGTTAAAAAAATAGCCTAAGTAAACAGCGTTTTCCGTTTGTTTACTTTCGGGCATTTTTTTTTTATAACAAAAATGGCGCCAGTTATATTTCGAAAAGGACTCAAACGCGCATGAATATTCCGACACAAGGGTTAATGATAATATTTACACAAATTTTTTTTTCGGCCGGGTCGCTAATCTACATATTTAACAAAGATAGTACTATTTTTAATATTTTAATCTTAATTATTGAGTATAAAAGAAGCTGGTAACTTTGGAATACATAGCCACCGATTTCAAGGAAATTTGATGATTCCATTTTAGCTCCGCTCATTATATTTTAAAACCGAATACTTCACCCCCCCCCCCCGCCCCCCTAATGATCAAAAAGTGCTACAACGGCCCCATTCATTTTCTTATACCAAACAAAAACCAAACCAAACAAAACCAAAAAACAACAAACCAAACATAACATAACCTGGCCTAATCTAACTTAACCTAACAACGTTTCTAAAAAAAATAATAGTTATTTGGGTTTAACTTTTAAAAAACAACGATATGTACTTACATTTTTAGACATATATCCCGGATTATATAATTTAACTGCCGCAAGAAATTGATGGAAGTAAATATTTGGTTTGGAGAAAACTGAAAAAAATACGCTCGAACTAAATATCTAAGGAAAAAAATGCTTTCTTCTGCTGGTTTCATCCTAAAGCCTTTCCATGTCAGACCTGCAATAATGATCGTACTCTGGGGCCAGGAAGTTCTTTCAGAATTACTTGATGCTGCACGCAAATATTAAAAGAAATGCAAAATCACGTTTAAAATGTGTAACTAGCTTTCGAAAAGAAAATTTGCACCCTTCACAGTAACTATAAGACATGACTAAAAGAAATTTAAATTTATGACTCATTCTTTAAATATTGACTCCAATTTTTGACTCCAGATCTTACTCTTAGACATTATATCAGAAGCTCCGCCCCCGAATGCTATTTAATCAATCATATTTTCTTTAATATTGAATAATTTAAAATGTCCATAGAACATTTTAATTCAATTAACAATGTGGCTGTCTGTTCTATATTTAGCAAAAATCTAACTAGTATTTATTGACAACAAAATAATAAGTGAATCACTTTAGTGAGAATCTTGTGCTTGGCCTTTTGTGTCAGATATCCTTGATTGAAGGAGACAATTTTGTTAGCTTCAGCCGTAAATCACTACGTTTTGTAATTTCAAGTGTTGGCTTGGAACAAATCATCAACAAAGAGATGAAAATGAATCAAAAGTTCCCTCGTTAATCTAGCAGTATTAGGGTAGTTCCTTTCAATCTCATCACATAACCACATAATGGTATCCATTGGCCTATTTAACCTCCCAGATGCTGAAACTAAAACAGAAAATACGGTGTCAATCACAACTTATCACAAATGCCAACAACAAGCAAGTTGAAGCTACTGAGTTAAATCATTCATTCATTTGTGTATAGAAAGGACAGATAGGGATCACTGTGTAACACAGGCGGACAGGCAGTCGTAGATGAAAATGTTACGGAAATAACTTGAGAGGGGATAGGAAGAGTTGATAGGTCGGTGGCTAGACACCGATGCGTGGTGTGGTTAGGTGGGTCTCGAGGTGTTCGTGACTAGACGACAGTTGGAGGGTGTTCAGGAGGGAGAACGTGTCTGCTTAGTCGGAAACGCGTTATTGATGATGCCTTTAGTTTATCCGAAGAACGGTATGGGCTGCGGGTGGTCATGGGCCGCAGGGTTTCGCGGTGCTATCGCATACCGTCTTACATGTAGTGTGGTGTATAATGGGTCTCTGACGAGTTTCCCGAGTTGTTTTGTGAGTCTGGTGTTAGCGTATGTGTTAAGGGGTGCTAATTTGTTGTCGTGTACAGGGGAAGGCTGCAAGCGCGCTTCAGAGCAGAGTTCTGAATGCACTGAGCCTTCTGCTGCCACGTGTGACTCGCGGCTACGAGTGACAGTGGGGCGTACGTGAGAATCGGTCGCACGAGTGTTTTGTATAGGTGTAAGTGAAGTTTTATGCCCGCAGGGTAGAACCTGCGCAGCGATGTATTTGTATGTGAGGCTCTTTCTTGTGTTATGTTGTGTATATTGAACCTGAGGGTCTTGTCAAAAGTTACCCCAAGGATTTTTGTATGTTGTGTGCATTCGAGCTTTTTTGGGTTTAGATGGTTCATGTCTGGTGTGTGTGAGAAGATTTGTAGGTTATGCATGAAGTGATCTCTTGCGCCGTAGAGTGTCATCTGTGTCTTCTCAGGATTCGTGGCAATCAGCCATTTATCCTCGTAATCTGTCTTCGCGTCTAGTATAATTTGTGGGTGGAAGGCGATCTCGTCTGGTCTACGGGCGCTGACGAGAATGATCTCGTCATCGGCGTAGGACACTGTGTACGGGTGACAGCAGTTTTCGGGTGGGCCTGGGGTGTCGTTTGTATACATGATGTATAGTGTGGGTGCCAGTAGGCTTCCTTGGGGAACGCTTGAGCGTGGTGTGAAGGGTTGTGAGAGGGTATTCTTGTATTTTATGTGGCATCTCCGTTCAGTGAGGTAGTGCGAGAGGAGCCTTCTGGTGCAGAGAGGTAACTCCGTATTGTTGGCGAGTTTCCAACGGAGTCCCTCGTGCCACACCTTATCAAAGGCCTTCTCCACGTCCTTGCTGATGGAGAGTGACTTTTGATGTACCTGGCGTTTTTTTCTGTATTCTGTGATGAACGATGGTCATAGCCGCCTGAGTGGACTGGCCCCTCCTGAACCCGTATTGGTGGGGGGAGAACCAGTCCCTCTCTTCCAGGTATTCCCGTAGTCGACAGTTAATCATGCGTTCGAGTATTTTGACTAGGTGTTCTAATAGAGCAATGGGCCTGTAATTGTTTGGGTGTTTGGGGTCTTTGTTTGTTTTGTGTAGAAGTATGTTGTGAGAGACTTTGAACATTTTAGGGAAGTGGCCTGAGGCTAGTGAGGCGTTGAATAGGTGTGTAAGTGTTAGGCATATGTTTGCGGGGATGTTGTGTATTAGTGTGGCTGGTAGCCCAGAGGGGCCAGGGGCACGTTTTGATGTTTTAATGTAATGTTTTGTTTCCTCGACGGTGATGGGAGTGGTCAGTGTAGATGTGTAGTCGAGCAGCTCCATTCGTATCAGGGGGGCGGGCCTTAGCTCGTGACCGTGGGCCCGACACCACTCCTGGACTTCCTGGAAGTGCTCCCGCGCGTGTGGTTTAGTTGGGTTGTGTGTATGTACTGTCCCAGTGGGACCTAAATACGTCGAGGATGACGTTAGTGTCTGTGAGTGTTTGGTTGTTTACTTGGAGGGTGATGGATTTGCGTGGATCAGTGCCTATCATCCTTTTTACGTGCCGCCAGAAGAAGGATGGGTTAGTGCAACGGGTGTTGTCCGCGATGCGGACGACCTTTCGCCACTGCCGGTTCCTATGTAGCTTCATGTACTGTAGGATGCGGGCACATAAGTGATTGATATTGTTTTGTCGTGGGCCTCTAGTGTAGTAATTACTGTGTGATCAGTCTCTGAGTGTGTATGGAAAATGTGAAAAGTTTTATGTAAGTGTAGGTTTTATGTGGTGAGTGTAGGTCCCGTGCTGTGGTTATAGTGTTTAAGATTGAGCACCAGTGGTCATCTAACATGTCTGGATTGGTGTGGTCCAGGTCCAGGTTTCGTGGCGTGTTATCTGTTATGTGTCTCTTGAACTCTTCCCAGTTCGTGTTTTTGTAGTCGAAGAGAAGTGGTGTGGGTGTGACTATGTGAAATGTGGATATGATAAGGCATATCGGTATGTGGTCAGAGAATACGTGGGGACCCAGTGAGATGTGCGTGTAAAAGCGTGTAGCGTGGTTGTTGCGGAAAACCACGTCCGGAGACGTAGTACCTCCACGAGTACCGAAGAATGTGGGGAAGGCCAGGCCGATGTGCTCGCAGCGATAGCGCGGCAAGGCACCGGCCAGGTACCTTCCTGCATCATTCGTAGTGTTTGAAAGGAGTGTTGAGTGAAAGGCGTTGAGGTCCCCCGCAAAGAAAATAGGAAGGTTGTCGTTTGATAGAGCCCGGAGGGGGACTTCTATGTTTAGTTGAGGCCACTAGGATGGGGCCGGAGCTTGTCTGTACCTTGCAGGCTAGAAAAGAGTCATCTTGTGTTTGGATGAGGGAGTGGTGTATAGAGCGCTTTACTAGGATCGCTGATCCTAGGTGCGGCGCCTGCGGAGTCTGCTGTTGGGGGGATGTAGGCTGGTCGAGTTTAAGAGTATTATGTCAGGTCTTTGTGTGTTTAGGACCCAGTTGGCAACAGTATGGCGAATACCGTGCCAACTGCGTACGTTTATTTGTGTCACGTTGAGGCGACCTATTGTCGTGGGTGGAGTGCGCGTGAGGCTGATTTAGCCAGGACCGTTCCCCTCTCCTTGGTTATTGCCCAGGAGGCGTGAGGAATCAGTAACTTTACGCGTGTCGGCTGTGGTCTGGAGAGGTTGTCAGTGGTGTTATTGGGTGGGCAAACCGTGGTTGAGGTTATAGTGTGTTCTGTGGAGGGAGGTTTAGAGATAGCGGTCGTGGAAGCAGAGCTGCAGAGAGTAGAGTCTAGGAGGAGGAAGTTAGGAGCAGAGGTTCGAGGGATTAGAGCTAGGAGATGAGAGGGCTAGAGATAGTAGGGGAGGTGTAGATTATGAGAGGGTGTCGGGAGAGAGAGGAGATTGGGACGAAGAAGGAGGGGTGGAAGGGGGAGACGAAGGAACAGCAGGGGGGTGGGTCGGCTTTACGCGTGGTTGTGTGGAGGAGTGGGGGTGGGGGGTCGTGGTAGTATTTTTTATTTAATACGGGGTGTTGTAGAGGGTGTGGGGGGCTTGAGGGAGGTGGAGGTTGTGGTGTCAGTGGAAGTGGGGTTGGAGGCTGTGAGAGGGCGGGTGGGGACGGTGGGAGGGAGGTTGGTGGCAATAGGGGGGGGGGTGACGAAGGGGGAGTGCTGGTGGTAGGAGGGAGTTTAGGTATAGAGGGGGGAGGAGTGGGAACTGTGGAGGGAGCAGAAGAGGCAGTTGGAAGAGATGGGAGCAGTGGGCAGAGGGGTAGGTAAGGAAGGTGCAGGGATAGAAGGGCGGGAGGAAGCGGGAGCGTGGTGAGGGTGGGGTGCGGGGGGTCCAAGGGGAGAGGTGTACTTTCCCACCGGGATGGGGAGGAGTGCGGGTCTCCTGTGCTCGTCGATTAAAGCAAACACCTCGGGGAAGATGATCTGCTCTAGACCATGCGAGGCGAAAAGTGTGTTTAATATTTTCGTGTATAGTCGGGGGGGGTCACCCTTCGACATGTCCTTTGCCAGCGTTGAGAGCAAGGCGGCCAGGTGTAGCTTTGAGTGTGTGGTGTGGGGTGGGGGTGGGTGTCGGTAGTAGTGTGGGTCTCTGGGTGTAAGGTGCTAGGGTGGGGATGGGTGTCGGAATGTGTGGGTGAGTCTGGATAGCTGCTGGAGTAGGGTGTGTCTGGGGTGGGACAGGGAGAGGTGCGGCGGTGAAAGTTCTTGTGAGGGGGGGGGGCAGAGTGTGTGGTTGTGTAGGTGGGCTGAGGGCGCCGTATAGCCGCTACGGCGTCAGAGCGGGCCTTACTTAGGTAAGGGCATTTTGGGTTGACGGCGCCATGATCGCCGCCACAGTTGGAACAAAGGGGTGTGCAGGTAATGTAGTGTGACCCACTACACTTCACTTGGAGTAGACCAGGTCTGCTTGGCAGTTTCGTGTAGTGTGTCCCGTTTTGTAACACCGGTGGCATTGTGTTGGTCTTATGTTGAGATGTGACTCGATGTTGTGTGGGTATATTAGGGTGCCGCAGACCTTGATGCCTTGGTCTAGCAGCAGTGATTTGTTGTGTTCGAGCAATGTGATCACTGCCTATTGTTTTGTTCGGTTGAAATATAGGTCTGTGATGACCTCCTCCCCATACTTCTGTCTGAGATGTGTGCAGAGGTCATCAGTGGAGAAGGCCAACCATAGGGGGTTGGTCTTTGTGATGCGTATTTGGTGTCTTTTTACTACACCATCGGCTAGTTTAGTTTGTAGGTCTAATGCGGCGAGTGTGTCAGATGCGTGTGGGTGGAATTTTACTGCGTCCTTCTGTGAGCGGAAGACGAGTTTGTGGCCTGTGTGTGTCTTTACTATGTTCGTGATGGGGGTGTCGTGTGCAGCGGCTAAGTTTAGAAGAGTGTGTTCTTTGCTAGTGGTGGGTCTTTGTTGTCTGTCGTGTGTAGGAGTGTAAGATAGGATGAGTTATATGCCATCATACTTTTTCTTTTTTCTTTGTATGGGGGTTCCCCCGCCCTGCCGATAACGACCCCATGAAAATGACTCGGATGTGGTGATGATTGATTAGTGAGTATGGACCCGGTTGGGCTCCTCAGAGGGTGTAAAAACATGGCGGACTTAATGATGACTGAAACCCGAATCAACTGACTCCAGTCGGAGTGCCGCCCCCTCTATTGAGTTTTGGTTATTTCCCAGTTACGTCCGACATCTCACAGAGACGGTAGTCTCCCTCTGTGGTTTTGGACGGTGCCGCAGGGTAGGGTGTTAACCCTCCCCGCGTTAGTAACTGAGTCCCAATCCTCGTTTGCTCCTTAATTGGGGTTCCGCAGCGGGCTAAGCCTCAGACCTCCTTTCCCCAAAGTTTGCAATTGTGCCCTTTCTAAGTAGAACGGCATAGTTTAAACGGAGCTATATGTGTAGAGTCACATTCACAGAACCAAGTCACGATGGGGCAGTGATGGAGAGGGTTTTAGCACGTCATACAACTAGAACGTGCCAGGGAAATAAAGGCATACCGTCCACGGTATGCCTTGCAGAATAATCGGTACGTTTTTGGAGTTGTCTTGCCCTTGACCTTTCCTCCTTTGCCGGCTGTGACTTCTCGTAGAGCGTAGATTTTGAAGATTCTTCCAAGTGATGTATGAGTTTTATCAGCTAATGAATTTTAATTAATTAATTAGTGAAAGTGATGAATTGTGTGGTAGGTTTATAAAGGTGTGAAAATGGTTTCTAGTTTGCCCTGGTGTTAGGGCATCACTAGCATTCTTCTCATTTTTTCTATTTAATAATAAAATTTTCCTCCGTCATTAATGGTGTTGACTGTCGTTGACAGCCAGTTTCCTCCATTATTATTTATATTTTTCTCTTTATTATTTTCAATTTATTCTACCGTCGTAGCATTCGAGCCTTTCAAAGTTATCTAATATGCTGAATATCTCTATTTAAATTTTGTTGAGCTTTAAATTTATTACTTTAATTTGGGCACTTCGCCTCTTTTTGTTGATTTCAATTATGTTGATTAATTTTGATTTGATTGAGATTTGGGCACTTCGCCTCTTTTTATTCTAAAATTTTATTTTTTTAATATTAATTATTTAATATGGGCACTTCGCCTCTTTTTTATTTAAAGTTAATTAAGTTTTATTTTATACTTTGGGGAATTCTTTAATATGGGCACTTCGCCTCGTTTTTATTTAAAATTTATTAAGTTTAGACTATAATTAGGGCACTTCGCCTCTTTTTATTAGAATAATTTCTCTCTTTTGTTTGTTTCCTTGTTACGAGTCGGGTTCAATACGGTCCCAGTAATTTGATTTTGTGTACTACTAAATATACATTAGTAGTACTTCTCTTGCACAGGTTCTACTGCTTGGGAACAGAGCCGTTCTACCAATTGCGCGTCTTCTATTTCTACGTATATTAAGGTTAAAGTTTATAGTCGGGAGTATCACTTGGTCTATTTTATCCCATGTCTTTCTCCCTAGCCTTTTGGATCTCAGTATTGATCGGCTTTAGTCCGATTCTTTGGTGTAGAACCGATTGCCGAATACGGTCGATCCTTTGCGTGCCAGTAATCAGCAGAGTGGCTTTATTATGTACCCTCTGCATCATTCTGAGAAATGTACAGCTTGCCATCAGCGTGATCACGGCCGGGTACACTAGGACTAAGCGTACCAAGGCCATGTACAGTATTTTCTTGTTTGACACGCTGAGGCCTTGGAAACGGCAAAGTTTTCTCAGCTCTCTTTTGTCTAGGGAGACTGGTATTTATGTGAGCCTTATATCCAGATTTACAGAGTTGTAAGCCCAGGACTTTTCCCTCGTTGGAGTACGGATAGAGTTCGTTGTTGACGATGACGTCGTCAACTTTCCGGCGGTTCATTGGAATTATGGTGAACTTATGGCGGTTGGTCTTAATTTTCAACTTCTTCTCATAACGGTTGATATTGTCAATTTCGGCAGTTGTCGCCCTCGCCTGACTTCCAGGGTTCCTGAATGGACTCAGGACGATTTGGGTGATGTCATCTGCGTATTGCAGATACATCGAATCGTACCTCACTGGAGCAGGCAGGTCAATTATGTACACTAGGTACAGCAAAGGGTTGAGACAGCTGCCTTGTGGAACTCCCGCCTTGAGTTCGAATTCGGGTCCCTTGCAGCCCTCGATCGCGATTTGGGCTCTCCTATCCGAGACATAGTTGCAAAGGACCTTTTCCAGGAGTGGGTTAAGCTGGAGGTTGAGGATCTTGAACTGTAGCCCTCTCAGCCATACCTTGTCGAAGGCCTTCTTTACACCCCGCAGCACCACGTCTACGTACCTCCTCTCAGCTTTACTGCAAGCGAGTTTTTACGCTAGGAGGGCGAGGGCTGTTTCCGTTTCTCGTCCCTTGCGGAACCCGTGCTGCCGAGGGTTGTGAGCTTCCAGCTCGGCTAGTTCTTGAAGCCTGTCAGCTAGGAGCTTCTCGTAGACTTTCGCAACGAATTCCAGCAGGGCGATCGGCCTGTAATTTACCAGTTGATCAGGGAGTTTACCTCCCTTGGGTATGAAGATTACCTTAGCGATCTTGAAACCTTCTGGGAAGTAGCCCGTATTCAGGGAAGCGTTATAGATGTTTACAATTCCCCGAATGATCTGCTGTGGGGCATTAACCAAGTTGTTCCTGGTGATGCCCGTCCAGCCTGGTGCCTTTTGTTGGAAGGCTCTTACAGTGGATATGACCTCCTTTGGTGTTATGGGACGGCCGTGGTCCGCCATCTCCCTGCCTTCGTTGACTCGAGCTAATGAACCCATTTTTATCTCACTTGATATACCCGTTGGTTGCCAAGTTGCCATTTAAAAAAAAAAATCCTCAAAATTCCAGATGGATGTTCATTGTGAACATCCATCACCCCAAATTTCCCAAGGACGTTAGGAATGACCGGTGTAGGGATTTGTCTATTGGGGAAGGTGTTGTGATGTATCTATCAGTGTTTCATTCAGATTATTGTTTGCGGAAGATTGTGGATGTGTTTATGGGTCAGGTTAGCGCCATTCACCCCTCGCATCACCTGTGTAGCCTATTATACCCAGTACCAGGAAGGGTAGCGAAGTCTGGAAATAGGCAGGTGATCACCCAACCTATCTTAGCGGACCCACTTATCCCTATTCTCCCTTAGTACCCACTCTACTCTACGTCTGCCAACCTTTTCTCTTTCTATTTAGAGCGGTTCTGGAAGATGGGGCCACTTCCGGCCTCGTACCTGAACCCATTCGAGTAGCGCGGGTTATGCCGCTACAAGGGCTCGATGACTCGTGGATGTGCGAGGAGGGGTGTATGCGCTGTCATCGACTCTTTCCATTTTTTCCGGCTCACGCGAAGGGTGACCACGTCCGACCTATCTTTTATAGGGCCAGGCCATTCCAAATTCTCCTAGTGGAGAGGGGGCTTTGCCCTATTTATATCTATAGGTAAAAGTATTTCCCCTCCTCCCTCTTCCTTGATGTGGCTCTCTACTTGGACCGGTGTCGGGCCCTTCTCTTTTACTGGGACCCGTCAAAAAAATCACGACCAATCAGCGCAAAAAGATCCTTCGCTCCCTATGGGAACCGATGATGATACCCCATGAGGGAGGTCATGAATGGTGGACTTTATTGGGTCATGCCCCGCTTTTTAACCTTCGAATGTTAACTTTCTTGGAAGCCGGCTCTGCAGTTGCTTCCCTTCTTGGCAGTCGGCGCCTCGGCCCCTTACACTTGCAGACCAATGACGCCTTGAGCCTGCAAAGCCATCGGCAAGTATTCCGACGTCTTGAGAGAGAATGACCAAATGGAGGCCCCTCCCAAGGCTAGCACGGACCCCAAGGTGCCCTCACCCCATACTGCAGGCTCTTCCCCGAGAATGGATGATATATCAGCAGGACCATTCCCCCCGAGCCTAACTGTTTCCGGACAAGGTCCTTCCAAGGACCTTAAAGGGAGTGAGGGGCTCTCGTTATGTGGTGCTCCACTGGTAACAGGTCCTCCAACTTGGAGATGGACTGGGCGGAAGCAGGCACCTCCGGTCTCGGAAATCCTTCCAGAGGGGGAGAGAAAAGAGCGCAAACCCCGCCTTCCCCCATCCTCTAGAGCAAAAATAAAAATAGATAATGGCGGAACTTCTGGGTGGAACCACCCCATAAGGAGTACGGCGATGTGTTTTCCTAACCTCCCTGCTGACGAAAGTCATCTCCCTGTCCGGCTACAGCTTAACCTCTCCTCCTTCTTTCCCTAATTACCACCTCGTCTTTCTGTACCAATTATCTTCCCCCCTGCCTTCGTCCTACCCTCCACCCTTTATACCGCCTGCCACTTTCTCTACCCTTTCGTTGGCTCCCTCTTACACAGGCGTGGTGATATTGACCTCTCCGAAGCCTGTCGCTAGGACGGACCCGCCGCTCCGACCTGCCTACCACGCCATCTGTAAGTTTTGGTCGTGGGTTCCCAGGGAGTGGTAGCATCAGCTGGTGCACGCAAGGAGACTTCATTCGGCCGACCCCTCGTTGGGGTCAAAGTAGGGCCATCGCGGACAGGGGCACTGAACTTTACCTACCGGTCATGAGTGATTCTAATTTATCATGATCCGCTCAATCTTGGTGAAGGGGATCCCCTCTAACCTACTTCGACCTTT
Organism: Ceratothoa steindachneri; assembly: GCA_963969495.1. NCBI lineage: Eukaryota > Metazoa > Arthropoda > Malacostraca > Isopoda > Cymothoidae > Ceratothoa > Ceratothoa steindachneri. Next base: position 126,242,725 of record OZ018330.1, on the reverse strand, counting down.
GTAGTTTCACCTTTATTCCTTTTGGAGCCGTCCTCGGGTAGCTCCACCTTTTCTCCAATAGATACAAGTTAGGAGGCTTCCCTCCTTATCCCCTTATGCACAGCCCCCGTGGCGAGCCCCCTCATACTTTCTCAAAGCCACGTAGGAGATTCTCCTAGCGACAAGAGTTCTTTCCCCTCTCCACTTCTGACAGGTTAGGGAAGTTTCCCACTTACTTCCTTTCGGAGAGTTGCCTCCAATCCACTCTCCACTTGCGAGGGGTCCCCCTTTGCTTTCTCAGGGGCCCGCCAAGAACATGGCGAGGCAAAGGACGCAACGCCGAACTTCCTTAGAGGAGGGAAAGGCGGCGTCGTTCCCTGGGCCAAGTGACACCTCGTCGATCCAAACCCCTTTTAAGCAGTCTCCAGAGTGGCGTAAAAAAATGGAAAAAATCGTCGATCCGAGGTTTGTCACGTTAATGGGAGCCGGCATGCCGGCCCCAGTGTCGTTCGTGGCGGGGCAGAGACCTCGGTCTGGATACCCGACACCTTGGTGGAGCATGGCCAGTTGTAGGCCCCTCCTGAGATGAAGATGGTCCCGCAGGTGATCCTCCCCCCCCCCCCCGAGAGCAATGTCTTCTCGGGGATGAACCTAGGCTCGGTGCCGTTTCGTCAAGGAAACAGGCAGCATCTAAGATATTGGAGCTGCGAAGATATTTTGGGATAGGGTCCTTTTCTTGAATATATATATATATATATATATATATATATATATATATATATATATATATATATATATATATATATATATATTGGAAGTAATTAAGATAATTTAATCTTAAGAATGAATCCAATGACCAGAAAGAAAGTAGTTTCCATTATACTGATTCTTTAATGACAACGTTTCAGGCTCCATGCCTATCATCAGGTATGATAAAGAGCGATAATTATCAAGAATTTTTATTTAAATTCTAACATATTAAATATTGGGATAAAGTGAAATTCAAATTAAATAGACAGATCATTATTCAAATGGGGGAGGAAGCATGGGAAGAAAAACTGAACCAAATAAGTTACTCTCTGCAAGGAATGGAGGCAGGAAGAAAGCGCGGTGGTTGGAGGAGTAGTTAAACCAAGAGGAGCGGAACCGCACTTGTGTCTTTATCAAGGGAAGGATTTAGTATTTTAATATCCATGGACTCTAAAATACGAAGGGAAATCTCACTATTACATTGTTCAAGGATTTTGAAGTTTTCACGAACGACATCAGTTTTACAAAGTATAATGTGAGAACTTATTGCTGATGTTTCTTTAGGGTTCAAAGGTTTGCCAGTCCTATTACTAATACCTACGTAAGAACACACCCTGGCCTCCAGAGAACCAATGGTGCTGCCTATAGACGAGCCTCGATCACAGCGAGGACAAATGAACTGATATACCAGGCAACTACGCAAGTTCCGAAGGAGTGTGTCCTTTACATTGAATATTGAACCAATTGATAAATTATTTCTTGATAATTATTACCTCTCTTTGTTAGACCTGATGATAGGCATGGAGCCTAAAACGTTGTCATTAAAGATGAACCAAAGGACATAGAAGAAGACAATCATTTCTTTATTACAACGTTTTGGGTGTTAGTTTTATCTATCTTCTGGTACTGGAAATATACAAATTCAACCATAGACTAATATTTGGAATTAAAACCCTCAAATTATGGAATTGTTGGTAGATTTTAACAGTTAAAATAGGGAGTAATGCATAATTAACAGTTTTTTGCGTTAAACTTCATGTTGGAAAATTTAAATAGTGAAATTGACTATTTAAATATGAGCAAACACTACATGTACATCAAGAAAAAATTTACCTTGTCCACTCAACTGTGAACGGAAGACTGTTGGAAAAGCGCGAGGCTCGTAAGGAGAAAGAGAGGTTCCTGGGATTTCCTCCAAGAATGAGTTATCCTTGACATCCCCAAAAGAATGAGTTACCCTGGGCAACTCTCCAAGAATGAGTTAGCCTGGGCATCCCCTCTTAAGTGAATTGGACTCGCGGGACGCACCGCCATTTGATGGAGCGCTCTCGACTGCGCTTTATTGTCACAACTACGTTATCCCCAGGACTGCTCGGCACATTCTTGTTGAATGTCCCAATCCGGGTGATTTTCTACACGTTACCTTTCCCAGTAACGGGACGAGCGGGGTCGCTACCCTTTGTGCCTTATACTCGGGACTGGTTCGTGCACACGGACTTGTGGACTATACGACCTTTTGGAAGTGTCTAGCCTCCTCCACCATATTTGACTATCTTTGTTGTAGGTCGCATTTCCTGCGCAGGGTGGAGCTAGGCCTGCCACCGACGCCGGAGCGCGCTTCTTGTTATATATTTTGCTTATCTTGTTTTATGTTTTATTTGTTGTTGTTTTTTAGCTTGTTTATTTATTTACATGTTTTTACTTTGTTTTTTAATTTAATCTTGTATTAGCCTGGCCATCCCTACATGAATGAGTCAGCCTGGGCATCTCTCTCCAAGATTTAGTCAGCCTGGGTATTCTTCCAATCATGAGTTAGTCTGGACATTTCTCCACGAAGGACTTGGCATAAATATCCCTCAAAAAATGAGTTAACTGGGTATCTTTTGAACTGGGCATCCCCCCAAGAAGTGGCTGTGTGTTTTGTTTGCGCGTTGTCCCCGTTCTTGTCTTCATGCTTCTCTTCGAACTTCACCTTTCGCCCAATTACATTCGACGATATATATATATATATATATATATATATATATATATATATATATATATATATATATATATATATATATATATATATATATATCTCTCTCTCTCTCTCTCTCTCTCTCTCTCTCTCTCTCTCTCTCTATCTCTCTCTATCTATCTATCTATCTATATATATATATATATATATATATATATATATATATATATATATATATATGTATATGTGTGTGTGTGTGTGTGTATATATTTATATATTGAGAGAGAGAGAGAAAGAATGAGCAAATACAAGTTCTTGCGATGGTAACAACCACCATTGTTATATGGTCTCCAATTACAAGGTTTCTGCATCTTTCTGTCTTCAAAAGGTTTTTCGAAAGGCAGAAATTAAATATGTGGTGGTTGTTAGCTCTTTCTTTGTATGTGACCTGGATAATGAGTCTTACAATTGTAAGAAGATATGGTATAAAAATACCTTGGAGGTTCCTAGCCAAGGGTAACGCTTCGGGTAGAATTGAGTCACTGAATTTCAAGCTTTTTTTCCTTTGGCGTTATTTCTATCTTCTTACTAGGGACTAGGAACAGCCTTCAATGTGCTGTCCTTTGATCCTTGTGTTCTTCCAATGTACCTTTCTCTTACCTTTAAAACACTCCTGTTTCTTGTATCATTGCTCATTGGCGTCAAATTTCTCTCGTATATATATATATATATACAAGCCGCTGTTCTCTTCCTTAACAGGAAGAGCTTGGTTACACAGGCACCACTGCGGGGCGTGGCCTTACTGCCTTATTTGCTAATCTTAACCGCCTTTTTTAATCCCCTTTATAGACTCTTTATTTTAACACCCTGAACACCCTTTTCTTCTTCATCTTCGTATCTTATGCTTCTTCTTCTTCGGTCTGTGTCCTGCGGCCTATCATGATTCTTTTTTCTTTTCTCCATCTAAATTTGCTATAATAATTTCCATGCCAAAATTTTAATAAATTTTCTGAACTTTACCATTTGTAATTCTTTTAGATTAATTTTTTTTTTTTAAATTCGATACTTATATTTATTTCTGAACTTTACCATTTTATTTTTTTTATATTATAAAGGAATTATTAGAAATAATTTTAATAAAATTTTTAAATCTACTTAGGTGACAACCGAACTAAAAGAAAAAATCTTATTGAAACCTTCAAAATACCTTTTTCTTAAAATATAGGGATATATATATATATATATATATATATATATATATATATATATATATATATATATATATATATATATTTATATATATATATATTTATATATATATATATATATATATATATATATATATATATATATATATATATATTTATATATATATATATTTATATATATATATATTATATATATATATATATATATATATATATATATATATATATATATATATATATATATATGTAAAAATCACACAGGAAAATGAAAGGCCGATTCCAAGTTCTTTTGGCTAAATTTCTTTACAAATCCAATGACTTTATTCAAAGAAATATTGTTGAATGCTCATTCATTAATTCCTCACCTAATTTTAATATATCCTTTGGTCTCTTTAAACTAACGAAATTGTCCATTTTAAATCTTAGCCCTTTGATTTATTAATTTAGTTTTGTCTCTTATTTATTTTAAGGTATTCATAATCGGGTATGTATGTACTTAGTTTAGTCACATAAATGTCTACATTCTTTGCGCACAGGTTGGAATTTTTCGGAAGTAGACCTTATCTATTTGGTTTTATACTTTACATCCGTCTTCGATATGATTTTCCTATTTTGGGTCCTTTCGTTGTACATGGGCGGGACATTGCTCTCTGTTTCACATATATATATACCAACTTTGCAAAGTTTCAAAAGTACTTGGAATCCGCCTTTCATTTTCCCCTGGGATTTTTTGCATTTATTGCTCTACTCACCCGCTACTTTGTGAGTTTCTCATATCCATATATATATATATATATATATATATATATATATATATATATATATATATATATATATATATATATATATATATATATATAATATATATATATTCTTGTCAAAAAATGCGATGAACGAATAAACGAGGCAGCATTTGGGAAAAACAGAATTCATCATCACTTTTATTGACTGGCTAAAAACGTCAAGTAGTTGAAGCATCTGTAATCGATTCCATCTCTCGAAAAAGAGCACCGGGTTCAACCAGGTCATTAGATAGCTAATCACTTCTTGGATAAGAATCACCTGATTAATCCTCTTTGTAAATATTTCAACGTGTTTTTACATTTCTATCTTCGATATTTTTATTGTATTTTGTTCGCTCAATTTGCCCCTAAGGAATGGCTTGGGGCGATATTTTGTCGTAGGATGAAGCGCGACGCTCCGAAAATGGTCCTGTAAAAGTGTCCAAATCGAAAGTATTTGTCTGCCAAATTAAATGCATTTATCTCTGGCAGCCTCACGACGCTTGATAACGTAACAGGTGAATTTAGCGCCTCTTTTATCATTCCGGGTGATTGGACACTTGGGTTAGTGTCCCTAGGCCATCTCGTATTAAGTTTATGATCACTCGCTCTCCCCTCTTAGGAGTACAAGCAAAAATATTACTCAATAGGGGCGAGTCCTAATCCTGATTAAGTTTTGTGAGTGTAAGGAATGCGATTTCACGTATTTTCGACATTATTATCAAATTAATCACTGTTGGGTCTTTGATAATAAAGAGAAAAACTCTTGGAATCATTGTTCTTATTTCTAGGCATATTTTTTCATCATCCTAAGTACTAATACTACCAATGCCCGAGTTCTACGCTTGCGCAGCTGAGCGTGAATTGCGCAAGGTGGATTTGATCCACCACACTGGTTTCCGTTTGGCGACCGGTGCATTCTGTACACACCCTGTAGATAACCTCCCTTTGGTTGCTGGCGTAATTCTACCCCCTTCACCACATACACAGTGTATTTTACGCTTGTACGCTCGACTCCAGCGTCTTCCTCAGTGGCTAACTACTCTCATTTAATCCGCGGCCGAATTCGACGGTACCTACGAGGGGCGGTCAATAAGTTTTGCGAATCGGTAGGGCAAAACAGAGGAAGGGGGATGGCTGTTTGTGGGGGTGTTAGGACAAGTTATCACCTGCAGCCGCACGCTCCTGACTCGTCTATTTAAGAAGCAGTAGCTGATCTCAGATAGTCAGTCACAAATATTTCAACAATGGAGAAGGTTGAGCACCGCGCAGTGATAAAGTTTTGCCCAAGGAAGGCAAGAATGCAAAAGAGATCCATGAACGCATGGTTGCAGTATACACCGACACTGCCCCTTCCTATGCAAACATTGCTCGCTGGAATAGGGAGTTTCGCCATGGTCGTGAGTCCCTTAAAGATGACCCCCGTCCAGGACGCCCGTCAGACGTGACCAACGAGGACAATGTAGCCCGTGTGGAGAGGATGATCCTCGAATATTGACGGGTGAAGGTCGAAGAAATCGAGCGAGAACTTGGAATATCACATGGAAATGTTATCAACATCATCCACGACAATTTGGCAATGACCAAGGTCTCTGCCCATTGGGTCCCTAGAAACCTCACGAAACCTCACGTCCCATGATCAACTTCAACGTCGTCAAAGTTCGGAGGAGCTGCTGCTCTTGTACAACCAAGACCCAGCGGGATTCGAGTCACGCATAGTGACAGGTGATCAAACGTGGGTTCATCACTGGGATCCCGAGACCAAACTCGAAAGCATGGCCTGGAAGCACAGGGGCTCTCCTACCCCCATCAATTTCCGGACCCAACCCTCAGCCATGAAGATCATGGCCACCATCTTCTGGGATTCTGAGGGAGTGTTGATGGTGGACTATGCGCCTCGTGGAAGGACCATCACAGGCCAATATTACGCCGAGGAACTGGCTGGGTTGAAGAAGTGCATCCTTCAGAAGCGGCGCGGCAAGTTGACACGCGGTGTTCTGCTCCTCCACGACAATGCCCCTGTCCACCAGGTCAGAGTTGCACAAGCTGCCCTGCGCGAGTTTCCAATTCAAGGAGCTCAAGCATCCCCCTTACAGTCCACATCTGGCCCCTAGCGACTACTTTTTATTCCGCCAGCTCAAGGCTGCACTGCGTGGACGCCGGCTTGGGGACGATGAAGATGTCCAGCTCGCCGTCCAGGAGTGGATTGAACAGCAGTCGGGAGATTTCTGGTTGTCGGGAATTCGAAGCCCCAGGGGCAAGTGGCGCAAGTGCATTGAACTCGAGGGTAGTTATATTGAAAAATATTAAAACACTTTTCCTCATATTTCATTTCCTTATATCCGAGTTGCAAAACTTATTGACCGCCCATCGTATGCCGTCGTGGAACGCTAATCATACCCTATGTTGTTTAGCTCGATGGCAAGTCAGGTCTTCCGAGAGCTCGATGTAGCTCTCGGGCCGGTGGCTCTAAATCCCACCTTTCTTGCCTTCTTACCCTTATTTAAAGTCGGTAGGGCTCTACCCAATGCTCTTCTATTTTTATGGCCGAGCTGGTTGCATGCAATACACCGCTCAATACGGTAGATTACACGTCGTGTCCGTCTCGTAGACCGAATCGTGATTAAGCGCGATTCAGAGTGCACTGCGTGACCTCTAGGCATTGGGATTTCCGTACCTTCTGGGTTACAATATCCATGACGTCAGAGCTGCCGCGAGCCGGAGGATGTCGAGATTGTCTTCTGTTGCGTTCCTGGACATGCGGGAAATGAACGCTATGATGGGGGCCTAAACAGCCTGCAAGGTTTGTGCGACCAAAAAGTGGCTCGCTCTTTCCCGACGGCTATCTACACCCTGAACCACGCATTCGATCACCTGGCATATGTGATCAGTGAACTGAATTTTCGGGCTTGTGGGGTTGTTTGGTTCTGTAATGTCAACTACGTAACTCGAGTATAGGGTGGGACTCAAGCACCTGCCGTGCGGGAAGCCGGATTGTAAACCCTGAACCACGCTAATATCTAGATTGGTAGGAAAAGTTTGGATTTCTTGGTTCTCTGTGACTAAATTTTTATGAGACATTTCCTAGCTGGTCTGCACAATATGGCAACACTAATGTTGTGTTTTTATTATGCTGTTTTACGTTCTTCAATTTTTATCTTATATTCGTCGTTTTGGGGGTGAACCACGCTAATAGGATCTATTGTTTTTAAGAAAAATGGGACGTCGCGGAGGCCTCAACGATGGAAAAAAAGTTTTTCATTATCAAGGAAAGTGCTGAAGGCACCTCTATTCATGTTATTGTTAAGTTATTTACCATATATGGACACGGTTAGACGACTTCTGAAAGACCCTTCACTAAGGAAGAAACGATCCGATTGTAAGACTTCTAAGACTGTGATGGTTAGGAATTTGAGGAATATTGCCTGTCAGTTACGTGGGAAACCCGGACAAACAAGCAAAGTCATTTTAACCGCCGCTGGTCGTCCCCATGCACCGAAGACCACAGGGAACCTTATCCTAGGGACCATGGCTTGCGTACGAGTTCTCCTGAAACTGCCTCCTTTAACGCTGCGTCACAAGACTGAGGCTTCATTTGGGCTCGGAACTACATGACCCTTGCCGCATCTGAAGATTGGGCAAATGGTTGTGTCTATTTCGGAGACGAGCGTCACGAACATTCGCAACGTTAACAGCAGGTAGGAGGTGTCATGCTGTGGTTAAGTATAATTGGACACAGACTGGTCGGCCCAGTCAGGTTGCCTGATGGAGTTAAAGTGACCGCAGCCGCATACTGCAATCTCTTGAATCCCTGGCTAGATGACATACTGTTGTCATTTCTAAGGACTCTAGTTTTCATGCATAACAACGTTCCATCCCACTCTGCCAGAACCACCCAACTGTTCCTAGGCTCTTATGGCATACAAGGTGACAAGTTAATGGTGTGGCCGCCAGCCTGTCCAGATCTCACGCCAATCGAAAATTTGTGGTCCACATTAAGCAAGATATGTATGCCGATGGACGTCAATTTTCATTTTAAGAAGTCTTATGGGCGACCATTAAAGCTGCAGCAGCGGCAGTTCAACCTGCTACGAGAAAGAAATTGACAGATTCCATGTATGATAGGGAAGTCATCCGTCGAAATGGCGCTCACGTGGGCAAATAATTCATTATGTTCATCACTCGTGTATTATAATTATGGTTTTATGTTCAATCTATACGGAAAGTATTCTTATTGTGTATAATTATCCTTCATTTTCTCCCAAATGTGTCTAGATGGGTTAGTTTCATTCAAAATTTATTGGCGTAGTTCACCCAAATAACGACGAATCTAAAATAAAATTGAAGGACGTAACACAACATATTAAAAACAACATTAGTGTTCCCATGTTGTGCAGACAAGCTGAGAAAAATTTAAATTGAATCAAAGGGAATTGAGAAATCCTAACTCTCCGTACCAAGCTATTAGCGTGGTTCAGGGTGTAAAGTTGGGTGCCATTACGATGCGATCTTTCCCGTGGACGTACCTTCCTCCCCCGCTTATTGCCGCCTCCGAATCTGCCACACTCGCTGCACGCAGCGCTTCCCTGAACCTTACAGCGACGACTGCTCGTCCTATTCTCGTCGAATGACTCAATTGCGGCGTTTGTGCAACGCGTTACCCGTCACTGTATCTTGACGAGCAGGGTCGTTACCGTTGTCCTTTGTATTCAGGACGGTTTGGTGCAATCCCCATTGTGAAATACAGTGGCCTCCTCAACTCTATATTGCTTTCGGGGTTTGGGGGAATATGCTCCCGCCCAGGAGCGAACTCGTCTTCCTCTCTCACCTGATCATGCGGAAGAGCGGGGGGGGGGGGGGGTCTTGGACTTCTTAATCTTAGTGAGATTTCGTTTATTTTTGCTTCTTTTTTTTGTATAGGCTAAAAATGAACGATACTAATTTATTATTTTGGCGGTTATGACTTTGCTGGCAGTCGCCATAAAAGAACTAATAAAACAAACATACCCCCCCCCCGCATTCTTGAGCCCCCCCCACCCCCCTCCCCCTACCTTCCTCGCGGCCGGGCGAAGCATCTCATCGATCCACTTGTTCATTCGCTTTGGCAAAGTCCCTTCGATTGATCTGCAATTATTCCACTGTCAGCTTTCGATACCTTCCACCACAATCCCTTCTTAACACTTTACTCATATTCAACCTTCTGGATAATCCCCCCCCCCTCCCCCCCACACACACAACCGGCGCCAGTTTTCTCTAAGTTGGAAATTAATTAAATGGCTTCAACCACCTTTTCCACTCCTTAGGGACACGTGATCCACTCCAATCACTTTAGAGGCGTTGTCCTTTCACGCCGGTCTCACTCACGTTACAACGGATTGCCTCTGTGAGAGTATTGTGTGGGTGAGTGAGTGAGAGCGTGTCTATGAAAGAGGCTATATGTGTGTGTGTAAGAGAGAGATGCGCGTGTGTATGAAAGTGTGTGTATGTGTAAGAGAGAGAAAGCGTGTGTATGAAAGAGGGTGTGTGTGAGAGAGGGAGATAGCGTGTGTATGTGTGCAAGAGATAGAAAACGTGTGTATGTGTGTGAGAGAGAGAAACAGAGCGTGTGTATGTGTGCGAGAGAGAGAAAGAGAGCGTGTGTATGTGTGCGAGAGAGAGGAAGAGAGCGCGTGTGTGTATTAGTGTGCTATGATAACAAAACCTTGAGAGCATGAATGATATGGCGGGGCGTATATCAGGTGTAGGAGAGAGAACTAAGGTGGAGTTCTGTTTCGACCTGGAGCTGGCGCTTCCTTTTTCACCCTATGAAATTGGCAGATGCATTTTGGATTTTAAAAAAGATAATCTGGGGGGGGGGGGTTATAGTGAATCCCCCTCAAATTAATAAAAGCCTAAAATTTAATCATTAACATAAAATTGTTACCCAAACTTCTGTAAAAAAACAAAAAAAACAAACAACCTAAAACCCGTTTCTTTTCTTTTGAACTTTACTTTTAGATTTTATCGACTTAAAATGTAAATAGATTTTCTTGCCAACTTTCGGCACTCACCTGTTGCTGTGCTTAGTGCCGTCGGGTAGCGAGGTATCGCCCGCGTGGGCGGTGGTGCCTGATCTGATAATGAAATGTGCATAAAGTTCAGAATGACACTACCTGATGACCCGATAGACATCATGGGCTGGTCCTCCCTCGTCTGGGCGGAGGCGGGGGGAGGGAGGTGTTGGGGTCAGGTGGAACTCTTCTTGACCCCAAGGTGGCGGTGGGGGAGGGGGAACCCGTTCCGCATCGGGCAAATGTGCACACGATTACCATTCAGAGGGGACACACATAGTCCATCGGCTGAGTTTCAGAAAAGGAGAGAATAGGTATGTTGCGTTGTGAAGACAGGCCTAAAAATTATAGCGGTGTTTTAATTGGCACTGTGCGTGACGATACGTGTGGACGTACTTAATCCCCCCCCCATGGGGGTGGGGGTAAGTATCACCGCATCCGCCCAATGAGCGGCCAGCTCATGTCACCGTTCAGTTTTGTATCCGGGCTCGCTGGAATTGACCCGTGGCTGGACGTTAGAAGTCCAACGCTGTTTTCGCGACGCTAAACGAGAGTCCCCGTTTGGTCGGGTCCACGTTAAAAATTAATTCTTGGATGATGGTTATAGTTCGCCCCCAGCCCGAAAAAAAAACGCCCTCTAAAAACATCCTCCAGCTTTAACCATCCGTATGATTCGGAATTTAAAGATTGGTAGCTCTGACCAGGTTAGAACTGAAAATGGTGGGGAAAAGTGATACCATTTGAAATTAAATGGTGCTTACTGATCCTTATGATTTATTCCCGAACATAAGCACCTTAATTTGTACTGACAGATCCCTGCTATCTATCCCGAGAATAAGTACCTTAAATGGTACTGACAGATCCTTGCCATTGATTCCCGAGAATAAGCACCTTAAATGTCCCAACAGATCATTGACAATTATTCCCGAGAATAAGCCAATTGAATGGCTCTGACGTATCCTTGCCATTGATTCCCGAGAATAAGCAGCTTAAATGGTGCAGACAGATCCTTGCCATTGATTCTCGAGAATAAGCACATTAAATAACGCTGACAAATCATTGTCATTGATTCCAGCGAATAAGCACCTTAATTGGAGCTGACAGATCCTTGCCATTGATCCCCTAGAATACGAACCTAAAATAGTGCTGACCGATTCTTGTGATTTATTCCCGAGTATAAGCACCTTAATTAATCCTGACTGATCCTTGTCATTGATTCCCGAGTATAAGCACCTTAATTAATGCTGACTGATCCTTGTAATTAATTCCCGAGAATAAAGACCTTAATTGGTGCTGACAGATCCTTGCTATTGATTTCCGAGAATAAGCACCTTAAATGCACCTGACATCATTTCTATTGATTCCCGAGAATAAGCACCTTAAATGGTGTTGATAAATCCTTGCCATTGAGTCCCGAGAATTGGGATCTTAATTGTGCTGACATATACTTGCCATTGATTCCCGATAATATGCACCTTAAATGGTGTTGAAGTATCCTTGCCATCAATTCCCGAGAATAAGCCCCATAAATGGTGCAAACTGATCCTTGTCATTGATTCCCGAGATAAGCACCTTAAATGGTGCTGACTGATCCTTGCCAGTGATTTCCGAGAATAAGTACTTTATGCAAATGGTGCTGACAGATCCTTGCTATTGATTCCCGAGAATAAGCACCTTAAATGATGCTGAGAGATCCTTGCAATAGATTTCCAAGGATAACCAGCCCTAATCGCACTGACATATCCTGGCAATGGATTCCCGATAATAACAACCTAAAATGGTGCTCACAGATCCTGCCATTGATTCCCTGGAAAAAGCACCATAAATAGTGCTGATAGATCCTTGCCATTGATTCCCGAGACTAGGGACCTTAAATGGTGCTGACATATGCTTGCCATTGATTCCCGAGAATAAACACCTTATATGGTGCTGATAGATCCTTGCCATTGATTCCCGAGAATATGCAGCTTAAATGGTGCTGATAGTTCCTTGCCATTGATTCCCGAGAATAGGCACCTTAAATGGTGCTGATAGATCCTTGACATTGATTCCCGAGAATAAGCAACTTAATTGGAGCTGACAGATCCTTGCCATTGATTCCCTAGAATAAGCACCTTAAATGGTGATGACAGATTCTTGTGATTTATTCCCGAGTATAAGAACATTAATTAATGCTGACTGATCCTTGTCATTGATTCCCGAGTATAGAGCACCTTAATTAATGCTGAATGATCCTTGTCATTGATTCACGAGAATAAAGACCTTTCTTGGTGCTGACGGATCCTTGCTATTGATTTCCTAGAATAAGCACCTTAAATGCCCCTGACATATCCTTGCTATTGATTGCCGAGAATAAGCACCTTAAATGGTGTTGATAAATCCTTGCCATTGAGTCCCGAGAATTGGGATCTTAATTGTGCTGACATATACTTGCCATTGATTCCCGATAATATGAACCTTAAATGGTGTTGACATATCCTTGCCATCAATTCCCGAGAATATGCACCTTAAATGGTGCAAACTGATCTTTGTCACTGATTCCAGAGATAAGCACCTTAAATGGTGCTGACTGATTCTTGCCAGTGATTTCCGAGAATAAGTACTTTATGCAAATGGGGCTAGACAGATCCTTGCTATTGATTCCCGAGAATAGGCACCTTAAATGATGCTGAGAGATCCTTGCAATAGATTTCCAAGGATAACCAGGTAAATCGCACTGACAGATCCTGCCAATGGATTCCCGATAATAACAACCTAAAATGGTGCTCACAGATCCTGCCATTGATTCCCTGGAATAAGCACCATAAATAGTGCTGATAGATCCTTGCGGTTGATTCCCGAGAATAAGGACCTTAAATGGTGCTGACCGATTCTTGTGATTTATTCCCGAGTATAAGCACCTTAATTAATGCTGACTGATCCTTGTCATTGATTCCCGAGAATAAAGACCTTAATTGGTGCTGACGGATCCTTGTAATTGATTTCCGAGAATAACACCTTTAATGCCCCTGACATATCTTGCTATTGATTCCCGAGAATAAGCAGCTTAAATGGTGTTGATAAATCCTTGCTATTGAGTTCCGAGAATTGGGATCTTAATTGTGCTGACATATACTTGCCATTGATTCCCGATAATATGCACCTTAAATGGTATTGACATATTCTTGCCATCAATTCCCGAGAATAAGCACCTTAAATGGTGCAAACTGATCGTTTTCATTGATTCCCGAGATAAGCACTTTAAATGGTGCTGACTGATCCTTGCCAGTGATTTCCGAGAATATGTACTTTATGCAAATGGTGCTGATAGATCCTTGCTATTGATTCCCGAGAATAAGCACCTTAAATGATGCTGAGAGATCCTTGCAATAGATTTCCAAGGATAACCTGCTTAAATCGCACTGACATATCCTGCCAATAGATTCCCGATGATAACAACCTAAAATGGTGCTCACAGATCCTGCCATTGATTCCCTGGAATAAGCACCATAAATAGTGCTGATAGATCCTTGCCATTGATTCTCAAGAATAAGGACCTTAAATGGTGCTGACATATGCTTGCCATTGATTCACGAGAATAAGCACCTTAAATGGTGCTAATAGATCCTTGCCATTGATTCCCGAGAATATGCAGTTTAAATGGTGCTGATAGTTCATTGCCATTGATTCCCGAGAATAATCACCTTAAATGGTACTGATAGATCCTTGTGATTTATTCCTGAGCATAAGCACCTTAATTTGTACTGACAGATCCCTGCTATCTATCTTGAGAATAAGCACCTTAAATGGTGCTGATAGATCCTTGCCATTGATTCCCGAGTATAAGCACCTTAAATGGTGCTGATGTATCCTTGACATTGATTCCCGAGAATATGCACTTAAATGGTTCTGATAGATCCTTGACATTGATTCCCGAGAATAAAGACCTCACTTGGTGCTGACGGATCCTTGCCATTGATTCCCGAGAATAAGCACCTTCAATGGTGTTGATAGATCCTTGCCATTGATTCTCGAGAATAATCACCTTAAATGGTGTTAATAGATCATTGACATTGATTCCTGAGAATAAGCACCTTAAATGGTGCTGATAGATCCCTGACATTAATTCCCGCGTATATACACCTTAAATGGTGCTGATAGTTCCTTGCCCTTGATTCCCGATAATAATCACCTTAAATGGTGCTGATAGATCCTTGCCATTGATTCTCGAGAATAATCACCTTAAATGGTGCTGATAGATCCTTGACATTGATTCCCGAGAATAACCACCTTAAATGGTGCTGATAGATCCTTGATATTAATTCCCTCGAATATACACCTTAAATGGTGCTGATAGATCCTTGGCATTGATTCCCGAAAATAAGCACCTTAAATGGTGCTGATAGATCCATGCCCTTGATTTCCGAGAATATACACCTTAAATGGTGCTGATAGATCCTTGCCATTGATTCCTTAAAATAAGCACCTTAAATGGTGCTGATAGATCCTTGCCCTTGATTTCCGAGATTATGCAGTTTAAATGGTGCTGATAGATCCATGCCATTGATTTCCGAGAATATACACCTTAAATGGTGCTGATAGATCCTTGCCATTGATTCCCGAGAATAAGCACCTTAAATGGTGCTGATAGATCCTTGCCCTTGATTTCCGAGAATATACACCTCTTAATGGTGCTGATAGATCCATGCCATTGATTTCCGAGAATATACACCTTAAATGGTGCTGATAGATCCTTGCCATTGATTCCCGAAAATAAGCACCTTAAATGGTGCTGATAGATCCATGCCATTGATTCTCGAGAATAATCACCTTAAATGGTGCTGATAGATCCTTGACATTGATTCCCGAGAATAACCACCTTAAATGGTGCTGATAGATCCTTGACATTAATTCCCTCGAATATACACCTTAAATGGTGCTGATAGATCCTTGGCATTGATTCCCGAAAATAAGCACCTTAAATGGTGCTGATAGATCCATGCCCTTGATTTCCGAGAATATACACCTTAAATGGTGCTGATAGATCCTTGCCATTGATTCCTTAAAATAAGCACCTTAAATGGTGCTGATAGATCCTTGCCCTTGATTTCCGAGATTATGCAGTTTAAATGGTGCTGATAGATCCTTGCAATTGATTCCCGAAAATAAGCACCTTAAATGGTGCTGATAGATCCATGCCATTGATTTCCGAGAATATACACCTTAAATGGTGCTGATAGATCCTTGCCATTGATTCCCGAGAATAAGCACCTTAAATGGTGCTGATAGATCCTTGCCCTTGATTTCCGAGAATATACACCTTTAATGGTGCTGATAGATCCTTGCCATTGATTCCCGAAAATAAGCACCTCTTAATGGTGCTGATAGATCCATGCCATTGAGTTCCGAGAATATACACCTTAAATGGTGCTGATAGATCCTTGCCATTGATTCCCGAAAATAAGCACCTTAAATGGTGCTGATAGATCCATGCCATTGATTTCCGAGAATATACACCTTAAATGGTGCTGATAGATCCTTGCCATTGATTCCCGAGAATAAGCACCTTTAATGGTGCTGATAGATACTTGCCCTTGATTTCCTAGAATATACACCTTTAATGGTGCTGATAGATCCTTGCCATTGATTCCCGAGAATAAGCACCTTAAATGGTGCTGACATATGCTTGCCATTGATTCCCGAGAATAAGCACCTTAAATGGTGCTAATAGATCCTTGCCATTGATTCCCGAGAATATGCAGTTTAAATGGTGCTGATAGTTAGTTCATTGCCATTGATTCCCGAGAATAATCACCTTAAATGGTACTGATAGATCCTTGTGATTTATTCCCGAGCATAAGCACCTTAATTTGTACTGACAGATCCCTGCTATCTATCTTGAGAATAAGCACCTTAAATGGTGCTGATAGATCCTTGCCATTGATTCCCGAGTATAAGCACCTTAAATGGTGCTGATGTATCCGTTACATTGATTCCCGAGAATATGCACTTAAATGGTTTTGATAGATCCTTGACATTGATTCCCGAGTAAATCACCTTAAATGGTGCTGATAGATCCTTGCCATTGATTCCCGAAAATAAGCACCTTAAATGGTGCTGATAGATCCATGCCATTGATTTCCGAGAATATACACCTTAAATGGTGCTGATAGATCCTTGCTATTGATTCCCGAGAATAAGCACCTTAAATGGTGCTGATAGATCCTTGACCTTGATTTCCGAGAATAAGCACCTTAAATGGTGCTGATAGATCCATGCCATTGATTTCCGAGAATATACACCTTCAATGGTGCTGATAGATCCTTGCCACTGATTCCCGATAATAATCACCTTAAATGGTGCTGATAGATCCTTGCCCTTGATTTCCGAGAATATACACCTTTAATGGTGCTGATAGATCCTTGCCATTGATTCCCGAGAATAAGCACCTTAAATGGTGCTGATAGATCCTTGACCTTGATTTCCGAGAATAAGCCCCCGAAAAAACCTCTACGCAGTTAAATTCTCTGCCAAATTTAGCTTCTCAAAAATACAATGCTTCGGAAAGTGAGATGGTAACAAGGGCTGAATTTAAACTTTGCTACCTTCAATGACTTACATAATGTTATAGAAATATGTAAACCAAAACACTTCCTGATAAAACATTGCAAAAATATACATATAAAAGCAACTAAAGAATGACATACGAAAAAGAAATGAAATGAAATATAGATAAAATAAATTTTCTATGATAATCAATAAATGAAAGCTCATATATACATATATATCTTCACGTGTTACCTCGTCATTTTTCCCCCTATACATGTATATATGTGTCACAAGTTTGATCAATTATGCCTAGTACTTTTTACCATCGAAAGGTTTGTGTAGTTGATGTTTTTCTGGACACCTTTGTATTGAAAATGGTTTAGGTGAAGGACTTTATCAAATTTGCCAAAATCTTTATACAAGGATATTCTCATAAGTATTCTCTTGTTTTGGCAATCATGGGTGGGAGCTAAAAGTGGGTTCCAAGCTCTATTAAAGGAGGAAATTAACTCATTTTTTATGTATATCGGCTGGTAGCATTTCTACGCCGTCAAGGTATTCCCTCTTTTTGGGGGGAAAATGGTTCAAAGATGTTTCAACCTACTTTGCACGAAGTAGTGAAAGAGTGAAGGATTTTAGTTGTATTCAAGAAGTACAAATGATTCAGCACAAACGCGTTGGTTCTCTCGTAGGAATTGGGTAAAAATTAATCTTGAACTATGCCACCCATTACTTCTTTACTTTCATTATGAATCAAAAGTATGTGAAGTTGATGGAACAAAGGACAACATGAAACTATGTCTAACACAGGGACCAAACATATGCTTCTTTTTAAAAGCAACATTTTAGAAGAAGTCAATGCCATGAACCGGATTTCACTCTGAACAAGTTAAATTGCATTTACTTTATTCACTTCAGTGAAATATATAAAAAAATTGCTTTGCTTTTCCTCGAAAGATATTATTTATTCTGTAAATCTATCCCAAATTGACCCAAGCCATAAACTTCACAAACCAATTTCAGGTTCTAGTTTTTAGCGGACGCTCCACATGGCCTTAGAGCCACTTTGTGAAAATATGATCGCTTCAAAAGGGATGATTGAGATTTGTTATCGGGTTGTGCATTCAAATTGAACCAAGATTTCTACCCGACGAAAATGGGATTATTGCCAAATCTAAGAATTTTAGATCCATCTTTATTTAGCACTTGATCTCTCCGAATCATCTCCATTATTTGACAAGGAAGTTTCCTGATATCGTTCCTGAACAGATGATGTTAATAGCTCCCCAGTAGTAGATGAGCTCTACTCGCTCGGATTGCTTGGGAGATTAAGGGAGAAAGCGGATGATTTAAATGGTGATTGACGATCATTTCGGCAATCACGAAATGTAATAAATCAGTCTTGGCCTTGGATCTAAGAAAACTATGCCTTAATTTCTGGTATACAGCGCATACCGTAAAAGATGGCCTCGACAATGGGCTTTAGCTGATATGATGGTGCAGCTATTTTACTGCGATCTTCGGCAGGTGTGGAGAGAATTTTACCCAGGTTAGTTAACTGCTTAAAAACCAAGACCAAAAAACCAAGAATGAATATTAGCAAATCAAGCAATAAAGCAGAGCCTGGTTTGAGATGGATGCTGACTCAAGGTTAGTTATATTTGGGTCCATTACTTGATTAAGGACGTTTCTAAAGGAAACGTTTATATAACATTTTTTGTTTTTATTTTTGAGAAATGGGTCTAGGTTTTTATGATTTTTTTGAATGGGAGCCTTCCTCTACACACTTGCTACGGACGTTGTAAAGATCAGCATCTTTTGGTTCGGCTCTCTAAGATCATCAGACCCCAAAATAAGATGATAAAGATAAGCGGCACAATTATTTTAATAGACAACGAAAAGATAAATTTTACTAAAAATTCATCGTTATCATATTAAGCAAAAATTACCCCATCCCCATTCTATTTCTTTCTCCCCACATAAATTGCTGAAGATGCAAATTCTCAAAGTCCCTTTTCCATCCTCGCAATCCTCTTGCTTCATCTTTTACACTTGGCCCAATAACTTCACCTCAATTTATAGCAGCGGGCTGAGGATCTTCAATAATGTCGTCGGAGGTCGAGAGATCCATAATTTGAGGACTTACATCAAATAAACGAGTTCCTACCTTCAATCGCTACAAAGGCGCGCTATTCTAACCCCTTGACACCGCTTGTAAAGAACAATACAAGAAAATTATAATATCAAACACATGTACTGGTTTTAGTGCACACGATCGTGCGACCATACACTTGCAATCAGTGTCCCTTCCAAACTGTAGGAGCTCGTGTCAGTCATCTGCAATAGAAATTAAAACAATATTAACAGAGTGTGACAAGACTTTCAGTCATCTAAAATATAGAAAATTAAAACAATATTTACAGGGGATGACAAGACTTTCAGACCATCCTGTATACATTCTCCTTGCTGCTGTTGCTGAGATTGAATTAATGTCTAGGATTTTTAATAAGTAAATTTATTTTTTTATGTAATGAATGATCTTCATAAATAAAAAACTTATTGTTTCGAATGTTTTTAATGCGATTAAGACGAAGGTAATTGGATATACTTTTCCACCCAATATTGGGTTTAATTTTTAACATTTTATAATATACTTCAATACAAGATCCCTAACGAGTAAAGTTGACTATTTCTACATTAGCTAGATTATGTAGGCAATTTACAATTAAGACTGTAAACTTGTTCATGGTGCGAGGATCATTTGCAATTTAGGGGTCGTGCAGTCTACCGTGATTCTTAGCTGTTTGTATTTTTCATTTTAATTAGGTAGGTAAATATGGTTCAATACTAAAATAAACCAGCCTAACATAATTAACATATAAAATAGAAGCAGCT
Organism: Ceratothoa steindachneri; assembly: GCA_963969495.1. Lineage (NCBI taxonomy): Eukaryota > Metazoa > Arthropoda > Malacostraca > Isopoda > Cymothoidae > Ceratothoa > Ceratothoa steindachneri. Next base: position 126,222,576 of record OZ018330.1, on the reverse strand, counting down.
AAGAGTCACATTGGGCGAATGGGGTTCCTATAAGTCAGTTAATCCGGTTCTGGCGATTCCAATATTCTTCTTGCCCAGCGTCGATGTCGGATTGGCGCTGACAGGTTTTCTCGTTGGCAACCAGGGGCGATCGGTGCTCGTTGCCAAGTTGAGTGGCGTGAATCGGACGAATGACGAACAGCTCCTCGATTTGCCGTCGCCATCTTGCATAACTCAAATATTATTCGCAGTAAAGAATTTATCGCCCCTATTTTCAAGTTGAATTATTTGCTTCACTTCTCGGGCGTCAATAATCGTGTATGTTTGCTCAGGCGACGAAACAATTCATAGTGTTGAAAAAATAAAAGAAGCGTAAAGTTCAAGCTATTTTAAGAGGGGTTTTTGTATTTTGTCCACAGGGTTTTATCCTAGACGAAATAAGTGGGTGGAAAGTCTTAGATTACGTAAGAGCGGGCGAGGGTAGAATGGATGAAATTAACACTTAACATAGATCCCAGCCGGCTGCCAGGTTGGCTCCTACAGTACCTACGTGTGGCCTTTGGCACTCCGTTTTCCGGACCTTCTTTACTCAGCTAAGGACACTGAAAGAGCGGGTTTTGCTTGAATGCGGCCTGATCCTCCCCACCACACCTCAAAAGGGTGCCACCTAACCCTACAAGACCGAGGTAGTGCCTTCGTTTGGCTCACTCTTGCGAGCGGTTAGGTAACCCAAGAATTCCTCGAGGCTACTTTTTTGTTTAAGACGAAGCCATCTAAACCAATTAACCATGTTTTTCAACTAGCCATGTTTACAATTTAGCCATATTTACCAATTAACAATGTTTGGAAATTAGCCCTTCCGAGAAAATTTAAAAAATCTTTGGGTTAGGGGGAGAGTTAACAAATAGAACTGATAGTCTAAATATATAAAGTACATGGAATCTTATAATTATTACAAAAACTAAGTTAAGGAATCAGTATTAGACTTTACATGGCACGTGTTTAGGGAGATGCTGCTTGTCAATTGATCCCAGGGTTGTTTTACGATTAAGGGCGGGGAAGTATTTTCCCCTCCGAGAAAAACCCCCTTTTCATTGACTCTCGTAAAACCTTTGTGGGAAACTTGAAACATGTGCCCTAATATAATAAATATACTCATCATCATGATCATCACTAACTATAATTTAAGAAGGGGATGTTTTTGAGTATTTGAATAATAATTTAATCATAGTTTGGTTATGACTTATGTTATTTTATCAAAGTTATTTCTCATAATTCTTTTATAATATCAAAAAACAAAATGAAGTTCAGAAATAAATATAAGTATCAAAGTTTTGTGAATTTTTTAAAACCAAAAGACACAAATGGTGAAGCTCAGAAAATTTCTTTTTATATATCTTCTATAACTCTATATTTTAGCAACGTGATATTTTGAAAGGGGGGAAATTTAGCTTAGAGTTTTTTTTTAATTATTATAATTGGCGAAGTTGAGAAAATTTAGAATAATTTAACCATGGCTGCTTTTTTTTAGATTTTAAATTTTAATCTTAGTAGCAAAGCGCAAGCTCGGCGAAGCCATTGCCATTTTTTTTGTTTTTTACTATAAAAGGCTACCCTCAAAGGCTTCCCTGACTAAATTATAAATTTCCTACATTCCCGTCCGTAAAGAGCAAATGCCAGTTACATAATATAAAGTCGCCTAGGAATTAAGAGACTTAAATTGGAGGAATTGTAAATTGAGGTAGCAATATATTTAGTTTTGTTTACAATCTTATTTAAAAGCAAATGAACCAGAAGGGGGTGCAAGTTTTGCGCCGGAGGCTTTATTTGAAAGAGGTACTTGATTGACTCTTTAACTAGCAATGGCTCTAAAACTCGTAAGCATCCATATCACAAATATAAGGGACATACCGTTATTTTCAGGGCCCGCATAGATGGAGAATTTGTCTCGGAAGAGGAGAGTCTTTCCATGGTCGCACGATGAAGAAATTTAGTGATTCACACCCAGCTTTCTTATATTGGCGATAGCAAGAGACCTAATTGTTCTCTCCCCCGATTGGATCAGAGATGGCCTGCAAACAGTGAATGAATATAAGGCCTGTCTTAGGTGAAAAGCGCCTCTTGGGAGCCGTTTGTGCTCGGTAAACAGCTTTCCTGTTGGAGAACACAGGGAAAGAAGGGACTTGGAGGCACTTCCATGAGCGTAACTCGAGCTAAATTTAATAAAGCCTATTTCGTTATACTTCGCGAATTTAATATACAAACATCTCTATTTACAATACATTATTAGATTTAGTTTCTCCCGTAAGTGGATGGCCTCCTAAAAAATATAGGAGAGCCTCAACGATAATCAGCTAATACTAAATGGTCCTGTTACGATTATAGCCCAATTAGGTGATGTATAATTGGGCTGACGGCTCCTAAACTCCCAAATGGCCAGTTAAAATCCTAATTAATTTCTACGAAAGAGATATTACAATATAACTTTTAGTTACGGTCACCATAGTGACCTATGTGTTTATAGCCATGTAGATTTTTTCCTCCAAGCCATGTTTGCCAATTATCCATCTTTATCAATTAGCCACGTTTGCCAATTAGCCATGTTTACCAATTATAAACTTCCTCTTAGCGTTCTGAGGATATTGGAAATACAAGTTTGAGAGAGTTGCGCGCCTAACTAGGCCTAAGATGTCTGATCTGCTTTTGCAACCTCCCTAAATGGCCCTAGACCGAGCTGAGTGAAAACGCCGTTCATCAGTTGGGTGAAGTTAAGCCACACTGTCTATGGTTAGTAGCCGGATAGACTCTCGTTTCGATTTGGCTGTGGCTGCGATATAGCGACTCTGGTTCGGACCCCTCGTTAAATTGGGGACCCGCTTAAATAGATCCCAAATTGCTCCTAACTTCACCACTTTCTATGAAACCTCTTCTCTCGGTCCTCCCAATGCCCCGATACTCTCACTGGTTTCTCCTTTTGTTTAAATAGGAAAGTTCTGGCTCCTCCTTCCCGATCCCCTCTTTGACCTCTCCCCCTTTCACTCCTTCGCTTTGGCCGCAGTGAGCAAAGAGGGCGGGTGGGGTCCATGGGCGCTTTTATTCGAGGCGACTCAAAATAGCCCCGTCGGAGCTCGGCCGAGCACCGATCGATGACCGCAGCTGTCGCCGGCCTCCGTCCGTCGTCAGTCCATGGACGAGACGGTGTTCGAGATGGCGCCTCGTCGGTGCTCTTCGCAACACCCACGCACGAAAGCCGACCCCAGACACGACGACACACCTGAAAGCAGGCTTCGATTCTCCCCCACTACGCAGGCGCTACGACCTTTAAAAGGGGGCGCTTGAGACAAAATCCTTATATAAATCTAGAAGGACGACCTGGAGAGAAGGGAGCTAATCTGAAAGGTTGACCTAGAAGAGGAAGGCTACCTTAGACATAAGGGCTTAATCTAGAAGGCTGACCAACAGGGAAGGGGAGGTAGTCTAAAAAAAATGAACTAGAGAGAAGGAAGCTAAGCTAGAAGGTTCGTCTAGACGGTCGGGAAAAGGTTTGAGACTATAATTTTTAATGTAAGAAAATTAATAAGAGTAATCAAACGTTGCATTTTATTTTAGTAAGTTTGTATCATAATTTGAAGGTGAAATATACAAAAAATTTAGATCCCAAACCCATTTTATTAATAAATAGTCAATTAATGCGCGCAGTCAATATTTCGAATGATGTCCTTTGTTCTTCAGGATTGCTTCAATTCGTTTTGGTATGATGGAGACCAAATTTGTGATGGTATCTTGAATGATATTGTTCCATTTTTTTTCAATAAGCATTCACAACTGCTTATAATTGGATGGTTTCTTTTTATCAGCCAGTTTGATTCTCTATTGGGTCAAAATCTGGCAATTCCTGGACCATTGTCCCAAAAGTTCGATGCTATTTTCAGCCGAGAACCTTGTTATGGCTTTTGCTTTGTGACTAGGTTCGCCATCTTGCTGAAATATACAGTTATCATCCCCCAAATGGTCCTGAACTGTTGGGAAAAGGTACTGATGAAACAAGTTTTGGTACCATTTTGATTTCATGGCGTTCGCTTAGATGAGAAGCGAACTGAAGCGTTCACATCGGCCTCTTTCCAATCGTGAGCAAATTTAGCATTGGATTTAATTTGAGCTGGAGGAGGCGATCTTGGCGTTTATTTTAAGCTCTTGGCATTTATACTACTTATTCACACGAGTGTCACCAGTGTTTTTTAAGTCATTAATGTTCCTAAAGTTGCTCCTGATTAACCCTTAGCTACTATTTCCTTGCATTTAAAGCCACTTCGGTGCAGAGCAACATTGGCTGCACACTTTTCATTGGAAAGAACAATTCCTGGAATTGAAAAAGATTCCAACATTTATTTTTTACCAAAAGATATTACGAAATAGATTATAATTACACAAAATCATTCATTTAACACATATTTGTCATCCTTTTACCCTTTTGATCGAATAGCAAAGTTCCGGGGACTAAAAGGAACATGACCAGAGCGCCATTTTAGATTCAGCGAAGCATTGCACAGCTTTTCTCATTATTTATGAAAGGCCGACTTTTAAAAAAAACAAAAAATGCCATAATCTAATTATTAGAATAATTGCTCCTATCACGTAAATTTTAAAAACGAATAAAGAAAATATATTAGTCCCAAAACTTTTGGCCATGACTAGAAGCCTGACCTATAGAGCAGGGAACTAATCTAGTAAGCTGACATGAGAGTAGCGAACTAATCTAGAAGGCTAACCAAGACGGGACAAGATCTAATTAGAAGGCTGACAACGAAGATAAACTAGAGAGAAGCGATTTATTATTTAAACGTAAATATTAGGTCATTCCATAAGTAATGCGACATTTGTTTTCATGCTTATCATTAATTTTGAATAGAAATCAAACAACTCTTTGAAGTCATTTATATTTAAATAAATATTTATTTATTAATAAATAATACAGCCTCCATTTTCTACCACTACTCTCCATCTTTATACTAACCTTTCAATATCAAGTTTGTAAAAGTCGTTTGACTTTTATTTAAAAAAAGGTTCTTTAAGTTTGTTTCGACCTCTTCTGTTGAGTTGGCATCTTCATTCTCTTCAGGTGATTCGCTAAACTCCTAAAATAAATAGTAATCTGAAAGGGCTAAGCCGGGTGAATATGGGCATGACTCATTATTTCCCATTTGAATTTGTTAAGCTTTGTTTGGTATCTTTTCCGATATGAGGTCGCGTTTGTCTTAATGAAAGATCACTCTTCTTATATTGATCAATCCTGGCCTTTTTCCTTCAAAAGTTGTATGTAAACTGTCCGAGCGAGCACCGTAAACCTCTTTGCTGATAGTCTGATTTGGGTTAAGAAGTTAAAAAAGAATTATGACATTAATATCCCACCAAACGTTCGAGAGAATCTTCCGTCAATGAGCCCTCCCCCTTCCGCTGGGGTATTTTTTTCGGCAGAACGAATCCATTGTCAGGAACGTTTAATATTATTGTATATTATCCACTTTTCGTCTCCTAAAACGAGCTCGCTAAAATGCTTTACGATTTAGTCGAGAAAGGTGAGATGAACGATTGTTTCTTCTGCTGCAAGTGTACCTCTGACAGGTGCCGAAGAATCCATTGCCCTAATCGTAAAACCTTACTAATCACCTTTAAATGGTGGTGCACAGTGGAATGCGTTGAATGTAGTTTTTCAGATAATTGTTTAACAGTTACACTTGGTTTTCTTACACTTATTTTTAAAAGATCTTGATCAAATTCCACTGGTAATCCTAAACTGGGTTTATCTTTGAGACTAACCTTTCCTGAACGAAACAAATACCGCATTATTTATGAGGTGAGTTCGAGTATTAGACCATGTTATTAATGGTTTACTTCTGTGGGTTCACTTCTATATTTAAATTGTAGATAATGAGAGATTTATCGGATTTTCGTGAGCTCAGACTGAAGGCAGGATTATGCGGAGCCTCCATGGTTTTAAATTAGGACCAATGACTGACCACTTATGGTCCATTCCATGGAAAACAAACCTCATAGATCGGGATTGGCAGACATTAACGGGGATTGTGAATAAAAAGCACAAAACCCCAAACGTCATCACCTGCCATTGTCAGCCAGAACATTTCGTCAAGAACTTCCTCACGTTGGAATTCGTGGCAGAGCTGCCATCCATCAACCACCTCCGTCAGACGTGGGTATTGTACTCCAGGGGATTGATGGTGGACAATTGGTGGTTGTTATACTCAGCAGAGTTCCCAGTGCTGTCATTTCCCACTCTGGACCTGCAGGAGAACACCAAAGGGTGCCATCCCCCCCTCTGGTCACGAGTAGTGACCTAGAAGGGGGAATAACTAATGGTAGTTTTGAGAGTGACTTTATAGTTGGGGAGGCAAAAAGTACTACGAAAGTGTTGTGGGAGTTTGATCGGAATGGGAGAGGGAGCTTGTGTGAGAGAGTAATTAGAGTAACGCCACCGCACGATGGATAGGTAGTTAAATATTCTCGTAGATGAACTACAATATAGAGAGTGAGATGAAGTAAATGGACACTTCGAGTTTTCTAAAATATTTTGATTCCGATTTTTTCCACGTTATTATGACAAGTAATTATTAAAAAAACCAAAGACAGATTGCTAGGAACCCTCGAACACTCCTTTGTCCCGTAAACAGAATTATAGTTTAATTTTAATCAAAGGATAAAACATCGCCGGAGTAGCAACCCGATTGTCCTGGGGCTTCTAAAAGACGTCTTCCTGCTGTTCGAAGATCCATTGAGAACAACAACCCTCAGTTAGAAGTTTCTGAAAAGGAAGATAGATTCAAAATCAGCTCAAGAGGAGAATAATAAATTACATTCACTTTCTTAGCCCGCAAGGGGTGTGAGTGTGCCCCGTGTAACTGTTACACTTGGTAACCAGGGGAGCTTTGCACGGCCTCCGGCCCTGAGTGCACATTAGGGAACCCCGTCACTCGGTTGAGTTTCACTCTATGGGGCCTGGGGACTCTGTTTACCACCTTCCAGTACACATGTAATGGGCTACATCGGCACCATCCTTTAGGGTCAAAACCCGAGGACAAATGGCTGGCCGGGTTGCCTAAGGCCTATCTTAGCTCGAACCCCCCGTGGGCCGAATGTGTGTGAATGATCACATTCTTAAATTTTCTGATTCTATGGAGATATTTCTCTTAACCTCACAAGGTATTGGGAGGTCAGAGTCTATCTTTCGTGCAACATTGTTTTATTTTCCTACACCCCTGCTGCAAGAGAGAGAAAGTGGGCCACCGTAGGCGCAGGGGGATCCACTAACAAGCGTGGCTTCGCCCTCCTTAGATGTCGGAGAGGACGAGGTAAAACGAAACACCCCTTCGAGCGGTAGATTGGCTCCCCTTTCACCCCCCCCCCCCTCCTTTTAGAGCAGCCTTCGCGCAGTTACAACTCAGAAAAGGAGGTGTGCCCCCCACCCCCCGCCCATACTTTTTCAGTTCTGAGGGGCCTAGCTGAGAGGAGTTTTACTCCTATGTCTACGGGCAAAGTGGCTTTCCCCTCACCAGAATCGCCCTTGGACGACCCCATCTCTGCACCAGCGGCCGTCTCGCCTTGGCTATCAAAGAAGACTGCCAAGAAAGAAGGCAGACTATCCAGAATCGACCGGAGCGGCCCGATAAGGCCAACCCCCTTAGAGGGGCAAGGAAAAGCGGGGCCATTCGTGCCGTGCCCCCTACTATCATGCAAACATATAAATTGAGCTTGCAGGGGGCCGGCGTGCCTGTCCCCCCTCTTCCCTGATAGAGGTTGGCTTGACGGCCAAAAAGGCTGATGACCGCAGGACTAAATAAATCCTCGATCGGGATCCGTGATACAATGGGGAGGGAAGGGGGGATGTCCACATGGAGGGTCCTCTGAGATGGACTTGGTCACGGAGGTGACGTCCCATATGGCAGTCTTCCATGGGGGCGAATATGGGCTGGGTGCCAAACACAGAACCTGAGTCCGCTTTTGTGCAAGCTTGGTGGCTCGGGCCCCGTAGGAGTCACATGGAGAGGATGGATATCTCCTACCTGGTGCCCCTTCGGCAGCCAAACCCTTCTCCATTTCGGAGAAGGATCTTGTTGAAGCCGTTCCGTGGTGGGGAGAAACGGGTTCATTCCCCAACCTTCTCTCTCCCCGGAGAGAGAGAGGGGGGGAGCCGAAGTGGCCCGTATCTCCCACGGGAGCCTCCTGGCGAATGTTTCAGATCTCTCCCAGTCGGCCATACTTAGTGCCATTCCGACACTCAATGGCACGCCGGTGAGTGTGACGCCGCACTCTACCATGAACTTTGTGTGAAAAGGTTGGTTTATGTTAGAGAATTCGTGAACTACTCCTTAGAAGACACCAGGTGGCTGTCCAGGTAGTGGTCAAAGTCGAATGTGTGATGAGAAAAGAGGGGGAAGCCTTAATACCCACGCCAACACTCTTCGTTACTTTCGACCGTAACAAAATACCTGAGTCGGCGCGTGCCGGTTGGTATAGCTATCGCTGAAGGCATTCGTGCCCACTGCCATCTCTTCGATCATACGAACCGCTCATTTAGTCGTACAAAATCGGGTTTACCTGAGCTCTGTATAAGTTGTTCCAAGGCCATAATAAGTTCTTATCGTGTGTCAATTGCGGAGAGATGCACCCTGCTTCCTGGAAGCAATGTGGCGCCTATCTCCTCGAGAAGGAAAAGACTCGCATAGCGCGCCGAACCTTCCTTGATAAATCCTTAAAGGAGGCAGCGCCTTGTTCGGCCAAAAGCGCCCAGAGTTCTGCCCCCGGGAAGAGTACGGCCATTTCTGTGAGGGTCTTCTCTTCGAAGAGGGCCCGCGCATCTCCTCCCAGCTAGGCCTGGAGGGCATATTCCTTCGATAGAATTGCCGCAGACTCTGGGCCAACTGGGAGGATGCGCGATTTACACCCGCATCTTTCGTCATTCTATTTGCTATAAATACCTCCTTTCAGGCAGTGGCTGTGTAGCTACACCTGGGTAGGAGCTATACTTTAATTTTTGCGTACATTCCATCGTCAGCTCACTTCGATGCGGGGAATTTCCGCCGCGTCGTCTCCTGGTTGTACAAATCCCTTCTACTGGTCGGGGATTTGAACGGTAGACACTTCCTGTGGGGGCACTACACGATCGATCCCAGTGATCAGGTCCTTGCCCACCTGATCAATAAGTTGGAGATACGTGTCCTAAATGTGGATGAGTTTACGCATCTCTGCCCAAGAACCGATTCATTTTCATGCCTTGATCTATCCCTGATTTGGGTTCGGAAGTGGTTGGTGGCCTCCATATTAGTGAAAGTTACTTCACCATTTTTTCATTTAAAATTATATTAAAAAAACTACAATTATCTTATTTATTAAATAATTATCTTATATAATTTAACAATATATAGTCGTTTTATATTATACTTATACCAGGCAATGCTTCACTACTAAGATTAAAATTTAAAATCTAAATAAAAGCAGCCTTACTTAAATTTCAAAATATCACGTTGCTAAAATATAGTTATAGAAGAAGATATATTAAAATACATTTTCTGAACTTCACCATTTGTAATTTGGGTTTTAAAAAATTCACAAAATTTCGATACTTATATTTATTTCTGAACTTTGATAGAAAAAGAAGTCATAACCAAACTAAGATAAAATTATTATTCAAATACTAAAAAAAATCCCTTTCTTAAATTATAGAGTTAGTGATGAAAAAGAAAGAAAATGGTCAACCAACTTTATCATCATCATCATCATCATCACTAACTCTTTAATTTAAGAAGGGGATTTTCTTTAGTATTTGATTAATAATTTCATCTTAGTTTGGTTTTATTTATGATGTTTTTGATAAAAGTTATTTCTAATAATTCTTTTATAATATCAAAAAACAAAATGGTGAAGTTCATAAATAAATATAAGTATCGAAATTTTGTGAATTTTTAAAACCCAAAGAATTAAAAATGGTGAAGTTCAGAAAATTTTTTTTATATATCTTCTTCTTCTATAACTCTATATTTTAGCAACGTGATATTTTGAAAGGGGGAAAAGTTAGTTTAGAGTTCCTTTTTTTAAATTATTATAATTGACGAAGCTCAGAAAATTTAGAATAATTTAACCATGGCTGCTTTTTTTTTAGATTTTAAATTTTAATCTTAGTAGCGAAGCGCAAGCTCCCCCTACGGGGGGAGGGGAGGGGGCAGTGGCGATGCCATTGCCTGTTTTATTTATATAATACTAAGTTGTTGAAATATAAATTACAGTTTCTTTTCAAAATTAGTAGATTCGGGTGTTACTGACAAATACCCACAATTTAGAAATCAATACACGATGGGTATTATTACTATAGATTATAAATTATTATTTTCATCAATTATTATTAGTATTAGCATTAATTATTATTATTATTAATTATCATTATTATAAATTCTTACCATTATCATTTATTATTATCATTATTATTATTAATTATTGTCATTATTATCATTATTATTATTAATTATTGTCATTATTATTAACTATTATCATTATTATTAATTATCATCATTAATATTATTTATTATATTATCATTATTATTAATTATTATTATCATTATTAATTATTATTATCATCATTAACTATTATTATTATAATTATTATTATTAACTATTATAATAATTATTTATTATTATTATCATTATTTATCATTATTAATTAACATCATTATTATTATTATTAGACCAAATCACAAACACCAACCTCCAAACAGAGAATCGAGCCAAATCCCCAACAGGGCTCGATGCCTCAAATCACCAAACCGAGACCCGAGGATCAGACAAAAATATAACATAAAGCATGCATAGAAACCAAATGAAGATAACAAAGAGGATGATGATTGGTAATCTCTTCACGGAGATCGATGCCGACATCATTCTCATAACGTAACACGGAGTAAACACGGAACACGAACAAATAAAAATAAAGTTCTAGCGAATTAGAAGTTTAGAAGAGTCGTAGTTCGCGATAGAAGTGGAAATGGGGTGTGGGAGAATGTCGGTTGCACCGGGGTACCAGAGCCAGAAACGATCATATTTTCCCATTCCTGCTATCATGATTAATAGAAACCCCATTCAAATCCCAAACATCCTCAAGAAGAAATACTACAAAGCTGATTGGCGAAAATATAGAAAATTGCTAAACACGAGAGCCCTAGGTCAATCTGGCCTGACCAAGTTGAATTATAGCGAAGCTCCACCCACCCACCCGTACATTTTGCACGGAATGACGAACATCTTCAACGCCTGCCTGAATACGTGATACTTCCTTGACGGGTGGCGAAAATGATCTTCATTACAAAGCCTGGAAAGCCGCCGTCGACAAGGACAGTTACCGGTCTATTTCATTACCGGAATTTGATGGGAAGTTCTTCGAGAAACTTGAACAACAGATCATTCGCCACCTCTCAACAAACTCCTTGCGCAACGACCACCAGGATGGATTTATGAAAGTCAGGAGTAGGGAAATGGCAATTAGTGTCATTTCCGAAAAAGAGCCCATACTAAAAGGAATGGGAGTAATATAGACAAAGATACAAAATAAGAGACTATATATCGTCATAGGCAACTGAAGGAGAGAGAGAAAAAGAAGGACCACCCCGAAATGTATGAAAAGATGGCCACCATCAATCTAGAAGGCGAAATTAACTCAACTTTAGAAACTAATTTGAGAGAAAGAGGAACCGCAGTGTTTCCTACCAGTGCCTATAAACTGGTAGGAAACACTGATACCCCAAATATGACACTCGATATTTACACCAAAAAGAGACTAACCCCACCTAATAACAGATTACGAAAAGGCAGACAAAAAAAAAGGAAACGAAGTAAAAGATAAAAAAAACTACACGATAGTAGAATAAGACGATGTACATATAATGTGTATTTGAAAAGAGCATACGTCCAAAAGTAGAGTACGATAAGTATAAATGCAGCCATAACCAGAACATAACATAATTACCTCATGAACGAGTGAACAAAATATTAATAAGTATGTTGGCCCTTCTTTCAAGTAGTTTGAGCTCATTTTTGGCCGCAAGACTTCGCCAATTTGTCGCATTGTTCGGGTTTGATTTTATTCTATTCTAAATGAAGGTTCTGCGCAGGTCGTCAATATTTTCAGCATTTAAGACCTGTTTCACAGTATTTGTGTGACACGTAGTTTTGCCCGGCACGAAAGCAGTCTCACGTACTCTCTATGGCAAGAGGGAGGGGAGCTTATGTTCCTGAAGCAGTGCTGCCATTCATACACTACAGAGCAAAATAAAAGAACGATTTTTCTTTATTAAAATATTTTCCTAAATATGATGAGTAAGTAAAGGAAATTTCCATGGTACATAAAGTCATGCATTTAATATATATATTCTATCAAGATTTCGTATGATACTATCGTATATTTAAGAAATTTTACTAAATAAACTAACAAAATAAAATATTGACACGTGCAAAATAAGAGAAAGATCATTCACAGAATTGCTTAAGCAAATACATGAGAAACAAAGCAAGATTTGACAACGATGAAATTTAAAACATTTAATATGAACTTATGAAGTGTTGAAGCCTTTGTTTTCTATTACTTCGGCGCAACGACGACGACCACAGGACCTCGCCAGTTTCTTGCAAAATTATGGTGTTATTTTGTTCCATTCCTGCTCAATTTTTCCATCAATCCGTCACAGTTGAAGGCTGCTGGTCTCCAACTTTGTATGTAATTATCTTCCAGAGGTTCTCAATTAGGTTCAGGTCCTGTCTCTGAGCAGGCCACTTCATTACTTCAATCTCTTGTTCGAAATAGTATTTTACTCGCTTTGTAGTATGACATGCATGGCGTGTGCTGGCTGGATCAGAGATGCTCGGAGTGAAGGTATAAAATAATGCACTAGGTTTAGATACGCATTCGCATTTATCATTCCAATTATTCGCACTAGCGAACCAATTCTTTCAGACGAAAACATTCCCCATACCATGACGCTGCCGCCTCCATGCATGGCAGACTTTATAACACATTTAGGGTTGAGTCTGTCACCTGCAGCGCGTCTAACAAAGCGTTTGCCATCAGATCCAACTAAATTGAATTTACTTTCATCGCTCAAATCACTTCTCTCCCAATCTTCATCCCACCAAACAACATGAGCTTCGGCATATTCGAGCCCGCCTTCTGTTTCTTCTTACTGACGACTGGTTTGGTTGCTGGAGAAGGAGCTTTTAAGCCAGATGCATTGAAACGACGGGACACTGTGAAACGGCTCACTTCTTAGCCACTATTGGTCTTAATATTTCGAGAAATTTGAGATGGACAGCTTAATGAATCATGCTATTCGAGTTTCTTTCTTTTCTGATTGCGATGCAAATGATTAGTAAATTTCAATTTACTATCGGTTTAAACTTAAAAAATCTAATGGTTCACTTATTTTTTCGATAAAATTAGGAATTTGGGATTTTTGTTTCTAAAGGGTTGCAAAATTTTAAAAGATTAAGTTGCATGCCAAAATTGTCTCACTATATAGCTATTTTTTTAATTCGTTGCTGGAAAATGAATTTGCTTCACTTTCTATTCACTTCCATACACTGTTTTTGAAAATTAAAAACAGGACTGGTAGCTATTCAGATGTTACCCCATTAAGAAACACATTATGCTTACGATTCGTCAACCACTTTATAATCCAATTTATGATATTATTTTTCCATTTATATATATTTTAATTTATTTATGTTTTAATATGTTATTTTTGGCAAAGATACTTCTAATTTTACTAATTTAAACCAGGAAGAATTAGTTGCCAATTCACTTATAACACTAGGTAACAATAGTTTTGTTTGTATTCATTTTTTCATGCTTATATATATATATATATATATATATATATATATATATTTTACTTCAGTTTTGGCATATGAACCGTATTTTTTAGAGATTTTCTTAGTTTTACATTTGGTCTTTATATAATTGATTAAGTTCACTTAAAATATATGTATATATTTTTATTTTACCAATGCAGCAAGAACTTTCAGGATTACCTAATAAAATAATTTTTTTTAAAGAGCCCGACGCCTTTTATCGGTCATTTCTACTAATCTTTCTTCCTTCTTTAAAACTTGAACTGATCTTTTGTTTTTACTTCTTTAGTATGAAACAGATTCTTTGGGATTATCACGCGACCTATCTGCTAATTTCTCCTCATTCCCGGAGATCAAAGGCTTGCTGTAATTTTTCATCCATGCCATCTGGAGAGATGAGGCTTGGCATAGATAGCACCAAAACTTGCGATCAATATCGCACCTTGATATTCGCCAACAACTAATTGTGTTTCTCAGCATTTTGGGCCATTTAGTTTTCCATTAGAATCTCTAACACCAATTCTCTTTTCGGCGAATAATTAATAATCTCGAAACCACAACTTTTTTACAATATTAATAACGTTAAATTTCTTGTTTCAGCCACAATTTAGGTACATCATAGAATTAGGTTTACTTATCCTATGCTTCTCGGTGTAATTCCAATTCAGTACTTGTTTCCGTCAAAAATCACTAATTTTACCATTTCTTTCAAACCCATATCTTTCAAGTCCCTTTCACTACAATCATGGCAAAAACGAGCGAAATCGTGGTTAAATCTGCAGAGATTAATTTGCGATTGAAATGAGTACAAATGTAACTTGAAAGTTTCACAGAAAATCATAGAAAACCCCAAATTTTATCCAGTGAATCAATTGTGTTTGAAACTTTGGCAAAGATTCAAGACTGCTTTTGCATAGTCAACACCGCGACGAGAATTATGAAATTACATAACGACGTTTTTTCCCCTCACTCTTGAGATCGTAGGAATGAGGGAAAAAAGATCAACGCGACTAGAAAATTCTTGGCGCAGTCTCGGCCATGCGTGATCAGTCTTTATCGTCTCACTGTTGTTTTCTTTTTTTTTACTCTCACGAAACTTAGAATTATACAAGACAACACGAACCATTTAGATAAAATATATAAAAAAAATAACCACCGTTTAAATAACCTCCTAACCTTTAAAACTTACTACCTTTTACCTACCATCCTAACCATCTGCTGATAAAATGCTATTTTCGTCGCCACGATGCTATAAATTAAAAATAAATCCTAACTTACGAATGAATATGACGTGATTGGGGCGTGGAAAAGGATAATAGAATAATAAAATGAGTTGGGGAGCTGTAGGAAAGCTTAGTTACCTCTTCGGGAGCGATGTGCCTTAATGGTTAAAATGCAAAGTATTTAATCACTGAGTTGGAGCAATTTTAGAACAACCATGTGACGGGAACTGGGAAGTTCTTGGTTACTTGAGTTATGCATTCAAGAGCGCAAAACTTAATCATTCAACATTCGGTAAAGAGCTATTTAGCATATTCTTAGCCATAAAAAAATTGCAAACATTAAAAAGAACGGAATTCCATGTACGCTCAGATTGTCGTTCAATATTGGGTACATTCTGTTCCCACGCAACAAAACATTCGCCCAGAGAGGCACGCGCCCTTGAATATATAAGCCAATTCACTCGCTCCATAAGATACATTTCGGGTGCTGAAAATCCGAGTGACGTCCTCTCCAGAGCTCCACTTGTCAAAGGTGACGTGCAACTCTCCCATTAATCTAACTATACATCCTACATTACACAAAGGGACAACCCTCCTCTTTCCGTCAACCCGAATTCACTAGTCATTCCGTCCTTTGCAACCCTGAATTTCAAAACCTTTGCCAGCGCCCAATCCTCACACGAGGAAGTGTTTAATTTACAAGCGGATTCTTCAACTTCGCTTAACCTAGAGAAAATAACTCAACCCTCGTCTCACACCGCTATTATTAGCCATCCTTCTCAAAGTTTAGTGATGTCATGCTTCATCCTTTCATTTGTGAGCAATTTGGCTCATTTCGTAACCCGCTCGTCTCTAAAGCCAACTTTGGAACGCTTTGCCTGGAAAGGCGAGCGTAGGCAAGTCCGTCATTGGGCTCGGGAGTTGTCCCTTATCCCCCCCCCCTCCCCTTCTACACAATTTATAGCTCCGGATAATAGGTTCTGAGGTGTCTCTTGATATATGGGGTCATTTTCACACGACCAACGAGGGGTTTAGATATCTCACATTTGTGCTTACACGAGATGCAATAGGCACTCCAACTTCATTACTTACACCCCCCCCCCAAGGACCTAAGGACTACAATGTATGAATGTCCGGATCGTCGTTATCCTCCCCTCTCTTTTTTCTGAATTCAATCCTTTTACCCTCTTGTTCAGGAAGAGCAGCTGGAATCCCAACTATCGTTGTTGTATTTCCCCCCTGTATTGTCGTTATTGTATCGATTGACCTATTTTTATTATGTCCCACTGGAACAATCCCAGAGTAAATAGTCAAGGCTGAACTGTTAATCCATCAACCTCCCATTCCAGACGCATCTTAATGACATGCGAAATATTTTGTTGCTCCAAGTAGGCTTCATAGACACGTTTCGTGCCGTGAGGGAACCGCCTATAATCGGAAGAATACCATCCCCGGAGTTATAATTGTAGGCAGTCACATTATGGTGTAGGAGTTTTTCTTTCAATGAATCTTGTGCTCTTGATATAATTGATGTAACAATGAAGAGAGCCAAGTACCGGCAAATATTGTCCAATAACAACGTCAATGAGAAAAAGCTGGGAATACAAGATGATTGATGTTCCAGCTAGACAAGGATCTGAATCACACGGCAAATGCAATTAATGAGTGGTTCCTGTAGATCAATATTCATTTTCTACCGTGCATCCGATCGAAAGTTTATGTCCGATATTGAAGGAACATCTTCAAGAGGGAAGCCTGTAAACCTCGCCCAATCAAAAGGTGTACGTGAGTGGGTAGATATTGACACACAACGTTGCAAACAATGGTGCTGCAACGAAATATTACCCTCTCTCTAATGTCCCAAACACTTATTCCCACCCATAAAGCCTATTTTGTTTGTATAATGTCATGCATTTGAAAAATGTCTTTATTGTCTCTCTTAAATGTAATAAAGAAATGTTAATTATAATATGTATGTATTACACATTATAGTAGGAAATAATTTAAATAATTTTTTGTGCGTCCAAATATTTATTTTACCTCACTGTATATTCAAAGTAAGCCACTGTAGATTAAAGGAGAACAAAGAGATCTCGAGCACTTTTCTTTAACAGTATTGTAATAAACGAAAGCTCTCGAAACTTAGTTGTTTTCTCTCATTGTCCAGTGACTTACTTTGCATACATACTAAATGGTCTGCAGCGAAACGTCAGAATAAAACTTTTCCTGGAATTTGATGAGCCTTCTCATTTTCCATCCCTCATCATATTCTTGCCCGAAAAGCCTCTCTCACGCACGTACACACACACACACATACGCATATATATATATATATATATATATATATATATATATATATATATATATATATATATATATATACATACATACATACAAAGAAAGAGCAAATCCAAGTTCTGCGGGTGATAACAGCAACCACCGCAGGGCCTTCGCCATGTTTTTATTTTCTGCTTTTCAAATAAATTTTAAGACAGAAAGAAAGATGCAGAAACCTGGTGTAGCTGACTATAAATACATAAAGTACAAGAGAAAGAGAAAATTGGACGCGAATGAGCAAATGAGACAAGAAACCGGAGTTTTTTTAGAGCTAAGAGAAAGGGACATTAAAAGAATCCAGATTCAAAGGGAGCAGAGGGCGGCACAGTGAAGGCGATCCTTTACCGAGAACGCAGAAATAACGCCAGGGGAAAAAAGTTTGAAATTCCTGGTCAGGATTCCTGTTCCTGTTCTTCTAACGTCGCTTTCTCTTACCTATAAAAAAACTCCTGTTTCTTGTCTCATTGCTCATTCGCGTCTAATTTCTCATATATATATATATATATATATGTACAAAGAAAGAGCAAAATCAGGAGAAAAGAAAAAAAAGGGAGAAAGGGGGTCATTAATCAGGGTGTTGTGGTTCTGAGATCATTAGCTAAAATCCTTACAATGAGGTTCCGGGGATAGGAACTACTTTTAAATTGACCCTCCGAAAGATTGAAATTGGGAATTTCTCTTTTTAGAATCGATTCTACAATTTTTCTTTTACGGGGTCGCAACCGCTTGTCCCTTGTACTCAGGAGGGGTTCAAGTACACCAGGCGTCGGCAAACCCTGGCACGCGCGGCAATCTATCCTTGGCACGGGAAACGATTTGTCCTCTCCTTTAAGCAAGGACAGGATCACATTAAAAAGTATATATCTTAAAATTACACATTTTCTAATGATAAAATTTAATATATTTCTTTTAACGCAAAATTTACCGTATATTTTGGGCATATCGAATTAGGTCTGTTGACCGGGTTAGATTATGTACAGTGGGCATTAGAGTTACCCGGCACTCAAGACCAGAATTTCTTCTTTTTTTGAATGGAATTGGCACACAAGACCAAAAGGTTTGCCGACTCCTGTGGACTATCTTACCTTTTGCAGGAGGTTGGCCTCCGTCATTTTATTTGACGCTCTTTGTTGTAGGTGGCATGTTCCTGCGTCGGAGGGAGGCGGGCCTTCCCCCGAAGTCGAAACGTGCATCCTTCTCGTTTCTTTGTTTTTATTTTCTCTTGTTTTATGCAAATTTAAGAAAATCCTAGTAGTAGGCTAGAACTATACTTACAGTGACTTGTGCCCTTTACGGCAGTCGACAGAGGGGCGAAATAAAAAATAAATCTAATGGGCCATTGAGCGTCTACTGCTTCACGTGTTATTGTGATTTAATTTTCATTTACGAATCCCTTGGGCGTCTCTCTTATTAAAGGCTTTCATTTTCAACGTCTAGCCCCGTATGCCGTGAATTATATTTTTTTAAATAAAAAAAACATACATATACATGAGTCTGTTAAAAGAAAAATTTCTTAAACATTTAATAATCATAATGAATTAAATGAATTACAAGCATTATTTACAAAAGGACGAAGACTAGAAGATAATTTATTTGGGCTAAAGCCCAGAAACTAGCAAACTTAACATATGGAATAATATCGAGAAGCTGCAACAAACTATTGATTGGTAAGACCTATTGGGAAAGCGTCGCACTCCCCGCCATACTCTATGGAACAAATGTAATAAATATAAGCAAAGCAGAAATAAAACAACTGTAAACAATAGAAAACTCAGTATACAGGAGAATGCTAAGAGCAACAGAAACAAGCCCTATAAGATGCCTCAGAGGAGAAATAGGAGCTTCACTAATGGCCTCAAAAATTATGAGAGGGAAAACTAAAATATATAAAAAGTTTAATGGAAGGAAAAGCAAACCAATTAGCAAGGGAAATACTACACATAAGGAGAGAAGATAGAAAAAACAAAACAAATGGATGATAGAATACAAAGAATACCTAAACGAACTAAATATAAATATAGAAGCATAAGAACAAATGAAAAAGGAAGAACTAACAAATATAGTTTATGATTGGGATACAAAAAAATGGAAAGAAGATTTGGAGAAGAAAACCAGTGTAAAAATATCCAATAAATGGAGAACTACACTAGGACAAGGAGATGAAGTTTATGACAGACGATACACCTGCCTCAGAGACACTTTTCAGATGCAGAACGAACACATTAAAATTAAATGATTGAAACATACTCGAAAATGGTGAGCCAAAGTGCTCATTATGTGAGGTTGAAAGAGAAGATTTAGAACACTTCATCCTAGACTGTAGTAAATATCAAGAAGAAAGACAGAGGTTGAAAGAACTACAACAGCCATACAAAGAAAACAAAGAAGAATTATTAGGAGAATTACTTTTCTTAGAAGAAAATATAGAAAACAAAAAAAGAGGTATTGTATAAATTTCGGATTAAAAAAGCAAAGAGAATAACAGAAAAACAGAACCAGACGAACTGAAAACAAAACACAACAAATAGTGAAAGACAAGGAGGTGCATGTATTAAAGATGCTAAAAGAAGAAAAGTTGAGATAGTGTTGACAGCTATTGACTTCACAAAGGCTTTTGACTCGGTCAATAGGAGGAAACTCGCACAAGCACTAATAAAATATAAATTATATAGTGGTGATGAAACATCTTTATATTTAAATAACAATAAGATCTGTCAAATACCAGTTACTAGTGGCATACGTCAAGGCTGTACAGGTTCCCCACAGCCATTTGTACTTGTGACAAATTTAACCCTAAAAAAGATATGAGACAGGATATCTGCCCGCACTTTTTTATGCTGGCGATGGATTGCTGATGACAAGTTCAATCCGAGAGATGAAGCAGTTGGTGGAGGTCTTGGTGAGAGTGGCAGTGGACTTTGGATTGAATATTAATAAAGAAAAAAGTAAATGTATGATTTTTCATGAAAGAAATAAAACTGAAAAAATAAGTGATATTAAGGTTGTGGAAAGAGCATAAGAAGGAGAAAATTTATTTATGCAGAAATATGGCCAATATGACTTGCTCAGTCATATCTAGGTCTTGTAACGAATTATTAATTGGAAAAACCTTTTGGAAGTTGGTAGTTATGCCTTGTCTGTTGACAGGATCATCATTGGCCACATGGAATCAGCGGGAAATGGATATACTACAAAGAATAGAAAACTCAGTTTTTAGGAAAATTCTTGGTGCTCCAGGTTAGGCCCCAACAGTAACGTTAAGAGGAGAGATAAGTGCAACTACAATGTTTATAAGAGACATGAAACAAAATGTAAATTATTTAAACTATATTATGATGAGTGAAAATAGAAGGCTTATTACAGTAATGCAGGAGATGTGGAACAGCCCTAATAAATATCAGAGGGATAAAAGTAATGAAAAATTATATGAATAAACTTAAGAAAACCAATATCGATCAGATAAAATTATTGACTAAAAATGAAATTGATAGAAGAGCATATAAATATGATAAGACACTGTGGTTGCAAGAGCTAAAGGAAAGAGTACTTTAAGTACATATAAGCAGCACAAATTGGATATAAAGAAGAAAATTTTTATAATACCTATAAATCTATTTTAATGTAGAGGGCAAAGAGCAACACATTGGAACTTGGATTGAGGAAGAGGTATTTGGGAGAAGATGTGATGTGTCAACTGTGTAAGACAGGAGAAGAAGAAACTTTGGAACATTTCATGAAGGAGTGTAATGTGTTGGCAGAGATAAGGACTCAGTTTGAAATACAGAATGGGTCACACTCGCTCGCTAGAATCCACACATGTAATTCTCTAGTTATAAGCCTTTATTTTCGATGTGACGAATTCGTCACATACGGACGTAAAGGGCTAGAGACTTAACTCCACTGCTCTACTTTTAAGGTCACTTGAAGCATTCTTTTAGGGGGGCGGGGGGTGTGGATGGTGTCTGAGTGGTCAGCGCGGTGGCCAGAAAAGCGAAGAGCGCTCAATGGCATAGGTTCGATCCGCACTTATTATTTCACTCTCTTTAACGGATAAAATATCTCACCGTATTAAAAAAATGCAAGTATATAATAATGCGCCTTCGATTGATGATTATGGTCCTAATATTCACTAATACCTAATTATGGATTTGCCATTGCATTTTTGTCGTCCTCTCTATTCTGCTTTCTTATTTTAGTCCAAATATATATTATGCTAATCGTCACTTTCTTGCTTTTGTGTTCCGAATTAAACAAGAAAAGACCCCACACCCCTATCGCTTTAAAGCGAACATTAAGCTATTGAATACATATGGAACTTCCTTTAATAAAGATGGAAACCCTTTAATAAAAATGCAACCCCATTAATAATGATGGATGCCCACATTAATCAATCCCTAGTGTGAGGAGTATTGGCAATTATGGGGCGTTCCACGGCAAGATGAAGATGCCTGGCCATTTATTTCCTCGGTGTGATTTCTCCTTCTCCGGAAGATTGTTTTTTCCTCATCAAAATCCTGATTTTTTTTTAATGGGTTATTTCTAGGTAAAGAAAGTTGACGACGGCCAAATTGGCCAATTATTTAGATTGAGTTTCCCTAATTACGCAATTTAAATAAAATTCGTCTTTTTAGTCGCGGGAGATTCTACATCCCACTATGTTGATCGGTTGGTCCGCGTTTTGCTTTTTTCTTGTTTTGGTAATAACATTGTAACTATTCGGCCAATTCTAACGAAATTTGAAACCCTTATGTTGTTTAACATTCTCTTTCGAATGATATAATTGTCAAGGTCCTTCCAAGGTTAGCCTGAAAATTATTTTGTTTTGGCTATAACTTCCTAACTATTTGGCCGATTCTAACGAAATTTGTAGCCCTTATGTTGTTTTACATTTTCTTTCGAATTATATAATTGCCAAGGTCCTCCCAAGGTTAGTCCGGTAATTATTGAAAGTTTTAAAGGTCGTAAGGTCATAAATCAGAATAAGTGAGAGCACCAACTTTTGGTCAGCAGACCTTGTTTGAGGTTACGCGTATTGGCATATCGCTCTTACGTCTACTCCACTCCCCCCCAAAAAAGGTACATAGTGAACTATCCTCTGTTAAGTTACTCGTATCATTACGGTAAAATTTAAAGTAGTAGTGGTTGGCCAACCTGCCTTTATCCAGCCGGATCCCCTGACCGGATAATGAAATTGGCATAAAGCTCAGTGTGACAATCGCTGGTGAGCCCGAGGGCACCAAGGGTGGTTCCTTGTTGCGGGGAGGTGCCAGGAAGTTTTTTTTTTTACACCAAACAGCGTTAAGGTGGAACCTTCGTCGCCCCGTGTTAGAGGGACCTGGTCCGCGGCAGAGGTATGTAGATATTTATGTCCATCGGCACGATTCCTTGGAACAGAGTGTGTGTGTGTTGTGCTGTGAAGACGGGAGAGGAAAGAAAGCAGTGTTGTAATTGGCTATGTACGTGATGAGAAGTGTAAGATCCCCCAACCCCAGTACAGGGCTGAGCGGAGTGCGTCCACCAATTGGTAGCCAGATCTCTTTACGTGCGCTGACGTTTGTGTCCGCTCATACCGGGATCGAACCCGGTACCGCAACGTTAGCGCCCCTGGTTCTTCCCAGGACGCCACCCTGGAGGGTACCACATTTGGCCATTTGTCGCCACGCCTCTGCTCCCAAAGCTTGTTCAGCGCCGGGAGTATTGCGTTCAACCTTTTTGGAGCACACCTCGTGTCACGCTGGAACAGTGCCAATGTATACGGATGGCCCCAAGTTCCAAGAGGAGGTTGGCTTCCACGCCGTATCCCCTCTGTTTGAAGTCTGCGGGGCTCTGCCAGGCGCTGCGTTTGTCTTCACGGCCGAGCTGGTGGCAATACACTACTCGGCTCGGGACATTACGCGACGTCTTCGGTTCGGAGACCGGATTGTGATCTATAGCGACTCACAAAGCGCCCTGAGTGCTCTCGGGGCATTGGAATCTCCGCATCCCCTTGTTCACGATATCCGTGACGCCACGGTTTTGGCGAGCCGGGCGGATGTCGAGATTATCTTCTGCTGGGTTCCTGGACATGTAGGAATTGCGGGGAATGAGCGTGCCGATGAGGGCGCCATAGAATCCGCGAGGACTGGGCGACCGGACCAGCGTTTTGCTTTTCCTCACACCGACTACATGACAGGAATACGAGCAGCTCTTCGGGCCGCTTGGCAAAGAAGATGAGAGACGGTCGAAGGGAACTTAAAGTTGCGTGCCATTGCGCCGCGACTGTTCCCAGGGACCTCCCCCATAATACCGCGAAGGCTTCAGGCTGGTTTCTGTCGTCTCCGAATTGGACACACTCGTGGGACGCACCGCCATTTGATGGAGCGCTAGCCTGCGCCCTCCTGTGAAGACTGTGTCGTCCCTTACACTTTTCGGGACATTCTTGTTGAATGTCCCAGTCTGCGCGACCTTCGCGCACGTTACCTGCCCGTCCCGGTACGGGGTCGCTACCACCTGTCCCTTGTACTCGGGACGAGTTCGTGCACATTGACTGATGGACTTACCGACTTTTGGGGGGAGGCCGGCATTTTCCCGTTTATTTAACTAGGTGGGGTTTTTCTTGTTGTTTTCTCTGTAGGTCGCACGTCCCTGCGCCGGGAGGAGGCCGACCTCCCCCCGACTCTCGAGCCTGCTTCCTGCCTTATTTCTTTTTTTATTGTTGTTGTGTTTTTTGTTGTTATTCTAAAGTAGCCTAGTACTAGGCTGTCGTGGTGAGTTCGGCGACTTATTCCCAAGTAGGCAGTCGCCAGATGGGCTCCTAAAAACATAAAACAAAACAAAACGCTGTATCCACTCGGCTAGCAACAGCTCTATAATTTAAACTGACAAGATTTCGCGGCTAATTTACTAGTATGAGCCGCATAACTTCGTAAAGGCCTGAATTATTTAAAAAAACAACAAAAAAAACTCCCAAAATGTGTTGAAAGCAATAAACTACTAAAAGTTTGAGCGAAAGTTTTCCTAAAAAACAAAAATTAGAAAATGGAAATACTATTAAAGTTTATCTGACCAAAGCCGACTACATCAACTTTTGAAATAGCAAAAAAAAAGAGAAGGTTAGATCAGGGAGAGAGTCCAATGGATGCTTATGAAGACCGATTACCACTTAACGAAATAATTGGCTTAGTCCTTCATAGTGGTGGTACCTTTGGTTACAACTGAGGACCGCAATTATGTAATGCGATTCGTCTTTGTTTAGCAAAAATAAATGGAGACAAGTGTAATAATTAAAAAAAAAATTTGTGTTAATTTGAAGATTGAAGCCTATTCGTATAAACCTTTTCAAATTGGATAAAATTCCTAAATTTAACAATTGCCAAATTTTTGAAGACCTTAATAAGTGGTACCAAATTTAGAGGATCGGTAACTAAACCCCCCAAAATGTTGCAAAGTTTTATTTAAACAAAAGTGAACAAACTTATGTTTATGGGTTAACAAATCGCCGAGAAATGGTAGCCAGTATTTGTACGATGACCGGTGGTAGGCCCTAAATCACTTGTTTCCATCGCCGTGACATTGAAATTATCGAGAACGAATACAATCGTCAACATATCAGTTACAATAACGGACTAATTAATAAAGGTGTACACAAATATCAGTTGTCATGAAACAGAAAACCACGTTTAAACCGTCCCGAGCAGGCCTAATGAAAGAGCTTGTGAAGATGACCTCGAATGAGCAAACTGATAAAGCAGATGTAAAACCAAATGTTCTGCAATGCGTTTAAATGAACATTTCAAAGTCTGCCGGAACATGTACGCCCATACATCACAGGTAGCAAAGAGTACATAGTAGAACCTTCCTCCTGGGTCTAAAGTAACGAGTGAAAGGGAAATGTTTGCGAGCAAAGTAAGAGTGAACAATGAGAGCAGATGATCCTCAATTTTGGCCCATTTATTTGAGTGATCCTTCTTTTTGCTCCTTTCAGACCGGCGTCTTGATAGAGATCCTCGAGTTCTTTCGGCAGACCACCGCTCCTTCGCTCTCGAACATCATCGTCGACTGTTCTCCCACTGATGACATAGTAAGAAATCACTAAGGTCTCGCACGAAGTGTAACTTGGTATCATTATTGGGGAGAGTGCTTAAGATAATTTTAAAATAAAATTTAAATTAACACTAAGGAGATTGTTTGCTTGGTGCTAATGGAATAGTTCTCAACCATTTAGGGAGTTATAAGAAACGCCTAAGAATTACACCAACCAAGCAATATACACCCTTGACCAAAAGTCTAAAACACCCTATGGAATCACTCATATAATGTAATTAGACAATTGTGGCAAATGAATCCAGTATATATTATATACATATTTATTTTTAATTTGATACTTAATTGAACCCCTCTTTTACTTAAATTACAGATATAATTCTTCGTTACATAGATTTTACCAAATTTCTGACGTTAACCTTGTAATTTTTCATATATTTCTGTTTTATTTGGACCTGCACTTCTTATTGCTTTTCCTACTACTCTTTACACGTGTTTTATTGGATTTAAGGCTGGTCTCTGTGGTGGCCAGTCCATAGGGGTGCTCTCCATTTCTCCAAACAAATTCTTGGTGTGGTTGGATGTATGGTATGGTTCATTATTGTCCTGCCCAAATATAACTCCATTTTTTGGTGTTGTGGGATACAAATTTGGATATATAGCTCTAAAACTCATGAAGACATGCAACCCCAATACTATGATAGTTATACTTCACAGTTGGTACCACACAAGCAGGCTGAAATGCCTTTCCATCTCTTCGTCTCACAAAGGTAGCCCCAACAGTGTGGTGAATAATCTGCAAAATTATTACAAAAGAGTTAAAATTTTAAATAATTTTCTTCCACGATATATTTAAATGGATTTTCATAAATTACATATAAAACAACAATAATCTTTATTACATTCATGATAATTACTTTCATCTGACCAGATAACTTTAGACGATTCATGTGTCCAATTTTTGTGATATTTGTGAATCACTGAAGACTTTTTTTCTGTTGATCTCAGATATCCATGGCTTCTTTCTCGCTTTGCATCCCTTTAGCAGTTGTTCTTTAAGTCTTATTTTAAATGTCCTGGTTGATATTTTTTAACTTGATGCATCATTGAACTCTCCAGCGAGTTCAGGATATGTTTTCTGGTATTCTGTATTGAAGCCTGAAAGATAGATCTGTCTTCTCTAGGTGTTCTAAGACGTTTACTACCACCTCTTTTCCTTGACATAAAGCTCTTGGTCTCGTGACATCCTCTTATAGTGTTTTGAAAAGCATATCTTAAACATTTTATTTTTGTGCTCCCTCTGCTTCTGGACGGTTCTTTAGTTTTAGTCATATTACTTATTTAGAATTATATTTAATACATAATAGTTATAAAGTTATGTTGAAATACAAGAAATATTAGTTAAATTCTGATTGTAGAAAACACCATTTAGTAAAATACTAAGTAATTTACACATTAACAAAATATTCAAACATATTCGGAAAATACACATTATCAGGATAGATATTTATGAATAATATGATAAATTCTAAAAAGTTTGATTAAATTTGTTAAATATATATATATATATATATCGATGAGGGGTGCTTTATACCTTTGGCAATGTAACCGGTTATCTCTGAAGCCTTGAAGAAAGGTTTTTTACCTCTTTCTCTATGGTGTCTTCTAGATGAGCCGGCTAAAAAAATCTTTTTCTCTTTAGAGATGTAGTATGTATGGATACTATGTGTGGTATAAGTAATTTGGTCTCGCCTGCATCTGGAAAGTTACATTCTTTCTGATTCCAAAGTCCTCACACTGCGACAGGAATTGCTGCGGCGATTTCCCATTATATTCATCAATGACTCCATATCGGTTGCTGGACTCGGCTCGAACAAACCATTTTTTGCCTGGAGTAGCAGATGGGTGGTGGGAGAGGAGTGTAAGATGAGATTTGGTGAGGCCAAGCCAAGCCAAGACAAGTCACTCCATTTAATTACTTTTAAAAATTAATTATTTAGTTCATCTGGCCACTCGAAGAGGGACGGAGATGAGGTCTGTGACTGCCACAAGTCTTGCTGACTTGAATGCCTATCATGCAACCTCTTCTCATTGGTTTCCGCGGTATGGGATAATCGTAGATGATGTAGAAAACAGTCCAAAACTTGAGAACAAATACCCAAATCTCCATTTTCTTAAAAATAATCGTTAAATTTCCATGGAATTTCCACATGATATTTTTTTTAAATTTTACTCTGATAGTGTCCAAGTTTCATTGCCTACAACAAAAGATTAAAAAAAATTGTGATGAAATTAATGTGTAGAGCCGTGGCCAAAAGTTTTCGGACACCTTGGCAATTTTAGGAAATTAGATAAATGCAGCGTCGTAAAGTTTTCATTTACATCTCAATATGAATATAACAGTAAAATAAGGAGGAGCAAATAACAATAAGTTATATAGGCCCCAAACAATCAACAAGAATGAACAAAATACAAAATTTGCCAAAACATATAAGTAATTACAGCAACATCAAACAGATATAATAAGCTCAGTAGCGTGCTGAGAGCATTTATTCTTCGAGGCATTTTCTCCACGAGGGGGCGACAGCTGCGACGTGTGATGCTGGTACACTCCTTAGTGACCAACTGCCTTCAGTTAGTCATTGGAGTCTGACTGACGATGTATTACGGACTCTTTCAGGTTCTGCCAGAAGCTTTCCATTGAATTATTATTATCCGGAAACTGAGGTAGCCATTCAATCACCGTGATATTGCTACCCCGGAACTACTGTATCGTGGACGTAGACTTGTGACATGGGGTATTTTTCTGCTGGAAAATCACATTCCTGGTATTTCTAGAGATGTCTCGGGCTGAGGGCAGCGTGTAATCTCTCAGGACAGCTCGGTACTTCGCTGAATTCACGGTGCCACTACAAACGCCCACCATGCTTTACTGTTGGCACAATGCACTCTCGATTCCACTCCTCTCCAGGGATTCTGCCGTCTCTAGCGTTGTCTGATGGCGAGATCAACTGGAATGTGTACTCGTCGAACCATAAAACAGGTCCACATTGACGCATGGTCCAGTTGCGGTGAGCACGTGGCCAAGCCAGCCGACGTTACTTCTTCTATAGGTTGACCAGCGGCTTCTGGCGGGTTTTACATGATTTCAGGCTTTGTGAAAGTAGTCTGCGACGAACCTCCTACAGATGCATTAACTTGGCCACCCCCTGTACTTTCATGTTACAGCTGGAGAGCGGGTTTGTTACGATCCCGAAGGCTCACACGATACAGAGACCTGTCGCCACGTTGCGTACAAACCCTGGGTCTTCGAGAACGAGGTCGGTCTTGGATGTTCCCACTCTCTCGGATCCTCTTTAACAATTTTGCAATACGGGAATGTGATCCTCAGACCTTCCTGGCGATTTGTCGACAGCTGAAACTTCCCTCAGGCAATATGCGTATCAGACTTCTTTTAGCCACGGTATAGTTACGTGTTTTCGTCATTATCATATTATTACCCGATCCTTTCAACATGGAATATCATAGTAATCAACAAATATGATGTGTTACATAAAGACAATTTGACAGGAATAAGAAAGGTTTCACGTATTTAAAGGAAGAATGCGTCCAGAACTACAGAACGATAACTTATGACTTTCATTTTTCACGTAAGCTTTCGTAACCCATGTATGGCAAGGCTGTCTCTCGCGTATATTGTAGACTTTTATTGATGAGTAGTAGAAGTTTCTGAGAACCTGGACCTCCCTAGCTAGGCTGTCTCTCACGTAGATCGAGAGAGGTAAAAATCATAACACGCTTTCACTCTAAAAAACCTATTAATAAGTCCACAGAATAAAGCGGCTAGGTTGGCCTTCGCTACTTAGCGTTTCCTTTGTAGTGCTGAAAAGGGGGAATGTGTTTTCAGCGCCGAAAGCAAATTTAATTTTCGATCGGATGGTAAAAGTATCATCATACTCGTATGTCTCGAACGGGTTTACGATGGAATTCCGTATACACGAAAAAGACGGTTAAATTTGTAGGTAGCGGCGATATGGTGTTATGGGGCATGTTGTCAAGCACATGGGAGTATGATGTCCAAAGGATCAAAGTACACATGCTCCAACAATGTCAGGCACTTGTTAGGATTCTCGGTAGAGGACCGAAGGTCGCCTTTTTCTCAGTCGGGACCCTTCTGGTGAATGGGGCCATTGGGAGTGATCTTCGTACACTCTAATGTCCTGCTGGCATGTGCGACAAGTTTATAGGGATCAGTATACCTGCACCCCCTCCCCTTTCTTCCCCGATGGAGGCCGGTTCGCTGACATTAGACGACAAAAAAGGAACCTCGAATGGGATCTGTGATGTCTTCGGGGGGGGGGGGGCACTTGGAGGCCACCCTTGAGATGGACATGGTCCCTGAGGTGACCCATTTCAGAGAAGGATCTTGCTGAGGCCGGCATATCTGGCCTAGGGGTTCCTGGTGGAGGAGAGAAGTGAATTTATTCCCCGCCCTTCTCTCCCAAGAAGAAAAAGACAAAGAAGACTCGAGGCTCCTCTCCCGCCGCGAGTACAGACGGGTCCGCTGCCGTTTCGGTATGCGACCAAGCCAAGATCGGCACCTCCGCCCTCGTTGCTCCATTGGGTGGCGAATCCCTGACTAAGACCAAAATTGCAAGTGTGCAGAGCGGAGCCTTGATTAGGTCAGGGCCGCTCATTCAGAGATTACTTGGAGTATTCGAGCAAGCTAGCTTCAAACGCTTTCTCGTTATTCGTTCCACTGATGGCAGCATGTTTGCTAAGGGCAACATGTTCCATCAGAGAAGAGCACTAGCTAGCCCGATTGGTAGAAAGACGAAGGTAACCTGTTTCTCGGACGGGAGCCTTCTAGCGAATGCGTCGGATCCCTCCGAGGCGGCGATGATTGGTGCCCCTCGGACACTTGATGTCACGCCGGTGAGTGTGACGCCGCACTTTACCATTATCTTCCTGAAAGGAGTGGTTTATGCGAGGGAACTCGTGGACTACTTGAGGGTCTTCTCATCGAAGAGGGCCCCCGCATCACCTCTAAACTAGGCCTGGAGGGCATATTCCTTCAATGGGTCTGCCGCGGACTCGGCCCAACTGTATGGAGCTGCGGGGGCTCGTCTCTTCCCGTTTTGCCT
This sequence comes from Ceratothoa steindachneri, assembly GCA_963969495.1. NCBI lineage: Eukaryota > Metazoa > Arthropoda > Malacostraca > Isopoda > Cymothoidae > Ceratothoa > Ceratothoa steindachneri. The sequence continues at coordinate 126,191,969 of OZ018330.1, read as the reverse complement.
TAGCTATCTTTTTGCAGGTGACCATACTGGGTGCGCGCCCCCTGCCTACCCTCCCGGGCTATAAGGGTTTTGCGACACCACCACCACGGTCTCCGGGCCGAACAGGAGGATGTGCCATTTACACCCGGTATGATGTTTCCGTTCTTCTCTTTGATTTACATACCTCTTTTCATGGAGTAGCTGTGTAGCTGCACCTGGATAGGAGGTAGACTGTTATTTCCGCGTATATTCCATCGTCAGCCGACTTCGACGCGGGGACCTTCCGTGGCACGGTTGCCGAGGCTCTTTCTCTTGCTCGTGGATTTAAATGATAGACACCCCATCTGGGGAAAATACTCGACAAATCCCAGTGGTCAGGTCCTTACCGACCTGATCTACGAGCTGGAGATAGGTGTCCTAAATGTGGATGATTTTACGGATCACTGCCTGAGAACCACTTCATTTTCCTGTCTTGTTTTATCCCTGTGCTCTCCGGATGCACAGACTGATTTTTGGTAGGGGGTAGTTGATAACCTTCATGGTCGTGATCACTTTCCCATTCAAATATCATTTTCTGAGCCGCTGCCGCCTGAGAGCCCTCTCCGGCGGTGTTAGGTGCGGGCGCTTTCGTCGGCATTTCAGGAAATGACTGATTTCTCTGTCTCTGCTGAGGAGTTCTCCGGCAACCTCATCGCCGTGGGCCTAACTACTATTCTTAGAAAGTCTGGCCGTTTTGCACCCTGCCCGCTTTTGAGGTGGTCAGCCCAGTGTGAGACGGCCCTCAAACAGAAGCGTTATTCCTAAATGCCCTATAAGCGCCACCCCAACTATTTCACTTTCATTGAATTTCGTTGAGCTAGGGCTAGGTTCCGGTATGTTTAGAAGCACTCAGGCCGCTCTTCTTAGGGCATACGTGTCTTCATTTAACGGGAAGACTTCCTCTCTCTGAGGTGTGGAGGAGAGTCAAAAGAATTCCCCTTGTCCAGGAGAATATGACTGCAATCTCGGACCCCGCGTCCGTGGCGGACTCATTCGCGACCGATATCTCCGCATTCTTTAGCCGTGATGCTGCTCGGCCAGCATTCAAAGCGCGTCATGATGTCGCGGAAGGCCGCTGACCTGACTTAACCTCCAGAGGCGGAGAACCCTTCAACGACAAGTTTACATTGAATTGGTTGCGTTTCGCTCTCGTTTCGTGCGTGGACACCGCCCTTGGTCCAGAGATGTCCTGTACGCCGTGATTCGACACCTGGGTGAGCGAGGCCTAGCCTTTCGGTAGATTTGTTTAACAGGATCTGGTACAGGGTATCTTCCCAGACTCCTTGGGAATGGCTTATGTGCTCGGTTTTTGCAAACCATTGAGAGATCACTTCCCCGGTCGGTTTCCGCCCAATCTCTCTAACCTCCCGCGTCTGCAAGTTGATGGAGAAATTGGTAAATGTTAGGCTAGCCTTTTTCTTGGACAGTGGAAGCCACTTGTGTTCTGCACAATGCGGCTTCCACAAGTTGCAATAAAAGTCGGATGCACTGCTCCGACTGGAAAATGCCGTCTGCGATGCCTTTCTTTCGTAGTCACACTACGCCACTGTTTTTTTTGTCGATCTGGAGAAGATCGATGGGGCAGAGGAAACGCCTCACAGAGGCCAACTCTGGAGCGTCGAATCTAATAGGCATTGAACCGCGTCTCTCGCTATGCCGAAGCGGACAGGCTTCGGCTTTCATTATCGAATACTAAGGCAGTGCACTTTTCCGCCATCCACGGCTCCATTCTCACCCGGTCTTGTTTCTAAATGGGGTTCGCCTGTAAGAGTTGGTCTCGCGCCCTTTCCTTGGTCTTGTATTTGACTGAGGCCTCACCTGGGAGGTTCATATTCGTAGGGTCTCTTGTACACTTGTCATGGATATTTTTCGTTCCGTGACCTTCAGCGCCTGTGGCGCTGATAGGGCTACAACCTTACTTTTCTATCGATCCTCTGTTTGTTCGAAGCTCGTCTGCGGATGCGTGAGGTTCCTACCTGCTGCGAGGGCCAAAAGCACGCTTGCCCAGTCAAGTATTAGACACTGGTTTTGTTCGGCTTTCCACTTTACTCACCTGCTTCCAGTACACATAAGGTGGCTACGCCGGCAGAATCTTTTATGGTTAAAGCCCGAGGACAATTTCGCCTGAATGGCGGGCTGGGTGGTCAAAGCCCATCAACGCAGGACCTGTCGGCAGAGTATGTGTACATAATCACTTTCTGGAATTTTATGGTCTTATCTCGATTTTTTTTCTTAAACTCCGAAGGCATTGAGGGATCATAGCATATACTTTCCATGCATTCTTTCTTTTTATGCCTGGTATTGCAAAAGTCCTGTACACTCGTTATGACGCTCTCAACAAAGGAGACAACGATAGTTTTGATGCAGTTTGACAGGTTTCTATTGTTTTAACATATAAATATGTGTTTAAATTTCAATATTAATTAATGTGGCCGCCCTCGGCGGCGATCACGCGCTCCTGGCGAGACCTGCAGGCCGCGTCCACGTTGCGGACGAAGATCTTCCTCATGCTGGCCCACACGCGGTTGACAGAGGACTTCAGCTCTTCGATGTTGCTGTGGCGGACCTTGGAGGCTTTGCCCTCGATATGCACGCCCATGCACTGTAGTCAAGGATATTGAGGTCGGGCGACTGCGGTAGCCCAAAATCCTTCGATCCCAACCACTTTTGCACGGTTCTGGCCTTGTGGATCGTGGTACCGTCATGTTGAAAGACATAGTCCGCCTTCTCCTTGATCTTTCTCACCTAGGGCAGAACTTTCGTGGCCAAAATGTCCCTGTATTTCACCTCGGTGAACCTGTAACCGGCCGCGTACCACACCGGCAGCATCTTCTCCTTTCGAAGCCACGACGCCGAGCGTCATCAAGGAGCCGGGTGCTTTGTCGTGGACACCTAACTGACCTCGGTAACGGGCTGGCCGTAAGTAAACCTCTCGAAAGATAAAACCCCCCACCGAATCTAATAGAACTTTTGCAGAACCCGGTAAATTGATTCCATGGCCACAAGTAAAGGAAAAGGTGGGTGACCTCAAGCGTATCTAGCTCCCCGCCACGTCCTCCCTAGGTGTCAGGGAGAACGAGGTAAAACAAGATACACCTTCGACCGGTGGAGGCGCTCCCCTCTGACCACTTGTACGCGGCAAAGGGGGTTTCCCCTTGGAGGGCAGATCCACCTTGCAAAGGTAGTGGCCCACCCTTGCTTTCACATGGACTCCTCCAAACTACTTCCAGGGGAGAGGGCGCTTCTCCCTCTCTTCTCTTACTAGGTTCGAGGTTTCTTCCTTACCCCCTTGTTGATGCCGCTCCGTCCGGCGTACCCCGCAGGCTGGTTCCCTGTGTAGCCTGTTACACTTGATACCCGGAGGAGTTGCAGGACTTCCCGGCCTGAGTGCAAATTAGGGAAGCCCCGTCGCTGCATTGACGTGAACTCTCTTTTAGAGCTTGCGAAAGTTGTTGGTATGCTATCCTCTCGTCCACACCCTCCACTACTTTTCTTATTATTATTAGTTATTATTATTATTAGAATTATTATTGTTATCTTTATTTTTATTATTGAGTATTATTGGTTGGTACTTTTTTTCTATTTGTTATTAATATTAAAAAAGAAAAGAAGAAAAAAGTGTTTAGGATTAGTATTAGTATAAGTTAATATTATTTATTATTATTTATTATTATCATTACAGGTCTCCAATTAACGTTTTTCCCCCGCACTTTGCACCAGGAGGAATGTTTCCACCTGTACAGAGTTCGGTCCGGTAGCCATGATGCCTTGGTGGAGTGCTTGCCATCCTGGAATCACCTAGTACCGGGGTATGATAATAATAGGTGATCACCCACCCTACTCATTAGTGGACCCGCCTATCCTTAATTCTGTTTATTACATACCCTCCTCCCCATTTCCAAACTTGCTCTTCTATCCACACAGTTTCTGGCTACCCGGCGCACTTTTGTCATCATATGAGCCTTAGTTGAGTGGCTGTGTACACCGTGAGGTCCCTACCTCCTACGAGGTCTGAAAGCCCGCTGGCTAGGGAGAGTATAAGGTATGGAGTGTGCTGGGCCGTCGACTCGGCTCACCTTCCTCTAGTACACATAGAAGGTGGTTACGCCGGCACCATCCTTTAGGGTCAAAGCTCCAGGATAATTTCGCCTAAATGGCGGGACCGGTTGGCAAAGCCCATCAGCTTCGAACCGGGACCAATTTTTTGTGTAAATGATCATCTTCTGGAATTTCTGATCTTATGGACACTTTTCTCTTAACCTCCTCAATCATAGGGAGGTCATAGTATCTACTTTCCATGAGGCCCCTTTTTTTATTTTTTTAGTCTAATTTTAGTCACAACTGAAAACAAGAGTGGGAAAGCGCATGGAAATCCGCCTCAAGTGCCACCTCTTTCTCCCTAGGTGTCGGGCAAGTTGGGGGGAATCCAGGCATCTCTTTGACCAAAAACTTGAGTGTGACAGAGAGTACAGTGGATGGGATCTGTGATGTCTTAGGTGACGATGGCTACACGGAGCCCACCTCCCCTGAGATGGACAGTGTCCCGGATGTAACCAAGTCCCACACAGCAGAATCTTCCATGGGGTCGAACCCGGGTTCGGTGTCCTGCCCCTGCGCAAGTTTCTCTTATGGCTCGAGCCCCCGAGAACTCACAATGAGAAGAGGGACCTCCTTCCCTTGTGGTGCTCCTCGGACAGCTAAGACCTGGTCCATTTGGGAAAAGGATGTTGTTGAAGCTGGTCCATCCGACCTAGGTGCTAATTCCGGCGGTAGAGAGAAACGGGTTCATTCCCCCCACCCTCCCCTCCTAAAAAGAAACGAGGCAAGAAGAGGACTAAAGGTTCCTCTCATTCCGCGGGGACTGCTGGGACGGACGGGTCTGCTGTCGTTTCGGCAAGCAACCAGGCCAAGAATGGCACGTTCGGCCCAGAGGCCCTCTTGGTTGGGGGGGGGGGGTTCCAGACCAAGACTAAAATCGCAAGTACACTGGGACAAGTTTCGATTACGTCGGAGCCCCTCATTGAGAGGCTACCTGGCGTTTTTGAGCTAGCTGGCTTCAAACGCTTTCTGCTTATTCACTCCACTGATGGCAATATGTTGGCCAAGGGCAACATGATCCATCAGAGAAGAGCATTACCTAGCTTGATTGGTAGAGAGCCGAAGGTGTCCCTTAGGGATAATGCGTCAGATACATCCGAAGCTGCCATGATTAGTGGCCTTTGGACACTTAATGAGCGTGACGCCGCACTCTGCCATGAACTTCTTAAAAAGAGATGTCTACGCGAGGGAACTCGTGGACTACTCCATAGATGACATCACTTTAGACCTGGCCGACCATGAAGCGGTCAACGTCGAACGTGTGATGAGAAAAAAGGCAGGAGCCTCGACACCCATCTATACACCTTTCGTTACGTTAGACCGTGACATGCTCACTGAGTCGGTGCGTGCCGGTTGGTATCGCTACCGCGTGAAGGCCTTCTTACTACTGCCGCCGCTTAGGCCATACGATCACTCTTAGAGAAAGGCAGTCGGCGTTAGCCGAAGTCTGTGTAAGTTGCTCTAAGGCCGCACGCGATATGTCCAAATCGTGTATAGCCAAGTGTATCAATTGCGGAGAGCCGCACACCGCTTCTTCGAAGCAATGTGGTGCTTATCTCCTTGAGAAGGAAATAGTGTCCGTTCAGGCTACGGATCATTTCTCATTTCGCAATGCCAAGGACATGTTCATTGCGCGCCCGGCGCTGCCTGGGACGTCTTCTGCATCAATGTTAAAAATGTCACCGTCTACCCGTAGCCCTTCCAGGCCTACGAACACGGTCGTTTCCGCGCGCCATTTCTGAATACTTCTGTGGGTTCTATTCACCCCAGGCTCTCCTCTTGTACAGTTGGTTGCAGACTGGGCTCAAATCCAGTCTCGCCTAAAACCAGGGCCATAAAACCGCCTCCACCGAGTGTTAGACTCACAAGAGGCAAAAACCCTGAAGGTGGTCGTGAGGCCGTCTTATGGGATTCCTAAAGCTGCACCCCGAAAGGAGGACAGCACCAAAGGAGTTTCGTCTCCTACCCCACACCCAGGCCTAGGCTGGGTGACTAGGAGACGGTTGATCCTCCAAAGGCCCCCCCCCCCCTCCTCCGTAGCCCCCTCCCCCCCCCGCCGCCTAAGGTTTGGAGGGGGAGGGAGGAAAAGACTCGCATGGCGAGCCTAAACTCCACCGATAATTCTTCGAAGGAGGCGGTGCCTTCAGCGCATTGTTAGGCCAAAAGCACCCAGAGCTCTCGCCTCCGGGAAGCGTACGGAGTCATTCCATATGAACTCAATCAGAGGTATCATGGTGACTGACTCAGATTTGGTTGAAAAGTATTATGCCGGTAGCTCTACTTATATAATGAGCATGCTCCAAATTCTAGGCCAAAATTCCAATGGGTTTCTGTGCTGTGGCTCTTCAAAAAAAGGGTCTTCACCCATTTTTGACACTGCCGAATTGCGCATGTTCCTGAGCTCTCACCTTTGGATGCCAATATCTACGTCGGATGCTCTGCTCCCCTGAAAAAATGCCTTCTGCGAGGACTTAATTCGTAGAATTCACTACGCCACCGTGTTTTTCGAACTGGAGAAGGCCTATCATACCGCATGGTAATACGGTATTATGGAAACTCTCCACACAATTGGGGCGAGGGGACGCATGCCAATCTTTATCTCGTAGTTTTTGCGAGATCTTCGATTTCGCGTATGAGTGGGGGGAGCACTCTCTGACCCAAGTGAACATGGGGATGGTGTCAGGCAAGGAGGTGTACTCAGTGTCAAGACTCTTTGCCCTGTGCATCAACGGCATCACCTCGGTTCTAACGGAAGATGTTTTCGCTACACTTTACGTGGACGACTTTTCGATCCCTTTTGGTGCAGCCCAAATGCCAACTATCGAGCGTCGACTCTGACAGGCATTGAATTGCATCTCTCACTCTTCCAAAGTGCACAGGTTTCGATTTTCCTTGGCCATGACTAAGGTGGTGTACTTCTTCCGTCAACCATAGCTCCACCCAGAACCGAACTTGTTCCTAAACGGGGTTCGCCTGAAAGTGGTGGATTTGTGCCGTTTCCTCGGTCTTGTTTTCGACTGACGCCTCAACGGCGAAGCTCATATTGTGGCCTTAAGTTCTCTGTGACCATGTCATGGACTTTATTCGTTCCGTGACGTTCAGCTCCTGGTATCGCTAGTGCCTTGCTTTTCTATTGATCCTTTGTTCGTTCTAATCTTGACTACGGATGCGAGTTTTATGCATCCGCAGCAGAGCGTATATTGCGGAAGGTGGACTCAATCCACGACACTGGTCTCCTCCTGGCCACCGGTGCCTTACGCACGTCCCTTATTGAGAGTCTACTTGCCGATGCTGAGGAGATGCCACACACTCTGGCTGCGTGCAGTGCATTATGTGTCTGTACGCGCGAGCCCAGCGCCTCGTTCAGTCACCAACAGCTCTCAATGCATCAACAGCTGATCTCGACGGTGCCTAATGCTGCTTAGAGATGCCAGTCATACGCGAATCCCTTTGGGATATTGCTCTCGGGCCGGCAGCGCCCCTGGTTCTGCCAAGGACGCCACGCCTCTTCTCCCAAAGCCTATACAGTGCCTGGAGTATTGCATTCAGCCTTTTTAGATCACACTTCGTGTCACGCAGATGCATAAAACTGTCCACGGCCCCCGCCGTTGACAAAATAATGGATGTCCTTGTCCTGAATTGGGTATAAAAGCTTAGGTTATTTTTAGTGCCATGGAAGCGCCCTAACCCCATTTTGTAGAAACTGGTAGATACTGAAGGTCATGGCAGTGTGACGCCTTCCCCCAACCAGATCCCGGGAATCGGGTTACCTGAGACTAAATAAAATTATAAGAGCTCTGTGTCCCTGGGGGTCTCAGGAGAGGGACGGTTCCTTCCTCATCTCGGCGAAAACGGTTAGTCCGTCCGGCTTCGAGCCACCTTAGGATGGGGTAGAACAAAAGACGGAAGTATCCCCCCCTCCCCCAAAGCAAAAAAGGAAAAGCAGGAGTTTTCTACTTCAGGCGGGGCTCGATCCGTCGAGTAATCAGGCCAAGCCTGATCATTCTAACTCCTTGCCCCCTCGGATTCGGTGGAGAAGGTGTGAAAACCCCGCCCCCCGTAACAAATAAAAAGTCAAAGAAAGAGAGCTTAACCTGGGCTACGTCAGATGCGTTTATTGAGAGGCTAACAGGCGTGTTCGAGCCCGCCGGCTTCAAGTGTTTCGATGTCATACGCTCAACTGACAGAACAAGTTTGCCCGATGTACTCTGATTCGTCATGGTTAATATGACTTATCCCATATCAGAACGCTTATCAGACAAGGCTATTTTTTTAACTCTAGCCATCCTTAGGGAAAGAGATATAGTTGTAGAAAAGTCATTCCCAAATGAATATAACATGACCACTAGGCCGTAGCATCGATGAACAAATTTCAGCAAATCAACATGCACATTTCAGGTTTTGTACACTTGAGTACACATATTTCAAGAGTGGAAAAGTTTTTTGGAGAAATATTTGGAACACCCCCTTTTTTGAGCTCAGAATTTAACTTTTTAAAATTTTCGAGCCAGAAAGATATACACCATCAGAGTTGTTGGTTTGTTGTTATAAGTGCTTATAAATACATTAGAGTTGAGTTTAAACTGAAGGATAATGACAAATAAGTGAGTTCAACTTTTATTATCGAACTGATAGACACTAATTGTCAACTGATACATTAAAAGCATCCTTTTTCTCATACGATGGCATGAAGTCATGGGATTTTATTACCGCCCGAATGTAGCCATCTCTTGCTTCTTTTCGATAAACATCGCCAGAAGCTTCCGTCACCATTCGCACACACCACTCCACACCTTCAGAATGGCATGAAATGTCAATGGAGAGTGGCTCTTCGACAATATTTTGCAGGTCCGCATTAGATAGATGCATGTAAGTGGTGGCTCAAACCTGCACATACCCTTCAGGGGGAAGTAGATCTGTTAGGTTCTGAGCAGTCTTGTCTATTTGTAGTGGCCTGAAATCACGTATTTCTTCCTCACATGCAGTAACTTCCAGCATTGCCAAAAGGACGTTCTCAGGATGGGCCCAGTAGGAATTCCTTTGGATTGTTTGCTATGCTATGGCTTCACTGGCAGGTTGGAGTATTTGCAGAAGATTGATTCGTTCCAGGAGATGTTTAGAACCCTTTGTGCATTTCAGAGAGAATTTGATGTGAAACCAGATGGGCCCATAATGACACACGACAAACCCTGTGAGAACATACGAGTCATTATTAGGTTTTTTTGTTGCCACATAAAGTCGACATATTCTGCTGGCAGGGGTGAGCCATCTTGCATGAGATACTGGCCCTGGTTTCATATGTAGGAGATCATCGTCAATTACACCATTTCTAATAGCATTGATAAATAATTCTGTGCAGGTAACCTTGGTCCCGACTAAGCTCATTCACATCTACATCTGAAAGAGGAGCTCCTTTAGCAATACATTGAAAGCCATTGGGTGATACTGGTATAGTTCCACAGGTGGTTAAGGTTTTACCAACTGGCCCTTTCCATTGTGTTCCACTTTCTGTTGAATCAATATATTTCCTGCACAGGTGCCTCAAAGGAAGCTCATTTAGATGCAATCTGCAGATGATCCACTGTAAAGGACGATGCAATTGAGATTCCAGCCCTTTTATGGCTCCATTCTTGTAGCCAGTATTAGTTACCGTGCTGTCAGCTCCCACTGCCTTTATCTTATCTTTAATATCATATTCAACAAGCCATTTGATCAGTCCGTCTGCAATGCCTGCACCTGTTCCTCGTTCAATAGTTAGATGGTCTAAATAGACAGTACCAGGTTCTCCTATAAGCACATAGTGATCTTGAATTTCTTTTGCTCCATACCATTTGTTCCCCTTCTTCTTTTTAGTTAATGTTGTGTCTCTCCCATCAAAATACAAAGCAGTAATTTTCTTATCTCCCAAACATCCAGATTCGGTGAAATTCCTCCTAATCTTCTGTTGTGCCCTCCAGACTTTGTGATGGTCAATTACATGGGAGCGATCTTCGGGCTGCACTACTAATAGCAGCAGCTCTATTTGACACAGAATACCTATCTGCTTCCATGGCAATTGTTGGTATTGGTATGATGTTGTTTTCTGTTCTCGGAAAGACTTTCTTCCCTTCATCATCAGAAATGTCAGAAGATGAGGTTTATTCATCCAAGGCTTCATCTGAAATTGTAGTTCTCTCTTCCCTCTTCTTTTTTTGTGACTCTTCTTCTTCTCTTCTTTCCTGAATTTGATCTTCTCTGATTTTCCTTTTTTTAATCATTTGGCTTGTTTTTACATTCACTCCTCCAATTTTAATGTGACGCCCAGTTCTTTGGTCAAAAAGAAATTCATGCTCTCAACGTAGCACTTTCATGTTCTTTCACACTTCAATCCAAGAGATCAGCACATTGCCAGCTTTTTATATCATAAAGTTGACCCAATGATGAGATAAACTTCTTACTCTTAGTTATATTCATTCCTTGTTTTGATACCACAAACGCTTCTTCCACCAATCGGAGCAATTTGGTTTTAACATTCTTGAAAGGCTGAACTGGAATACTAGCTTTTTTCCAAATCTCGGGAAGGGCCTCGGATACTTCAGGGATAAAATCATTTTTCCTCTCGTATTTAATGTCTTTTACATACTGAATATATCTTCCAACCTGTTTTGTTGGCCGCTCATAATGAGAAAGTTCTGGAAGTCGGGAGCCAAAGACACTGGGACTTGTTGACGTTCTAGTTCTTTTACTCAGCACTGAAAATTAATAAAAGAAAGACCCATTATTATAAAACAGAAATAATACATGTGATGGGTGAATCTATAACATACATTCAAAAAGGTGAAGCCATATCCCTCCATAAGAAAGAGTCTGTAAATTCGTCAAACATCAATTAATTTACAGTGTCCTCCGAGGAGTTTACAAACAAAGAATTCTTCAATCTGAAATTGCCTTAACCTTAGATGCATAAGGAGTAAAAGTGCAAATTATCTTCCTGTACAAAAATTACCAATTTCTAGCGTCAGAGACGAGAACTATAATAACCGAATATAACCAGCCTCACCCTACGGGAAAGATCAGTTTTAAGGAAAATTTGGCCTCCAAAAGGGGTTGTTACAATTATTTCAGTTTTTTGTTCTTCATTTACAAATTTTGGATAGTCTGCTCTACAAAAGATTAAAATTGGCTGCGAAACTACGCCATAATGACCACCCCACCTGATGCAATCATTGAGTTTATACCACCCAACCTGGATGCAATCATTGAGTTTATACCACCCCACTTGGATACAATCATTGAGTTTATACCACACCATCTGGATGCAATCATTGAGTTTATACCACCGCACTTGGATGTCATCATTGAGTTTATACTACCCCACCTAGATGCAATCATTGAGTTTATATCACCCCACCTGGATGCAATCATTGAGTTTATACCACCCCACCTGGATGCAATCATTGAGTTTATACCACCCCACCTGGATGCAATCATAATCAGTTTATACCACCCTGCCTGGATGCAATCATTGAGTTTATACCACCCCAACTGGATGCAATCATTAAGTTTATACCACCCTACCTGGATCACATCATTGAGTTTATACCACCCCACTTGGATACAAACATTGAGTTTATACCACCCGACCTGGATGCAATCATTGAGTTTATACCACCGCACTTGGATGTCATCATTGAGTTTATACTACCCCACCTAGATGCAATCATTGAGTTTATATCACCCCACCTGGATGCAATCATTGAGTTTATACCACCCCACCTGGATGCAATCATTGAGTTTATACCACCCCACCTGGATGCAATCATAATCAGTTTATACCACCCTGCCTGGATGCAATCATTGAGTTTATACCACCCCAACTGGATGCAATCATTAAGTTTATACCACCCTACCTGGATCACATCATTGAGTTTATACCACCCCACTTGGATACAAACATTGAGTTTATACCACCCGACCTGGATGCAATCATTGAGTTTATACCACCCTACCTGGATCACATCATTGAGTTTATACCACCCCACTTAGATACAATCATTGAGTTTATACCACACCATCTGGATGCAATCATTGAGTTTATACCACCGCACTTGGATGTCATCATTGAGTTTATACCACCCCACCTAGATGCAATCATTGAGTTTATATCACCCCACCTGGATGCAATCATTGAGTTTATACCACCCCACCTGGATGCAATCATTGAGTTTATACCACCCCACCTGGATGCAATCATTGAGTTTATACCACCCCACCTGGATGCAATCATTGAGTTTATACCACCCCACTTGGATACAATCATTGAGTTTATACCACACCATCTGGATGCAATCATTGAGTGTATACCACCGTACTTGGATGTCATCATTGAGTTTATACCACCCCACCTGGATGCAATCATTGAGTTTATATCACCCCACCTGGATGCAATCATTGAGTTTATACCACCCCACCTGGATGCAATCATTGAGTTTATACCACCCCACCTGGATGCAATCATTGAGTTTATACCACCCCACCTGGATGCAATCATTGAGTTTATACCACCCCACCTGGATGCAATCATAATCAGTTTATACCACCCCACTTGGAAGCAATCATTGAGTTTATACCACCCCACCTTGATGCAATCATTGAGTTTATACCACCCTACCTGGATCACATCATTGAGTTTATACCACCACACTTGGATACAATCATTGAGTTTATACCACACCATCTGGATGCAATCATTGAGTTTATACCAACGCATTTGGATGTCATCATTGAGTTTATACTACCCCACCTAGATGCAATCATTGAGTTTATATCACCCCACCTGGATGCAATCATTGAGTTTATACCACCCCACCTGGATGCAATCATTGAGTATATAACACCCCACCTGGATGCAATCATAATCAGTTTATACCACCCTGCCTGGATGCAATCATAGAGTTTATACCACCCCACCTGGATGCAATCATTGATTTTATACCACCCTACCTGGATCACATCATTGAGTTTATACCACCCCACTTGGATACAATCATTGAGTTTATACCACACCATCTGGATGCAATCATTGAGTTTATACCACCGCACTTGGATGTCATCATTGAGTTTATACTACCCCACCTAGATGCATTCATTGAGTTTATATCACCCCACCTGGATGCAATCATTGAGTTTATACCACCCCACCTGGATGCAATCATTGAGTTTATACCACCCCACCTGGATGCAATCATAATCAGTTTATACCACCCTGCCTGGATGCAATCATTGAGTTTATACCACCCCAACTGGATGCAATCATTAAGTTTATACCACCCTACCTGGATCACATCATTGAGTTTATACCACCCCACTTGGATACAAACATTGAGTTTATACCACCCGACCTGGATGCAATCATTGAGTTTATACCACCCTACCTGGATCACATCATTGAGTTTATACCACCCCACTTAGATACAATCATTGAGTTTATACCACACCATCTGGATGCAATCATTGAGTTTATACCACCGCACTTGGATGTCATCATTGAGTTTATACCACCCCACCTAGATGCAATCATTGAGTTTATATCACCCCACCTGGATGCAATCATTGAGTTTATACCACCCCACCTGGATGCAATCATTGAGTTTATACCACCCCACCTGGATGCAATCATTGAGTTTATACCACCCCACCTGGATGCAATCATTGAGTTTATACCACCCCACTTGGATACAATCATTGAGTTTATACCACACCATCTGGATGCAATCATTGAGTGTATACCACCGTACTTGGATGTCATCATTGAGTTTATACCACCCCACCTGGATGCAATCATTGAGTTTATATCACCCCACCTGGATGCAATCATTGAGTTTATACCACCCCACCTGGATGCAATCATTGAGTTTATACCACCCCACCTGGATGCAATCATTGAGTTTATACCACCCCACCTGGATGCAATCATTGAGTTTATACCACCCCACCTGGATGCAATCATAATCAGTTTATACCACCCCACTTGGAAGCAATCATTGAGTTTATACCACCCCACCTTGATGCAATCATTGAGTTTATACCACCCTACCTGGATCACATCATTGAGTTTATACCACCACACTTGGATACAATCATTGAGTTTATACCACACCATCTGGATGCAATCATTGAGTTTATACCAACGCATTTGGATGTCATCATTGAGTTTATACTACCCCACCTAGATGCAATCATTGAGTTTATATCACCCCACCTGGATGCAATCATTGAGTTTATACCACCCCACCTGGATGCAATCATTGAGTTTATAACACCCCACCTGGATGCAATCATAATCGGTTTATACCACCCTGCCTGGATGCAATCATAGAGTTTATACCACCCCACCTGGATGCAATCATTGATTTTATACCACCCTACCTGGATCACATCATTGAGTTTATACCACCCCACTTGGATACAATCATTGGGTTTATACCACCCCACCTGGATGCAATCATTGAGTTTATACCACCCCACCTGGATGCAATCATTGAGTTTATAACACCCCACCTGGATGCAATCATAATCGGTTTATACCACCCTGCCTGGATGCAATCATAGAGTTTATACCACCCCACCTGGATGCAATCATTGATTTTATACCACCCTACCTGGATCACATCATTGAGTTTATACCACCCCACTTGGATACAATCATTGAGTTTATACCACCCCACCTGGATGCAATAATTGAGTTTATACCACCCCAGCTGGATGCAATCATTGAGTTTATACCACACCATCTAAATGCAATCATTGAGTTTATACCACTCCACCTGAATGCAATCATAATCAGTTTATTCCACCCCGCCTGGATGCAATCATTGAATTTATACCACCCCACCTGGATGCAATCATTGAGTTTATACCACCCTACCTGGATCACATCATTGAGTTTATACCACCCCACTTGGATACAATCATTGAGTTTATACCACACCATCTGGATGCAATCATTGAGTTTATACCACCGCACTTGAATGTCATAATTGAGTTTATACCACCCCACCTAGATTCAATCAATGAGTTTATATCACCCCACCTGGATGCAATCATTGAGTTTATACCACCCCACCTGGATGCAATCATTGAGTTTATATCACCCCACCTGGATGCAATCCTTGAGTTTAGACCACCCAACTTGGATACCATCATTGTGTTTATACCACACCACCTGTATGCAATCATTGTGTTTATACCAGTCCACCTGGATGCAATCATTGGGTTCATACCACCCCACCTGGATGCAATGATTGTGTTTATACCAGTCCACCTAGATGCAATCATTGAGTTTATACCACCCCAGCTGGAAGCAATCATGAGTTTATTCCACCCCACCTGAATGCAATCATTGTGCTTATACCACGCAATCCGGATGCAATAATTGTGTTTATACCATCCCACCTGAATGCAATCATTGAGTTTATACCAGCCCATTTGGATGCAATCGTTGAGTTTATACCACCTCACCTGGATGCAATCATTGTGTTTATACCAGTCTTCCTAGATGCAATCATTGAGTTTATACCACCTCACTTGGAAGAAATCATTGAGTTTATACCAACACTCCTGGATGCAATCATTGAGTTTATACCACCCCACCCGGAAGCAATCATTGAGTTTATACCAACACTCCTGGATGCAATCATTGTGTTTATACCACCCTACCTGGACGCAATCATTGTGTTTATACCACCACACCTGGATGCAATCATTGTGTTTATACCTGTCTACCTAGATGCAATCATTGAGTTTATACCACCCCACCTGGATGCAATCATTGAGTTTATACCACCCCACCTGGATGCAATCATTGAGTTTATACCACCTCGCCTGGATGCAATCATTGAGTTTATTCCACCCCACCTGAATGCAATCATTGTGTTTATACCACCCCATCCGGATGCAATAAGTGAGTTTATACCATCCCAACTGGATGCAATCATTGAGTTTATACCACCTCACATGGATGCAATCATTGAGTTTATTCCACCCCACCTGGATGTAATCATTGTGTTTATTCCACCCCATCCGGATGCAATAATTGAGTTTATACCACCCCACCTGGATGCAATTATTGAGTTTATACCACCACACCTGGAAGCAATCATTGGGTTTATACCCCCCTCCTGGCTGCAATCATTGGGTTTATACCACCCAACGTGTTTACCATCATTGAGTTTATACCACCCCAGCTGTATGCAATTATTGAGTTTAAACCACCGCACTTGGATGACATCAATGAGTTTATACCATCCCACCTCGATAATATCATTGAATTTATACCATCCCACCTGGATGCAATCATAATCAGTTTATACCACCCCACCTGGATGCAATCATTGAGTTTATTCCACTCCACCTGGATGCAATCATTGAATTTATACCACCTCACCTGGATGCAATCATTGAGTTTAAACCACTCCACTTATATGCGATTATTGAGTTTATACCGCCCCAATTGGATGCAATCATTGACTTAATACCACCCAACCTGGATGCAATCATATTGAGTTTTTTACCTCCCAACCTAGATGTAATCTTTGAGTTTATAACACCCCAAAGCGTATGTAATCATTGGATTTATACCACCCCACCTAGATGCAATCATTGAGTTTATACCTCCTCACCTGGATGCAATCCTTGAGTTTATACCACCCAACTTCGATACCATCATTGCTTTTATACCACCAGACCTAGATTCAATCATATTTAGTTTATATCACCCCTCCTGAATGCAATCATTGTGTTAATATCTCCTCCCCTGGATGCAATCATTGAGTTTATACCAACACTCCTGGATGCAATCATTGTGTTTATACCACCCCACCTGGAAGCAATCATTCAATTTATACTACCTCACCTGGATGTCATCATTGAGTTTATACCACCCCACCTGGATGCAATCATTGAGTTTATACCACCCCACCTGGATGCAATCCTTGAGTTTAGACCACCCAACTTGGATACCATAATTGTGTTTATACCACACCACCTGTATGCAATCATTGAGTTTATACCACCCCACCTGGATGCAATCCTTGAGTTTAGACCACCCAACTTGGATACCATCATTGTGTTTATACCACACCACCTGTATGCAATCATTGAGTTTATACCATCCCAGCTGGAAGCAATCATTGAGGTTATTCCACCCCACCTGAATGCAATCATTGTGTTTATACCACACCATCCAGATGCAATAATTGAGTTTATACCATCCTACCTGGATGCAATCATTGAGTTTATACCACCCCACCTGGATGCAATCATTGAGTTTATATCACCCCACCTGGATGCAATCATTGAGTTTATACCACCCCACCTGGATGCAATCATTGAGTTTATACCACCCCACCTGGATGCAATCATTGAGTTTATACCACCCCACCTGGATGCAATCATTGAGTTTATACCACCCCACCTGGATGCAATCATAATCAGTTTATACCACCCCACTTGGAAGCAATCATTGAGTTTATACCACCCCACCTTGATGCAATCATTGAGTTTATACCACCCTACCTGGATCACATCATTGAGTTTATACCACCACACTTGGATACAATCATTGAGTTTATACCACACCATCTGGATGCAATCATTGAGTTTATACCAACGCATTTGGATGTCATCATTGAGTTTATACTACCCCACCTAGATGCAATCATTGAGTTTATATCACCCCACCTGGATGCAATCATTGAGTTTATACCACCCCACCTGGATGCAATCATTGAGTTTATAACACCCCACCTGGATGCAATCATAATCGGTTTATACCACCCTGCTTGGATGCAATCATAGAGTTTATACCACCCCACCTGGATGCAATCATTGATTTTATACCACCCTACCTGGATCACATCATTGAGTTTATACCACCCCACTTGGATACAATCATTGAGTTTATACCACCCCACCTGGATGCAATCATTGAGTTTATACCACCCCACCTAGATGCAATCATTGAGTGTATATCACCCCACCTGGATGCAATCATTGAGTTTATACCACCCCACCTGGATGCAATCATTGAGTTTATACCACCCCACTTGGATGCAATCATTGAGTTTATACCACCCCAGCTGGATGCAATCATTGAGTTTATACCACACCACCTGAATGCAATCATTGAGTTTATACCACCCCACTTGGATACAATCATTGAGTTTATACCGCACCATCTGGATGCAATCATTGAGTTTATACCACCACACTTGGATGTCATCATTGAGTTTATACCACCCCACCTAGATGCAATCATTGAGTTTATATCACCCCACCTGGATGCAATCATTGAGTTTATACCACCCCAGCTGGATGCAATCATTGAGTTTATACCACCCCACCTGGATGCAATAATTGAGTTTATACCACCCCAGCTGGATGCAATCATGGAGTTTATACCACACCACCTAAATGCAATCATTGAGTTTATACCACCCCACCTGAATGCAATCATAATCAGTTTATTCCACCCCGCCTGGATGCAATCATTGAATTTATACCACCCCACCTGGATGCAATCATTGGGTTTATACCACCCTACCTGGATCACATCATTGAGTTTATACCACCCCACTTGGATACAATCATTGAGTTTATACCACACCATCTGGATGCAATCATTGAGTTTATACCACCGCACTTGAATGTCATAATTGAGTTTATACCACCCCACCTAGATTCAATCAATGAGTTTATATCACCCCACCTGGATGCAATCATTGAGTTTATACCACCCCACCTGGATGCAATCATTGAGTTTATACCACCCCACCTGGATGCAATCCTTGAGTTTAGACCACCCAACTTGGATACCATCATTGTGTTTATACCACACCACCTGTATGCAATCATTGTGTTTATACCAGTCCACCTGGATGCAATCATTGGGTTCATACCACCCCACCTGGATGCAATGATTGTGTTTATACCAGTCCACCTAGATGCAATCATTGAGTTTATACCACCCCAGCTGGAAGCAATCATGAGTCTATTCCACCCCACCTGAATGCAATCATTGTGCTTATACCACGCAATCCGGATGCAATAATTGTGTTTATACCATCCCACCTGAATGCAATCATTGAGTTTATACCAGCCCATTTGGATGCAATCGTTGAGTTTATACCACCTCACCTGGATGCAATCATTGTGTTTATACCAGTCTTCCTAGATGCAATCATTGAGTTTATACCACCTCACTTGGAAGAAATCATTGAGTTTATACCAACACTCCTGGATGCAATCATTGAGTTTATACCACCCCACCCGGAAGCAATCATTGAGTTTATACCAACACTCCTGGATGCAATCATTGTGTTTATACCTGTCTACCTGGACGCAATCATTGTGTTTATACCACCACACCTGGATGCAATCATTGTGTTTATACCTGTCTACCTAGATGCAATCATTGAGTTTATACCACCCCACCTGGATGCAATCATTGAGTTTATACCACCCCACCTGGATGCAATCATTGAGTTTATACCACCTCGCCTGGATGCAATCATTGAGTTTATTCCACCCCACCTGAATGCAATCATTGTGTTTATACCACCCCATCCGGATGCAATAAGTGAGTTTATACCATCCCAACTGGATGCAATCATTGAGTTTATACCACCTCACATGGATGCAATCATTGAGTTTATTCCACCCCACCTGGATGTAATCATTGTGTTTATTCCACCCCATCCGGATGCAATAATTGAGTTTATACCACCCCACCTGGATGCAATTATTGAGTTTATACCACCACACCTGGAAGCAATCATTGGGTTTATACCCCCCTCCTGGCTGCAATCATTGGGTTTATACCACCCAACGTGTTTACCATCATTGAGTTTATACCACCCCAGCTGTATGCAATTATTGAGTTTAAACCACCGCACTTGGATGACATCAATGAGTTTATACCATCCCACCTCGATAATATCATTGAATTTATACCATCCCACCTGGATGCAATCATAATCAGTTTATACCACCCCACCTGGATGCAATCATTGAGTTTATACCACCCCACCTGGTTGCAATCATTGAGTTTATTCCACTCCACCTGGATGCAATCATTGAATTTATACCACCTCACCTGGATGCAATCATTGAGTTTAAACCACTCCACCTATATGCGATTATTGAGTTTATACCGCCCCAATTGGATGCAATCATTGACTTAATACCACCCAACCTGGATGCAATCATATTGAGTTTTTTACCTCCCAACCTAGATGTAATCTTTGAGTTTATAACACCCCAAAGCGTATGTAATCATTGGATTTATACCACCCCACCTAGATGCAATCATTGAGTTTATACCTCCTCACCTGGATGCAATCCTTGAGTTTATACCACCCAACTTCGATACCATCATTGCTTTTATACCACCAGACCTAGATTCAATCATATTTAGTTTATATCACCCCTCCTGAATGCAATCATTGTGTTAATATCTCCTCCCCTGGATGCAATCATTGAGTTTATACCAACACTCCTGGATGCAATCATTGTGTTTATACCACCCCACCTGGAAGCAATCATTCAATTTATACTACCTCACCTGGATGTCATCATTGAGTTTATACCACCCCACCTGGATGCAATCATTGAGTTTATACCACCCCACCTGGATGCAATCCTTGAGTTTAGACCACCCAACTTGGATACCATCATTGTGTTTATACCACACCACCTGTATGCAATCATTGTGTTTATACCAGTCCACCTGGATGCAATCATTGAGTTCATACCA
Source organism: Ceratothoa steindachneri (assembly GCA_963969495.1). Classification (NCBI taxonomy): domain Eukaryota; kingdom Metazoa; phylum Arthropoda; class Malacostraca; order Isopoda; family Cymothoidae; genus Ceratothoa; species Ceratothoa steindachneri. The sequence goes on along the minus strand of OZ018330.1, from coordinate 126,171,061 downwards.
CCCCACCTGGATGAATGATTGTGTTTATACCAGTCCACCTAGATGCAATCATTGAGTTTATACCATCCCAGCTGGAAGCAATCATTGAGGTTATTCCACCCCACCTGAATGCAATCATTGTGTTTATACCACACCATCCGGATGCAATAATTGAATTTATACAATCCCACCTGGATGCAATCTTTGAGTTTATACCACCCCATTTGGATGCAATCGTTGAGTTTATACCACCTCACCTGGATGCAATCATTGTGTTTATACCAGTCCACCTAGATGCAATCATTGAGTTTATACCACCCCACTTGGAAGCAAGCATTGAGTTTATACAAACACTCCTGGATGCAATCATTGAGTTTATACCACCCCACCTGGAAGGAATCATTGAGTTTATACCAACACTCCTGGAGGCAATCATTGTGTTTATACCACCCTACCTGGATGCAATCATTGTGTTTATACCTGTCTACCTAGATGCAATCATTGAGTTTATACCACCCCACCTGGATGCAATCATTGAGTTTATACCACCCCACCTGGATGCAATCATTGAGTTTATACCACCTCGCCTGGATGCAATCATTGAGTTTATTCCACCCCACCTGAATGCAATCATTATGCTTATACCACCCCATCCGTATGCAATAAGTGAGTTTATACCATCCCACCTTGATGCAATCATTGAGTTTATACCACCTCACATGGATGCAATCATTGAGTTTATTCCACCCTACCTGGATGTAATCATTGTGTTTATACTACCCCATCCGGATGCAATAATTGAGTTTATACCACCTCACCTGGATGCAATTATTGAGTTTATACCACCACACCTGGAAGCAATCATTGGGTTTATACCCCCCTCCTGGCTGCAATCATTGGGTTTATACCACCCGACGTGTTTACCATCATTGAGTTTATACCACCCCAGCTGTATGCAATTATTGAGTTTAAACCACCGCACTTGGATGACATCAATGAGTTTATACCATCCCACTTCGATAATATCATTGAATTTATACCATCCCACCTGGATGCAATCATAATCAGTTCATACCACCCCACCTGGATGCAATCATTGAGTTTATACCACCCCACCTGGTTGCAATCATTGAGTATATACCACTCAACCTGGATGCAATCATTGAGATTATAACACCTCACCTGGATGCAATCATTGAGTTTAAACCACTCCACTTGGATGCTATTATTGAGTTTATACCACCCCAACCAGATGCAATCATTGACTTTATACCACCCAACCTGGATGCAATCATATTGAGTTTTTACCTCCCCACCTAGATGTAATCATTGAGTTTATAACAACCCAAAGCGTATGTAATCATTGAATTTCTACCACTCCACCTAGATGCAATCATTGAGTTTATACCTCCTCACCTGGATGCAATCCTTGAGTTTATACCACCCCACTTCGATACCATCATTGATTTTATACCACCACACCTAGTTTCAATCATATTTAGTGTTTATCACCCCTCCTGAATGCAATCATTGTGTTAATATCCCCTCCCCTTGGATGCAATCATTGATTTATACCAACACTCCTGGATGCAATCATTGTGTTTATACCACTCCACCTGGATGCAATCATTCAATTTATACCACCTCACCTGGATGCGATCATTAGGTTTATACCACCCTACCTGGATGCAATCATTGTGTTTATACCACCCCACCTGGAAGCAATCATTGAATTTATTCCACCCCACCTGAATGCAATCATTGTGTTTATACCTGTCTACCTAGATGCAATCATTGAGTTTATACCACCCCAGCTGGAAGCAATCATTGAGTTTATTCCACCCCACCTGAATGCAATCATTGTGTTTATACCACCCCATCCAGATGCAATAATTGAGTTTATACCATCCTACCTGGATGCAATCATTGAGTTTATACCACCCCATTTGGATGCAATCGTTGAGTTTATACCACCTCTGTTGGATGCAAACATTGAGTTTATACCAGTCCACCTAGATGCAATCATTGAGTTTATACCACCCTACCTGGAAGCAATTATTGAGTTTATACCACCTTGCCTGGATGCAATCATTGAGTTCATTCCACCCCACATGAATACACTCATTGTATTTTTACCACCCCATCCGGATGCAATAAGTGAGTTTATACCATCCCACCTGGATGCAATAATTGAGTTTATGCCACCCCATTTGATTGCAATCATTGAATTTATACCACCTCACCTGGATGCAATCATTGTGTTTATACCATTCCACCTGGATGCAATCATTGAGTTTATACCACCCCACCGTGAAGCAATCATTGAGTTTATACCACCTCACCTGGATGCAATCATTGAGTTTATTCCACCATACCTGAATGCAATCATTACGTTTATGCCACCCCATCCGGATGCAATTATTGAGTTTATACCATCCCACCTGGATGCAATCATTGAGTTTATACCACCACACCTGGAAGCAATCATTGAGTTTATACCCCATCCCCCACCTGGATGCAATCATTGAGTTTATACCACCCGACATGTTTACTATCATTGAGTTTATACCACCCCACCTGGATGCAATCATTGAGCTTATATCACTCCAACTGGAAACAATCATGGACTCTATACCTCCCCACCTGGATAACATCATTGAGTTTATACCGCCCCAATTGGATGCAATCATTGACTTAATACCACCCAACCTGGATGCAATCATATTGAGTTTTTTACCTCCCCACCTAGATGTAATCTTTGAGTTTATAACACCCCAAAGCGTATGTAATCATTGGATTTATACCACCCCACCTAGATGCAATCATTGAGTTTATACCTCCTCACCTGGATGCAATCCTTGAGTTTATACCACCCAACTTCGATACCATCATTGCTTTTATACCACCAGACCTAGATTCAATCATATTTAGTTTATATCACCCCTCCTGAATGCAATCATTGTGTTAATATCTCCTCCCCTGGATGCAATCATTGAGTTTATACCAACACTCCTGGATGCAATCATTGTGTTTATACCACCCCACCTGGAAGCAATCATTCAATTTATACTACCTCACCTGGATGTCATCATTGAGTTTATACCACCCCACCTGGATGCAATCATTGAGTTTATACCACCCCACCTGGATGCAATCCTTGAGTTTAGACCACCCAACTTGGATACCATCATTGTGTTTATACCACCCCACCTGTATGCAATCATTGTGTTTATACCAGTCCACCTGGATGCAATCATTGAGTTCATACCTCCCCACCTGGATGAATGATTGTGTTTATACCAGTCCACCTAGATGCAATCATTGAGTTTATACCATCCCAGCTGGAAGCAATCATTGAGGTTATTCCACCCCACCTGAATGCAATCATTGTGTTTATACCACACCATCCGGATGCAATAATTGAATTTATACAATCCCACCTGGATGCAATCTTTGAGTTTATACCACCCCATTTGGATGCAATCGTTGAGTTTATACTACCTCACCTGGATGCAATCATTGTGTTTATACCAGTCCACCTAGATGCAATCATTGAGTTTATACCACCCCACTTGGAAGCAAGCATTGAGTTTATACAAACACTCCTGGATGCAATCATTGAGTTTATACCACCCCACCTGGAAGGAATCATTGAGTTTATACCAACACTCCTGGAGGCAATCATTGTGTTTATACCACCCTACCTGGATGCAATCATTGTGTTTATACCACCCCACCTGGATGCAATCATTGTGTTTATACCTGTCTACCTAGTTGCAATCATTGAGTTTATACCACTCCACCTGGATGCAATCATTGAGTTTATACCACCTCGCCTGGATGCAATCATTGAGTTTATTTCACCCCACCTGAATGCAATCATTTTGTTTATACCACCCCATCCGTATGCAATAAGTGAGTTTATACCATCCCACCTTGATGCAATCATTGAGTTTATACCACCTCACATGGATGCAATCATTGAGTTTATACCACCACACCTGGAAGCAATCATTGGGTTTATACCCCCCTCCTGGCTGCAATCATTGGGTTTATACCACCCGACGTGTTTACCATCATTGAGTTTCTACCACCCTAGCTGTATGCAATTATTGAGTTTAAACCACCGCACTTGGATGACATCAATGAGTTTATACCATCCCACCTCGATAATATCATTGAATTTATACCATCCCACCTGGATGCAATCATAATCAGTTTATACCACCCCACCTGGATGCAATCATTGAGTTTATACCACCCCACCTGGTTGCAATCATTGAGTATATACCACTCAACCTGGATGCAATCATTGAGATTATAACACCTCACCTGGATGCAATCATTGAGTTTAAACCACTCCACTTGGATGCTATTATTGAGTTTATACCACCCCAACCAGATGCAATCATTGACTTTATACCACCCAACCTGGATGCAATCATATTGAGTTTTTACCTCCCCACCTAGATGTAATCATTGAGTTTATAACAACCCAAAGCGTATGTAATCATTGAATTTCTACCACTCCACCTAGATGCAATCATTGAGTTTATACCTCCTCACCTGGATGCAATCCTTGAGTTTATACCACCCCACTTCGATACCATCATTGATTTTATACCACCACACCTAGTTTCAATCATATTTAGTGTTTATCACCCCTCCTGAATGCAATCATTGTGTTAATATCCCCTCCCCTTGGATGCAATCATTGATTTATACCAACACTCCTGGATGCAATCATTGTGTTTATACCACTCCACCTGGATGCAATCATTCAATTTATACCACCTCACCTGGATGCGATCATTAGGTTTATACCACCCTACCTGGATGCAATCATTGTGTTTATACCACCCCACCTGGAAGCAATCATTGAATTAATTCCACCCCACCTGAATGCAATCATTGTGTTTATACCTGTCTACCTAGATGCAATCATTGAGTTTATACCACCCCAGCTGGAAGCAATCATTGAGTTTATTCCACCCCACCTGAATGCAATCATTGTGTTTATACCACCCCATCCAGATGCAATAATTGAGTTTATACCATCCTACCTGGATGCAATCATTGAGTTTATACCACCCCATTTGGATGCAATCGTTGAGTTTATACCACCTCTGTTGGATGCAAACATTGAGTTTATACCAGTCCACCTAGATGCAATCATTGAGTTTATACCACCCTACCTGGAAGCAATTATTGAGTTTATACCACCTTGCCTGGATGCAATCATTGAGTTCATTCCACCCCACATGAATACACTCATTGTGTTTTTACCACCCCATCCGGATGCAATAAGTGAGTTTATACCATCCCACCTGGATGCAATAATTGAGTTTATGCCACCCCATTTGATTGCAATCATTGAATTTATACCACCTCACCTGGATGCAATCATTGTGTTTATACTATTCCACCTGGATGCAATCATTGAGTTTATACCACCCCACCGTGAAGCAATCATTGAGTTTATACCACCTCACCTGGATGCAATCATTGAGTTTATTCCACCATACCTGAATGCAATCATTACGTTTATGCCACCCCATCCGGATGCAATTATTGAGTTTATACCATCCCACCTGGATGCAATCATTGAGTTTATACCACCACACCTGGAAGCAATCATTGAGTTTATACCCCATCCCCCACCTGGATGCAATCATTGAGTTTATACCACCCGACATGTTTACTATCATTGAGTTTATACCACCCCACCTGGATGCAATCATTGAGCTTATATCACTCCAACTGGAAACAATCATGGACTCTATACCTCCCCACCTGGATAACATCATTGAGTTTATACCACCCTACCTGGATGCAATTATAATCAGTTTCTACCACCCCACCCTGATCCAATCAATGAGTTTATACCACTCCACCTGGGTTCCATCATTGAGTTGATACCACCACACCTGGAAGCAATCATTGAGTTTATACCCCATCCCCCACCTCGATGCAATCATTGAGTTTATACCACCCGACATGTTTACTATCATTGAGTTTATACCACCCCACCTGGATGCAATCATTGAGCTTATATCACTCCAACTGGAAACAATCATGGACTCTATACCTCCCCACCTGGATAACATCATTGAGTTTATACCACCCTACCTGGATGCAATTATAATCAGTTTCTACCACCCCACCCTGATCCAATCAATGAGTTTATACCACTCCACCTGGATGCCATCATTGAGTTGATATGAACCGCACCTGGATGCAATTATTTACTTTATACCACCCTACTTGATACCATCATAGAGTTTATACCACCCCACCTGTATGCAATCATATTGAGTCTATATCAGTCCAACGGGATGCAATCATTGTGTATATACCAGTCCACCTGGATGTAATCATTGCGTTTATACAACCCCACTTGGATAACATTATTGAGTTTATACCACCTCACCTGGCTGCCATCATTGAGTTTATACCGCCCAATTTGGAAGCAATCATCGTGACTTTATACCACCCTAACAGGATGCAATCATTGAGTTTATACCACCTCACCTGGACGCAATCCTTGAGTTTATACCAACCCACTTGGATACCAACATTGATTTTATACCACCACACCTAGATTCAATCATATTTAGTTCATATCACCCCTCCTGAATGCAATCATTGTGTTAATATCTCCCCACCTGGATGCAATCATTGAGTTTATACCAACACTCCTGGACTCATCATTGTGTTTATACCACCCCAACTGGATGCAATCATTCAATTTATACCACCTCACTTGGATGCGATCATTAGGTTTATACCACCCTACCTGGATGCAATCATTGTGTTTATACCACCCCACCTGGAAGCAATCATTGAGTTTATACTAACACTCCTGGATGCAATAATTGTGTTTATACCACCCTACCTGGACGCAATCATTGTGTTTATACCTGTCTACCTAGATGCAATCATTGAGTTTATACCACCCCACCTGGATGCAATCATTGCGTTTATACCACACCACCTGGATGCAATCATTGAGTTTATACCACCTCGCCTGGATGCAATCATTGAGTTTATTCCACCCCACCTGAATGCAATCATTGTGTTTATACCACCCCATCCGGATGCAATAAGTGAGTTTATACCACCCCATCCGGATGCAATAATTGAGTTTATACCACCCCACCTGGATGCAATTATTGAGTTTATACCACCACACCTGGAAGCAATCATTGGGTTTATACCCCCCTCCTGGCTGCAATCATTGGGTTTATACCACCCGACGTGTTTAACATCATTAAGTTTATACCACCCCAGCTGTCTGCAATTATTGAGTTTAAACCACCCCACTTGGATGACATCAATGAGTTTATACCATCCCACCTCGATAATATCATTGAATTTATACCATCCCACCTGGATCAAGCATAATCAGTTTATACCACCCCACCTGGATTCAATCATTCAGTTTATACCACCCCACCTGGTTGCAATCATTGAGTTTATACCACTCCACCTGGATGCAATCATTAAGTTTATACCACCTCACCTGGATGCAATCATTGAGTTTAAACCACTCCACTTGGATGCTATTATTGAGTTTATACCACCCCAACCAGATGCAATCATTGACTTTATACCACCCAACCTGCATGCAATCATATTGAGTTTTTACCTCCCCACCTAGATGTAATCATTGAGTTTATAACAACCCAAAGCGTATGTAATCATTGGATTTCTACCACCCCACCTAGATGCAATCATTGAGTTTATACCTCCTCACCTGGATGCAATCCTTTTGTTTATACCACCCCACTTCGATACCATCATTGATTTTATACCACCACACCTAGATTCAATCATATTTAGTGTTTATCACCCCTCCTGAATGCAATCATTGTGTTAATATCCCTCCCCTCCTGGATGCAATCATTTAGTTTATACCAACACTCCTGGATGCAATCATTGTGTTTATACCACCCTACCTGGATGCAATCATTCAATTTATACCACCTCACTTGGATGCGATCATTAGGTTTATACCACCCTACCTGGCTGCAATCATTGTGTTTATACCACCCTACCTGGATGCAATCATTGTGTTTATACCACCCCACCTGGATGCAATCATTGTGTTTATACCTGTCTACCTAGATGCAATCATTGAGTTCATACCACCACAGCTGGAAGCAATCATTGAGTTTATTCCACCCCACCTGAATGCAATCATTGTGTTTATACCACCCCATCCAGATGCAATCATTGAGTTTATACCATCCCACCTGGATGCAATCATTGAGTTTATACCACCCCATTTGGATGCAATCGTTGAGTTTATACCACCTCTGTTGGATGCAAACATTGAGTTTATACCAGTCCACCTAGATGCAATCATTGAGTTTATACCACCCCACCTGGAAGCAATTATTGAGTTTATACCACCTTGCCTGGATGCAATCATTGAGTTCATTCCACCCCACATGAATACAATCATTGTGTTTTTACCACCCTATCCGGATGCAATAAGTGAGTTTATACCATCCCACCTGGATGCAATCATTGAGTTTATGCCATTCCATTTGGATGCAATCATTAAATTTATACCACCTCACCTGGATGCAATCATTGTGTTTATACCATTCCACCTGGATGCAATCATTGAGTTTATACCACCCCACCTGGAAGCAATCATTGAGTTTATACCACCTCACCTGGATGCAATCATTGAGTTTATTCCACCATACCTGAATGCAATCATTACGTTTATGCCACCCCATCCGGATGCAATTATTGAGTTTATACCATCCCACCTGGATGAAATCATTGAGTTTATACCCCATCCCCCACCTGGATGCAATCATTGAGTTTATACCACCCGACTTGTTTACTATCATTGAGTTTATACCACCCCACCTGGATGCAATCATTGAGCTTATATCACTCCAACTGGAAACAATCATGGACTTTATACCTCCCCACCTGGATAACATCATTGAGTTTATACCACCCTACCTGGATGCAATTATAATCAGTTTCTACCACCCCACCCTGATCCAATCAATGAGTTTATACCACTCCACCTGGGTGCCATCATTGAGTTGATATGAACCGCACCTGGATGCAATTATTTACTTTATACCACCCTACTTGGGTACCATCATTGAGTTTATACCACCCCACCTGTATGCAATCATATTGAGTCTATATCAGTCCAACGGGATGCAATCATTGCGTTTATACAACCCCACTTGGACAACATTATTGAGTTTATACCACCGCACCTGGATGCAATCATATTCAGTTTATACCACCACATACAATTATTCACTTTATACTACCCCTCTTGGATGCCATCATGTAGTTTATACCACACCATCTGGATGCTTTCATTGAGTTTATACCACCTCACCTGGCTGCCATCATTGAGTTTATACCGCCCAATTTGGAATCAATCATCGTGACTTTATTCCACCCCAACAGGATGCAATCATTGAGTTTATACCACCTCACCTGGATGCAATCCTTGAGTTTATACCAACCCACTTCGATACCACCATTGATTTTATACCACCACACCTAGATTCAATCATATTTAGTTCATATCACCCCTCCTGAATGCAATCATTGTGTTAATATCCCCCCACCTGGATGCAATCATTGAGTTTATACTAACACTCCTGGACTCATCATTTGGTTTATACCACCCCACCTGGATGCAATCATTCAATTTATACCACCTCACTTGGATGCGATCATTAGGTTTATACCACCCTACCTGGATGCAATCATTGTGTTTATACCACCCCACCTTGATGCAATCATTCAATTTATACCACCCCACCTGATTGCAATCATTGAGTTTATACCACCTCACCTGGATGCGATCATTAGGTTTATACCACCCTACCTGGATCACATCATTGAGTTTATCCCACCTCACCTGGATGCAATCATTGAGTTTCTACCACCCCTCCTGGATGCAATCATTGAGTTTATACCACCCCTCCTGGATCACATCATTGAGTTTATCCCACCTCACCTGGATGCCATTATTGAGTTTCTACCACCCCTCCTGGATGCAATCATTGAGTTTATACCACCCCATCTGGATGCAATCATTGAGTTTATACCACCCCTCCTGGATGCAATCATTGAGTTTATACCACCCCATCTGGATGCAATCTTTGAGTTTATACCACCCCACCTGGATTCAATCATTGAGTTTACTCCACCCCACCTGAATGTATTCCGCGTGAAGTTAAGTTGTATTTGAATTCCCACTTCTTAACAGTTGAATGGACCGCTAGCAGAAGTGGGTGTTATAAAATTCCCTCACCATGCAACAGCCGTCTTCCATTAGCCTGGTGCCTCAGGGCATCCCAGAGAAAATGGGGCCCTAATTGTGGTAACCTTGACTGGGGCCTACAACACAGGCTGTAGGACCAAATGGTTTCTCCCTTAAGCTCCCAAGCGATGGGAGGGAACAGAGGTCATCCGCTCCTGGTGAGCAATGCAACAACGATCCCCACTCAGAGGGCCAGATTGAGTGGTCTAGATAAATTAAATGGCACAACTGTGTTGGTGAGTTTGCACCAAAACCTTGAGTTTCGTAAAGGGGCCATTTATTTCAGTAGTAGACTACTCCCTTGAAGACCATAGAAGAGCTGTCTGGTCAGTGATCGGACAGGTTTGAACGTGTGTGTGACAAGGAATGAGGGATGTGTCTAACCCTTCCCCGACACATTTCGTCACGCTTGACCTAGTCAGACTCCCTAAATCGATACACACTGACTAATGCCACTTCTGCGTGTAGGCATTTATGCTTCGGTTATCAAGTAAAGCATTTAGACGTGCAAAGGAAGGTCAAATTGCTTAAATTGTTCAAAGCAAAGGCTGTGTGTGAGAAATCAGATTTATGCATAACCAGGTGTGCGAGTTGTGGCGGATCGCACCTTACTCCCGCAATGCATTATGAATCGTATTCTTCGAAAAAGTGGTCCTACCCTTCCATGCTGTCGACCACATTTCGTAAAGTGAGGCTAAAGGGATACTTTTTTCGCATTCTTCGCAACCAGGCACCTCCTAAGCCTCTCATTAGTAGGAAGCTCTTTCTGCTGCTAGCACTTCCAGACTTACGAGCGGGGTAGGTCTTGCGCCATCTGGGAACCTTTCTGTGCCTTTTTACCTCCTCCCCCCACCCCTAGTCAGGTTGGCAGCAAATTGATTGAGACCTGCTCCCGCCAAAATCGGGACAGTCTTCTCCTCGCATGACTGTTTCGTATTATGAGAAGCGTCTCTCGACTCTGAATGGGGTAAGCCCAGGAAGGTGGCACTGAGCCCACCCCTGACCGTGTCGAGCCGAAAATCCTCTAAGAACTCATAGAAGGCTACAGAGCCATCGGTGCTTTCAAATACCAATAACCCTCCTAGCTCTGCCTCCAAGCGGTTTACGGCCACACCAGTGAAAGTATTCTCAAATGCGCTCCACCAGTTCTTTTCAACTCGATCTAGAGTTATTTTCCTATAATGGAATTGCCGTGGACTCTGGACTAATTGGGAAGAGTTCCGGAATAATGTCTTTTCCCACTGTCATTTAACTGTTTGCATCAGGAGACCATATTGGAGGAGTTTCCATTATTCCCTTGCATCTCAATACATTTATTCAGGTGGCAGCAGTTCAGTTGCACCTATATAGGAAGTATTCCTTTGTGTCTATGTGATATCCCCCTTCACGAGACTTCGTTGCGGGGGAGTTTAGCCGTGTTGTACGCCGGTTTTCACGCCCATTTCTCCCCGGGGAACTGGTCTAAGAGTTAGAGATCGGTGTGCTTAATGTGGAAGATTTCACACATATGTGTGCTAGAAGCGATCGCTTTTCTGTCTTGAGTTGTCGCTGTGCTCTCCTAATGCACAAGCGGATTTGGATGGCAGGTGGTCGACGATCTCAATGGTAGCATTACTTTACCATTCTAATATCCTTTGCTGGGTCTACGTCGCTCGAAGGGCCACATCGGTGTTGGAGAAAATGGACCTTTAGCTTGCTTTTTTTCTGGACTGCAGAGGTTACCTAGCTCCTGCGTAGTGGTTGTCGCAAGTTCCACTCAACATCTGATGTTCTGCTCTGACTGGAAAATGTTATCTGTGAGGTCTTCATTCGTGGACAGCACTTCAACACGGTGTTCTTCGATCTAAAGAAGACCAATGATACTACGTGGCTATATGGTATCATGAAAATTCTCCATACTATGAAGACGAAGGGTCACCTCCCAGTTTTCTTATAAGTTCCTACGAGCTCGTCAATTCCACTAACAGATAAGGATTGTTCCTTAGGTCCAGTAAGGCAGGCTGAGGGCCTCCCTCAAGGAAGTTTCCTCAGTGTTACTCTCTTTGCCTTGGGGATCGACGGCATCACCTCAGTGCTGGATACCACTTTTGAACGATTGTCGTCATACCTCTTATCCCTTAACTTTCACAGCACCGGCATCATTGCGTTCGCTTCTCTTGGAGCACATAATGGGTCACACTGGAGCCAAGCCGGTGTACAAGTATTGCTCAAAATCCGGAGAGGTCAGATTTCATAAGACCTGACCCCGGTGGCTGTCGCATGCTGTAGCAACCCGAGGTTAAGTTTTAGATCCTCACTGAGAAATAGAGAGATCAACACGAGTGTAGGACGATGGTTAAAGTGGTACCAGAAAGGATGCAAACGAATCCTGCTCTGAATATCTCTCTGGGTTTCATTAGCAAATAGGTAAACATTACTGCCAGTCATCGTTTGAGGGGGTAGAGTCCTTCTTACTCAAGGAATACCATTTCAAGGGCAATAAAAAGGCGGACATATCTTTTAAACATAAGGAACATAAGACAGGGAAAGATAAATGGCAGCCACATATTTCATTAGATTTGTTTTTTGCAAGAATAAGGAGAAGATTAGCATTGTTACGAAACCATTTCGCTCAAAATTGCAGTTTAAGGCAAAACAAAATGCAAAGAGGCAATTAGAGCCGATGGATTAACAACAAAATATAAGGAGGCAATTAGGGCCGATGGATCAACAAAATGTAAAGAGGCAATTAGGGCCGATGGATTAACAACAAAATATAAGGAGGCAATTAGGGCCGATGGATCAACAAAATGTAAAGAGGCAATTAGGGCCGATGGATTAACAACAAAATATAAGGAGGCAATTAGGGCCGATGGATCAACAAAATGTAAAGAGGCAATTTAGGGCCGATGGATTAACAACAAAATATAAGGAGGCAATTAGGGCCGATGGATCAACAAAATGTAAAGAGGCAATTAGGGCCGATGGATTAACAACAAAATATAAGGAGGCAATTAGGGCCGATGGATCAACAAAATGTAAGTAGGCAATTAGGGCCGATGGATTAACAACAAAATATAAGGAGGCAATTAGGGCCGATGGATCAACAAAATGTAAGGAGGCAATTAGGGCCGATGGATTAACAACAAAATATAAGGAGACAATTATGGCCGATGGATCAAAAAAAGGTAAAGAGTTTATTAGGGCCGATGGATTAACAACAAAATATAAGGAGGCAATTAGGGCCGATGGATCAACAAAATGTAAAGAGGCAATTAGGACCGATGGATTAACAACAAAATATAAGGAGGCAATTAGGGTCGATGGATCAACAAAATGTAAAGAGGCAATTAGGGCCGATGGATTAACAACAAAATATTACGACGCAATTAGGGCCGATGGATCAACAAAATGTAAAGAGGCAATTAGGACCGATGGATTAACAACAAAATATAAGGAGGCAATTAGGGTCGATGGATCAACAAAATGTAAAGAGGCAATTAGGGCCGATGGATTAACAACAAAATATTACGACGCAATTAGGGCCGATGGATCAACAAAATGTAAAGAGGCAATTAGGGCCGATGGATTAACAACAAAATATAAGGAGGCAATTAGGGCCGATGGATCCACAAAATGTAAAGAGGCAATTAGGGCCGATGGATTAACAACAAAATATAAGGATGCAATTAGGGCCGATGGATCAACAAAATGTAAGTAGGCAATTAGGGCCGATGGATTAACAACAAAATATAAGGAGGCAATTAGGGCCGATGGATCAACAAAATGTAAAGAGGCAATTAGGGCCGATGGATTAACAACAAAATATAAGGAAGCAATTAGGGCCGATGGATCAACAAAATGTAAAGAGGCAATTAGGGCCGATGGATTAACAACAAAATATAAGGAGGCAATTAGGGCCAATGGATCAACAAAATGTAAGGAGGCAATTAGGGCCGATGGATTAACAACAAAATATAAGGAGGCAATTAGGGCCGATGGATCAACAAAATGTAAAGAGGCAATTAGGGCCGATGGATTAACAACAAAATATAAGGAGGCAATTAGGGCCGATGGATCAACAAAATGTAAAGAGGCAATTAGGGCCGATGGATTAACAACAAAATATAAGGAGGCAATTAGGGCCGATGGATCAACAAAATGTAAGGAGGCGATTAGGGCCGATGGATTAACAACAAAATATAAGGAGGCAATTAGGGCCGATGGATCAACAAAATGTAAGGAGGCAATTAGGGCCGATGGATTAACAACAAAATATAAGGAGACAATTATGGCCGATGGATCAACAAAATGTAATGATACAATTAGGGCCGATGGATTAACAATAAAATATAAGGAGGCAATTAGGGCCGATGGATCAACAAAATGTAAAGAGGCAATTTAGGGCCGATGGATTAACAACAAAATATAAGGAGGCAATTAGGGCCGATGGATCAACAAAATGTAAAGAGGCAATTAGGTCCGATGGATTAACAACAAAATATAAGGAGGCAATTAGGGCCGATGGATCAACAAAATGTAAGGATGCAATTAGGGCCGATGGATTAACAATAAAATATAAGGAGGCAATTAGGGCCGATGGAGCAACAAAATCTAAAGAGGCAATTAGGGCCGATGGATTAACAACAAAATATAAGGAGGCAATTAGGGCCAATGGATCAACAAAATGTAAGGAGGCAATTAGGGCCGATGGATTAACAACAAAATATAAGGAGGCAATTAGGGCCGATGGATCAACAAAATGTAAAGAGGCAATTAGGGCCGATGGATTAACAACAAAATATAAGGAGGCAATTAGGGCCGATGGATCAACAAAATGTAAAGAGGCAATTAGGGCCGATGGATTAACAACAAAATATAAGGAGGCAATTAGGGCCGATTGATCAACAAAATGTAAGGAGGCAATTAGGGCCGATGGATTAACAACAAAATATAAGGAGGCAATTAGGGCCGATGGATCAACAAAATGTAAGGAGGCAATTAGGGCCGATGGATTAACAACAAAATATAAGGAGACAATTATGGCCGATGGATCAACAAAATGTGAAGAGGCAATTAGGGCTGATGGATTAACAACAAAATATAAGGAGGCAATTAGGGCCGATGGATCAACAAAATGTAAAGAGGCAATTTAGGGCCGATGGATTAACAACAAAATATAAGGAGGCAATTAGGGCCGATGGATCAACAAAATGTAAGGATGCAATTAGGGCCGATGGATTAACAATAAAATATAAGGAGGCAATTAGGGCCGATGGATCAACAAAATGTAAAGAGGCAATTAGGGCCGATGGATTAACAACAAAATATAAGGAGGCAATTAGGGCCGATGGATCAACAAAATGTAAAGAGGCAATTAGGGCCGATGGATTAACAACAAAATATAAGGAGGCAATTAGGGCCGATGGATCAACAAAATGTAAAGAGGCAATTAGGGCCGATGGATTAACAACAAAATATAAGGAGGCAATTAGGGCCGATGGATCAACAAAATGTAAGTAGGCAATTAGGGCCGATGGATTAACAACAAAATATAAGGAGACAATTATGGCCGATGGATCAACAAAATGTAAAGAGGCAATTAGGGCCGATGGATTAACAACAAAATATAAGGAGGCAATTAGGGCCGATGGATCAACAAAATGTAAAGAGGCAATTAGGGCCGATGGATTAACAACAAAATATAAGGAGGCAATTAGGGCCGATGGATCAACAAAATGTAAGGAGGCAATTAGGGCCGATGGATTAACAACAAAATATAAGGAGACAATTATGGCCGATGGATGAACAAAATGTAAAGAGGCAATTAGGGCCGATGGATTAACAACAAAATATAAGGAGGCAATTAGGGCCGATGGATCAACAAAATGTAAAGAGGCAATTAGGGCCGATGTATTAACAACAAAATGTAAAGAGGCAATTAGGGCCGATGTATTAACAACAAAATATAAGGAGGCAATTAGGGCCGATGGATCAACAAAATGTAAAGAGGCAATTAGGGCCGATGGATTAACAACAAAATATAAGGAGGCAATTAGGGCCGATGGATCAACAAAATGTAAGGAGGCAATTAGGGCCGATGGATTAACAATAAAATATAAGGAGACAATTATGGCCGATGGATCAACAAAATGTAAAGAGGCAATTAGGGCCGATGGATTAACAACAAAATATAAGGAGGCAATTAGGGCCGATGGATCAACAAAATGTAAAGAGGCAATTAGGGCCGATGGATTAACAACAAAATATAAGGAGGCAATTAGGGCCGATGGATCACCAAATGTAAGGAGGCAATTAGGGCCGATGGATTAACAACAAAATATAAGGAGACAATTATGGCGGATGGATCAACAAAATGTAAAGAGGCAATTAGGGCCGATGGATTAACCACAACATATAAGAAGGCAATTAGGGCCGATGGATTAACAACAAAATATAAGGAGGCAATTAGGGCCGATGGATCAACAAAATATAAGGAGGCAATTAGGGCCGATGGATCAACAAAATCTAAAGAGGCAATTCGGTTCGATCGATTAACAACAAAATATAAGGAGGCAATTAGGGCCGATGGATCAACAAAATGTAAAGAGGCAATTAGGGCCGATGGATTAACAACAAAATATAAGGAGACAATTAGGGACGATGGATCAACAAAATGTAAGGAGGCAATTCGATTGAGGGATTAACAACAAAATATAAGGAGGCAATTAGGGCCGATGGATTAATAACAAAATGTAACGAAGCAATCAAGGCTGATGGATTAACAACAAAATATAACGAAGCAATCAAGGCCGATGGATTAACAACAAAATATAACGAGTTAATTAGAGTCGATGGATTAATAACAAAATATAACGAGTCAATTAAGGTCGATAGATTAACAACAAAATATAAGGAAGCAATTACAGTCGATGGATTAACAAAAAAGTATAAGGAGGCATTTAAGGCCGATGGATTAACGACAAAATGTAAAGAGGCAATTAGGGCCGATGGATTAACAGCAAAATATAAGGAGGCAATTAGGGCCGATGGATCAACAAAATATAAGCAGGCAATTAGGGCCGATGGATCAACAAAATATAAGGAGGCAATTAGGGCTGATGGATCAACAAAATGTAAAGAGGCAATTCGGTTCGATCGATTAACAACAAAATATGAGGAGGCAATTAGGGCCGATGGATGAACAAAATGTAAAGAGGCAATTAGGGCCGATGGATTTACAACAAAATATAAGGAGGCAATTAGGGCCGATGGATCAACAAAATGTAAAGAGGCAATTAGGGCCGATGGATTAACAACAAAATATAAGGAGGCAATTAGGGCCGATGGATCAACAAAATGTAAAGAGGCAATTAGGGCCGATGGATTAACAACAAAATATAAGGAGGCAATTAGGGCCGATGGATCAACAAAATGTAAGGATGCAATTAGGGCCGATGGATTAACAACAAAATATAAGGAGGCAATTAGGGCCGATGGATCAACAAAATGTAAGGAGGCAATTAGGGCCGATGGATTAACAACAAAATATAACGAGGCCATTAGGGCCGATGGATCAACAAAATGTAAGGAGGCAATTTGGACCGATAGAGTAAGAAAGAAATTGAGCCGCGTTTGATATTTTTCGTCACAGAAGCGAAAATGTTTGGCACCGCCGACCGGGATGAACAGGAGCGCGGGTCGTGATCGACTCACGTTCGCTCCGAATTAGGAGACTCCGCTTTCTATGTGGCGCAGTGTCCCGCAGTCCTAAACTGGATCTCTGTATAGAGACCAAGAAGAAAACCGTTGACAGAGGTAACGGCGCAGACCAAAACGTTGGAGTGAAATAAATACTAAAATTCTCCGTTTAGTATTTTTTTTTGCGCCTGACGCACCGATTCGAACTGACTCGGATTGCCCGTAGGAGTGACCATATTTCTACGCCGGTGTTATTATTTCTTTGAAGAATATCTAAAGGAATTTGACTATTTCACTCTAACGCTAGAGTTTGTTACGGTGCTCCACTCATTGAGCAAATTTCATTCTCCCACTTTCGGCGGGGTCTACTTCTGGCTCTCTTTATATATATATAAATGTGTCCATTTCAGGACTTCTTTCGACCACCTTCGGTTGTTTCCTTCTAGCAATGTCTCCTGCCCCTTTCCACTTCAGAACATTAATATTTTTCTACTATATCCGATGTCCATGTTTGTGTTCTTATCCATTTATTTTCTTTATGGTCCCAGCATCATCATCATCATTTCAGGTCATCCATCTGTTGAGGTGAACACTTTTTCATCCTCTGAATTGTTGTGGATCTTTTACACTTTTCCTCCAGCTTTGGCATATTTTGAATTTCATTTTTGGTCTTCCTTTCGGCCGCCTTTTTATCAAATTACCTCAATCTCTGATCTTACCATTCTTGGCATCTTGCCAGATGCCCATTCCAATCAGTTCACTCCTAGTTCCTTATTTATCACTGGTTTAGACTGTTCACGTTTCTCAGAGAGTTTTTTTTTCTATCACACCTTGTTATTCCGAAAATAATGCCGGCAGTCTTTCTTCTCTGCGTTATTTGGTCAGGTTCCAAGTTTCTGTTTCGTAGGTGGAGTTATGCATTGGTTATTTAGGTCCTTTTTTGACAGATGGGTTTAAATGAAAGGATGATAGATGAGACAGGTCCCGATTAATGAAGATATGGCTCAACACTTTCCCTACCCAAGGGTTAGCAGATATATAAGCCAAAGAAGAATGAAGACAACAAGAACCGCAAAGCGCAATTAGAACTGAAAGCGATAAGCAGCTAGCTTATAAACGACGGTGGAGCATACCAGTTAACTGTTTTCACTTGTGATGGTTTCTACGTCTTAGTATTAACGGACCTTTATTACTATGCCCCTCACCAAGGTTGTATTTGCTCTAAAATTATTTGAAAGTCGCTAATATAAGCGAGAATTAATGATTTGCTAAAAGAAACCTGTTACCCTGTAGCGTATCAATCAATATGCTATAAATCAGTTAGATATTAATTATCCACTTAAATAAGCAACGAAATCAACCCACCAAGGCTTCAAAACACAGGAATCACTATTATGTGTACAATTAATTTCAATGCATCAAGTGTTAGCGAATGCTAACCAATTTTGAATATGGCGGTTGCTCTGCCAAACGCTGTTCAACAAGTCATCATCTGGTTGATTTGTCACTACCTTTTTCCCTCCGAGATTCATTTCCAGACCAACAACACCTATTTCCAAGGTAAGAAGCTCTTGAAGCAGTCTGGATTTCTTCTAGGCTGACACTTATCAGCACAATATCAGTTGCGATTTAGATTGTCAATGCCTTGGTTCTCTATTGCTGTTATGATTGCTTCATTTCTAATGAGTGAAAGGCATTTTGACAGTCTACGAGGATCAAGTATAATCTAATCTTGCATTTAGATTTTATTAATGAGATGGCTGCTGACATATATGGATGTGGTCAGTTTTCTCATTTAGCCTGGTAATGTATGTCAAGGACAGTTAGTAGACACATAGAAGAAGGTTGATTGGTCAGTTGTTTGTAAAGTTCATTTAGTTTCTCTTTTCGTTGAGAATAATTATTATGACATGTCACTGATCTAGAATTTCGTCTTCTTTCAATGCAATTAATTGGCCAATATATGTATGGTCTAGTCGTTTCCCCACAACTTTTGGCTGGTTTTAGCCGATATTATCCGGCCCTTGGTGACGTGATTTTTCATTTGTTTGATTGCATTTTTATTTTTTGATTTGAGTGCGGGGGAAACATTATTGAATATTGAGTGTTCTTGGATGGTGATGTTACTTAAATAGTTTTTGTTCTTTTAACTATTCTGATCCCGGTATTTGATGATTGTTAACTTTTTTTCTCTTGTTCCATTTTTATCTGATTTACCTTTTAGTAGTCTCTTTTTAGATGTCTTTTTATCCCTTTTCCTCTTTCATGGCATCTTACCAATATTTACATTATATTTTCTGGGTCTTTTTAATGAGTTTTCTCAGTTTATAAGTTTGGACCATAAGCGACCACACACAGAGGGGGAGGGGGGGGGGGGAGGCTGCACGTATGTATGGATGCCTAATCATCTCTGGGGTTCGAAGGAGGTCGATTTCTTATAGCAGAGTTGAAAATCTTTCTCAGGGGTACCAAGGCTGTCGACTAGCCGGGGATGGATGTCAGATAGTCTCGGATTGCCTTCCTGGTCCCTAGTGTGTTTTGGAGCTCTCGCGAGGCTAGTGGATAAGGCGTTGTACTCCCACGCCGAGGTACCAGGTTCTTTCTCAGCATACGTAGGTAGCTAGCCGCCTACTGGCCGGTGCGGGTAGTCTCATCCACACACGTCATCCCCCAGTCAATACAGTGCCGCTGCCCCCCCTCCCCCACTTCGCACACCCCAAATTTCACTATTCCTTCCCTGAAGCAGTTGAGGTGGTTTACATATCCAAACTCCCCTGACGCGGAGCGGGTGGTCCTCCCCTAGGCCACGAAATGTCCTCTGGTCGCTGATGTTACAGAGCACCCCCCTCCCCCACGAGGACTGGCCTCTGGGGCCCTCGGCTTTGCCAGCGATAGTCATTCTGATTTTTATGTAACTTTCATTATCCACTCGGAGATTTTCTCGTCCTGGATTGATAAGGGACGCGTAGCGTAATTAACGAGCATGTTTAATCGGGTTCATTGCGTCATTGACTGATCTTTGTACTGTTTTCATTTTTCCAATCAAATCCAGCACATTCTTTGTCTTCTCTACAGAGTGTGACCTGTGACATGACGATTACGTTGTACATGCGGGTGCAGACGACCCGTACGCAGCGTGACGTCACGACCGAGAGCGAATACGCATGCGCCGTTCGACCTCTCCGCGGACGGCTCAACGTCTCGCTGAAGACGCACGAATGCGTGGCTTTTGTCGCCCTCAGCGGATGGCCCGAAGTGAGTTCTGGTGACCCGGAAGAAAATGTACAGGTACTACTACACTCCCTCTCATTTTAGGCTTTAACTTTGCTTTGGGTGTAGGAGCATGAAATGTATGAGCGCCCCTTTGACTCCATGGCAGTTGGTTCCACGGATCGAACCCCTGAATAAGGTTCTTCCAACCACCTCCCCCCCGCATCTCGCTTAGCCCTGGGATCCTGCTGATTTATGGGTCGGGTCGAGACTAACTCCGCCTCTGTGTCTCACTGGAACACCCGGGGCCCCACCGGACCGTGAAGGGGACCGGTGTTCCGGAACACCGACAGGGCGTTCCAGAGTCCGCGTTACACGGAGAACGGAATACTGTGGTTTGTGGGGATGGGTACCATTTGTAAGGGTTCAGAGTCATCGTGATGGTCAGGTGTCTGTGCTCCCAGAAATCTGTTCCTGGAGGTTTATTCAGTCTCTCAAGTCCCCAGTAATGCCCCCCGCCCACCCCCATGACTCGGCTATGTCGCAGGACTTGCCATTCTGAATCCCGTTTCTTATTTTCGTGTCTCTCTTTGTTTCTACCCCTTCATCTGTTTGTATCCCTCCTCATTCTTGTTTGTTCCCCTTCTCTTGTTCCCCTCTTCATTCTTGTTTGTTCCCTTGTCCCCCTCCTCATTCTTGTTTGTTCCCTTCCTTGTCCCCATCCTCATTCTTGTTCGTTCCCCTTCTCTTGTCCCTCTCCTCATTTTTGTTTGTTCCCTTGTCCCCCTCCTTATTCTTGTTTGTTCCCCTTCTCTCGTCCCTCTCCTCATTCTTGTTTGTTCCCCTTCTCTTGTCCCCCTCCTCATTCTTGTTTGTTCCCCTTCTCTTGTCCCTCTCCTTATTTTTGTTTGTTCCCTTGTCCCTCTCCTCATTCTTGTTTGTTCCCTTCTCTTGTCCCTCTCCTCATTCTTGTTTGTTCCCTTTCTCTTGTCCCTCTCCTCATTCTTGTTTGTTCTCCTTCTCTTGTCCCCCTCCTCATTCTTGTTTGTTCCCCTTCTCTTGTCCCCCCCCCAAGTAGGCAGTCGCCAGATGAGCTCTTAAAAAAAAAATCTCTTGTTCCCCTCCTCATTCTTGTTTGTTTCCTTCTCTTGTCCCCATCCTCATTCTTGTTTGTTCCCTTCTCTTGTCCCTCTCCTCATTCTCGTTTGTTCCCCTTCTCTTGTACCCCTCCTCATTCTTGTTTGTTCCCCTTCTCTTGCCCCCCTCATTCTTGTTCCCCTCATCTAGTTCTCCTAATTCTTGTTCCCCTCCTATAGTTCCCCTCATTCTTGTTCCCATCCTCTAGTTCTCCTCATTCTTGTTTCCCTCATCTAGTTCTCCTCATTCGTGTTTCCCTCCTCTAGTTCTCCTTATTCTTGTTCCTCTCCTCTTGTTCTCCTCATTCTCGTTCCCCTCCTTTAGTTCTCCTCATTCTTGCTCCCCTCCTCTAGTTCTCATTCTTGTTCCCCTCAGCTAGTTTCCCTCATTCCTGTCCCCTTCATCTTGTTCCTTCCTCTAGTTCTCCTCATTCTTGTTCCCATCCTCTAGTTCTCCTCATTCTTGTTCTTCTCCTCTAGTTCTCCTCATTCTTGTTCCCCTCATCTAGTTCTCCTCATTCTTGTTTCCCTCATCTAGTTCTCCTCATTCTTGTTCCCCTCATCTAGTTCTCCTCATTCTTGTTCCCCTCCTCTAGTTCTCCTCATTATTGTTCCCCTCATCTAGTTCTCCTCATTCTTGTTCCCCTCCTCTAGTTCTCCTCATTCTTGCCCCCCCTCATTCTTGCCCCCCCCCTCATTCTTGTTCCCCTCTTGTTCCCCTCCTCTAGTTCTCCTCATTCGTGTTCCCCTCCTCTAGTTCTCCTCATTCTTGTTCCCCTCATCTAGTTCTCCTTGTTCCCCTTCTCCAGTTCTCCTCATTCTTGTTCCCCTCATCTAGTTCTCCTCATTCTTGTTCCCCTTCTCTAGTTCTCCTCATTCTTGTTCCCCTCCTCTAGTTCTCATTTTTGTTCCATTCAAGGACGACCATAAAGGACCAACGCAATTTAAGTATTAAAAAGACGAAAATTAACGCGTGAATCTCCCGAAGGTCTTGGGGAGAAGCTCGTAGACGGAGTGGTAAAGTTGTCAGAGGGCAGCAAATTGTAGGGAAGTTATATAGCCTGAGTAGACAAAAAATGAGACTACTTGGGGGGGATGACTGATGAAAAATAAGGGGGGGGGCGTGGTTAAAGGAAGCCCGCGGATGAAATGAATTTTGCCATTTCATCGATAACCCGATTTTTTTCCCAATTTGCACTTAAGGAGTTAAACCAGTGGTTTTCAACCTTTTTATGATAGTGGCACCTTAATTGCTATTTAGAAGCAGCCGTGGCACCCCAAGCCCGGATAAATAGGTAGGGTTGGAGTCAGGAAGGGCATCCGTCCGTAAGGTCTGAATGGAAGAGTCTTTTACCGAATGAGAGTAACGCGAGGACGTGGCCCGTAAGCGTCCCACAGACACATCGCCCTAACTCTGTGGTGGACCAGAAAGGGCGACTGCCTCAAGAGCGGCTGCGGCCAAAGAAGAATTATGCGCTCAACAGAAATCTTTGGAAACGACTCATCAAGAACGGCGCCCCCGGGAAGGGAAAAGCCGAGAAGAAGATTGTTATTGGTGACGAGGTCCCGTTTTCATAAATGGGAAGGTAAATGGCCATACTATTCGACAGTATCCCGCTGAACAATCGCCCAGAATTCAACTTTGAGAGACGTATTTGTCGACAGGAAGCGTTTGTGGACATGCGTGAATGGACATTTCGTCGACCCATGGTCATAGTGATGGCAGATATACTTATGTTTCAATTACTCTTCAAGTTGTTTTTTTTTAACAGTGGGGTTAAGAGCAGCTCCCTAAATGTCCCAACCAACTTCTCAGCATGTTAACTTTTTTTCGCTCTATTCGTAATTTGATTCTCTCGGGTGTATCGTACACCACACCATATGCTCTAGATTGCCTAGGGTTTGTCTCTTTTCTCATTTAAAAAGGTGACACTATAGTCTAGGGAGCTAGTGCATGTCGTGGTGAATTCCCGAGCATTAATTATCCGAACTCATACCCAATAGGTCCCCGATAGTATGGTAGCACTCATCATAATCCTGAGAGTCTATTGCCCGGTGCTATATTTAATTCCTTTACACATTTTGCCCCACACCTTATTTTTTGCCTGGTTAGGGATAATTATTATTTCATAACGAGTCTTAAGCACCAAAATCGGAGGAGAGCTTCTAATGGACCCATAAGATGATGCTGTTCTAAGGCACAGGTCGAGAAGCGCTTTCATAAGCGCTTGGGAGATTTATAATACAACAAAAATAATAACTAAGATTGGAACGTTTTATTCGGACTTACATAGTTATTAAGAGATGCGTATCCTCTGTTAGACGGAAAATTTCCCTTTTAACATCTAACTAATTTTGCTTAACCATATTTTCTGCAGGTCGTTCTGGAACTCGAAGGGGTGCGAAACAATAGTGAAGGCCTAGATGAAATACAACTACAGGAAGTGGTAAAGGAGGAACTGACGGCTGCATTGCGGAAGGTGACCTTGGAACTGGATTTCAGTACACGAAAGACGTTCCCCCGTTTTTCTCGTCAAAGGACACTGCCTGGCTCTGTCATGCCGGTTGGTTACGATGCCTTGGTACGTGAACGCCAGACTTTCCCCCCTTCTTTTGAGACTAGAATTCCTGCTTCAAGGTCCCCTATTTCCCCCAGGTTCAAGGGTACGGGAAAAAAACCCAAGCCTATGGTCATGACAACAAATCCTGTCGAGGACTGCCCCGCCCTCACGCCCCCATCCATCCCAGAAAGAGTCAGCGAAATCTCAAAAAAAGACTTTTTGTCGTTGGGTGACGATGGGAGAGCTCAGGCGAGTTTACTAACGGTGAGTGAAGAATCTCTTGTACGAAGAAATCTAGAGAAATACTGCGAAGATCTCACCAGGGAAGGAAGGGCTGCACCAAATATTGCTGCTGTCTCTGAAATATCTCCTCCAGCGGAGATCCTTCCCCGTTATAGTCCTGCCCCAACTGAAGAGAACCACTTTCTTGAGCCAGTATCCCGCGTCATCCCCGTCAGCCGAACAGCCGTGGTGTCCTCGAGTCGAGAAAAACCAATCGACGAACCAAGCGGGCGACTTACTCCTGAAGGAGTTGAGAATGAAGGGGAGGAAGAAGGGGGTTTTCCTCGTGATATGAAGGAAAGGGAAAAGTCTCCGAGAGACTTTGATTTATTGAAGATGTCCCTGAAGGAGACCATCCTAAACAACCCATTTGGCAAGCACCTCCCAAGTAGCATGACGAGTGGAGGCGGCGGTGGGGGCCACTTTGTAAGTGACATCGTATACATTATCTCCATTTATTGGTCTGGTCCTGCTGCTCCTGCTACTACTACGACTGCGGCTGCCTGCCGTGTCGATGCTGTTTGGGCTTGTTCGTGTGCATTGTCGCACTTGTGGCTTTTTTAGATGGGTGGTTATCTGAGTAGCCATCCATTCCTCAATAGACTGTTCTTCCTTTAGGTCATTTCACTTTTGTTTTCAAAGCTATTTAGAGCCCGACTTCGTTTGTCTTGCAACTCTGTCAAAGTCCTTCTTTGGTTTTAATTTTACCTTAACCAACCAGATTAACTTGGAGATTCTTTTGAATTTTGATGTTAGTTTTGATTAACTTAGAAATGCTGTTTTTGTTTTTACTTGTGCTGAATTTACTTTGTCTTCCGGATTAATCTACAGACATTGTTGATGTTAAGTGATGGAAATCGTCTTTGACAACGCTTTATCCCTTGAGTTTTGAGAACTTCGAAGTCCAACTGAGTGACATCAAGCTTTTCGGATATCATGAGTATCTGCATAGCGTGCAAGTTACTGCCACGACATATTAACTTAGCTCACCACGTTGTAAACCTACCTTTTCTTGAAACATTAAACACCGCGACCCTTTTATCCTGGCTGTTCCTCATACCCGTCTCTTCATCTCAGCTGTCGCTGCGAGATGCCTTACCATATGTGACCTTTCCTGTTTATACCTTCAATTCCGTCTTGAAAGCTCACTTGGTCTGGCTTGCTTCTCGCGTCGTTGAAATGAGCATTCGTCTCTCTTCGCTGCCTCCGCCTAGGACGAGGCCCTGTCAGATTATTATTAGCCGATCACATGATTGTCTTATGCAAGGTTAAATTGGTTGGTGTGTGGAAGAGAAGACGTGAGGTAGGTAGATAGAATCAAAAGTGAAAGGTTGTTGGAATCAGAGATAAAGGGAAAGAACACGTGAAGATGCTTGGGAGTAGGGAAGAGAGGAAGTAAGAGCGAACATAGGGATAAATAAAATGTGGAACAAATTTAAGGAGGTAATAGTGGGTAGTGCAAGGGCTATATGTGGTTGAGATAGAATTGGATAGAGAAAGTAGATTTGCCGAATGGTTGAAAGACGACGCGAAACGTGTAATGGAGAGCAAAAAGGCACGGTAATTACAAATCATACAGGGAGAGAAAAGAAAAGTGAAACTTGTAAGAAAGCTGCAAATGAAGCATTTGAAGGAGAGATGAATGAGGATTCAGATGGAAACAGGAAGTTATTCTAAATGGAAGTGAGAAGGGTGAAAAACCGAGAGAAGAAGAGCTGTGTGAACATCCAGGATAAGAATGGTAGGAAGGTTATGAACAATGAGGTCAAAAGTAGATAGTGTGATTACTTTGATGTCTTGTTTAATGTGGGTAGGAAAGATGAACCGAATGTTAAAATGATTGGTTTCGAAAGTGCAAATTGGGTATTTTATCAGAATATGGAATCAATTAGTATACAAGAGGTCATTACTGCTGTGAGAGGTTTTAAATGTTGGAATGCAGCTGTAGTAGATAGTCTAGTCGCTAAGATGCTAAAATGTGGTGGTAATTGTTTTCCTGGAATGGGTCTGGTGGTTGTGTTGGAAGACATTTGAGAGTGGAGAGTACCCGAGGCCTGAAAGGTGGAGTAATAGTGTCCTTATATAAATGTAAAGAGGAGAGGGTGGAATGCGAGAACTAGAGAGGTATAAGTTTGTTGAATGTTGTAGGTAAATTGTATGGAAAATTTCAGATTTGCGTGTATGCCAAGAATGGATTGATAGGAGTGAACAAGGTGGATTAGAGTGGGTGCGGAGTGGATAAAGTATTTGTTTTGAGATGGCTAACTAAAAATACAAGATATAAAAGGTATAAAGTGTAGGACTGTGAGGTATGGATCTAGAGTAGCTTATGATTGTGTACAGAGATTTTTTTTATTTGAAGCTAAAACCAACGAAGGCATCATCCGAAGAAAGATGGTAGGGAGAGTATGTAGAGATGTGTAAAGAAAATGTGTTGAAGATAAATACTCGCTGAGCCTCTTGAAGGCCTTTTGGCCAGCAGGGCACTCATCTGCCGGCGTTGAAGGAGGGCACGATACTCCAGGTGTCAGCTTCATGTTGCTGGCTCATGCTATGCCCCATTGCTGGGTACGCACTAGGGCAGGGAAGGCGTGCGTTTCTTCCACATTTTCAGTGTAGCGCGCCCCTGTGCCCTACCCTCCCCCCCTCGCAGGTCATAGCTAGTGAAACAGTCTGGCAAGTGCTAAGGATGTATGAAGTGAGTGATAAACTATTGGACGGTGCAAAGAGTGTTTTGGTTAGAAGTAAGGCGTTCGTTAGGGGGGGGGGAGATACCTGTAGTGAGTAGTTTGACACGTGGGGGTGTAAGACAAGGTTGTGTGATGTCGCCATGACTGATTACTCTACTAATAGTTGGAGTACTGAGAGAATCAGATATGGGATGAGGAAAAAAGGTCTGTGATTGGTGTATGAGTTGTATATAGGGTTGGTGTATGTTGATGACCTGGTGTTGGTGGCTGAAAGTGAGAGAGGAAATTGGATGTGTTGATCAAAGAATTTGATAGGTTGTGTGAGTGGAGCGGGCTAAAAGTGAATGTAGAGGAGTAAGGTAATGGCATTTGTGGATAAGAATATGGTCGGATGTGATATTCGAGTACGTGGTGTCACCCTTGAACAAGTGCGAAGTATCTAGAATGTGGTAGTGGTAAAGATGAAGCAGATTGCGACCACTAAGCTTTGTATGGTAAGAAAATCGGAGGGGAGAGTAGAGCCTTGGTGAATGGTGAGGGTTTGAGTGTGGAAAGTGCCAGGAAGCTGCATGAAGTATGCTGGTGCGAACGCTGGTGTGTTGGAGTGAGACTTTGGTGTGGAAAAAGAAAAGAACTGGAGTGAGAGCAGTAAAATTTAAAACTTAAGATCTATGGTTTGGGTACGAAGGGGAGATAGAGTGAGGAACGACTGGGTGAGTGATGGTGCGAAGGAGGTTATGAGTGAGAGTTCTGAGGTGGTATCAGCATGAAAGGATGTAGTTGTGGAGAGAATAGACGAGAGAGAAAGAGTGTCAGTGGGTGAGAAGGATTGGAAGATGGGTGTAAAAGATGGTTAATTATGTGAATGAGAGTTTAAGAGGGAAAGGGCTGCACAGAGAAGGAAGTGTATGATAGGTGTGCATTGAGGGGGCGTGGTTGGGACCTTCCGCCTAAGGGTGAAATGCTACACTGCATTGCACCCCATCGTTATAAAGGGGCTTTCGTGGCTTTGCGATGGCTATGGCATAAAGGGAGGATAGAGGGTGGATAGTTCTTGTACGCCGCCCACACTTGGGGGGGAAGTGTTAGAAGCCGATTTTTTTTATTATTATGAAAAGGAAAGAGTTTCAACTTTTTAAATTTCGAGAAAGACTGACCAGTGAGTGGACTACTCTCTCCTGTCCCAGCAGCGTCCGTAATTCTGTCTCCGAGAAGCGTACGACCCTTCCTGTGTGGGTCTTCACATCTCTGCGCTAGACCTGGAAGGAATAATATTCAATGGAATTGCCGTGGACTCCTGACCAACTGAGAGGAACTGCGGAGGATCGTATCCTCCCGTTCCCAGTTAGTTGTTTACAGTAGACCATGCTGGGCGAGTGCCTCCTGCTCACCCTCCCAAGGTATAAGGGTTTTGCGACCACAGTATGGGGGTCGGTAAGGTATCGGATGCACGATTTAAAGCTGGCATGATGAATCATTTCTATTCGCTAAAAATACATTTTAGGCAGTAGCAGTGCAGCTACACCTGAAGAGTTGGTATGCTGTCATTTTGCGTATATTCGATCATCAGCCGACTTCGACGCCGTGGACTTCCACCGCGTCGTAGCACGGTTGCCGAGGCTCTTTCTCATGCTCGGGAATTTGAACGTTAGGCACCCCCCTTTGTTGGGACTACACGATAAATCCTAGTTGTCAGGTCATTGCTGACCTAATCGACGAGATAGAAATTGGTACGAGTTTACGCATCATTGCCCGAGAACCGCTTCATTTTCCTGTCTCGATCTGTCTCTGTGCTCCGAATGCACATCCTGATTTTCGGTGGGAGGTGGTCGATGACCTCCATAGGAGTGATCACTTTCTGTGCAGCTGCCGCTTATAAAAAACACACCTCTGTGGTGCTTGGAGCGGCTGCTGTGGCCCGAATTTCAGAAAATAACTGATTTATCTGACCCAGTCGAGATGTTTAGATCAGTGGATGAGGCATTTGAGTTCTTCTCTGTAAACTGTCCGCTTCCTTGGTGACGGCGCCACAAGCGCCCCCAGGACGATTTCACTGTCGGTGAATTACGACGAGCTAGGGCTAGGTTCCGATACGTTTCAAAGCGCCCCTGCCGCTCTTCCCGGTGAGTGGGCATACATTTCATATATTAACGGGAGGGCCCTTTTGCAGAGATGGAGAAGTGAGTCAAAAGAATGTGGGGCAAATTCTCGCAGGAACCTCTCTCATTCTCCAGGAGAACTGGACCGCAATCTCGGATCCTGTCTCCGTGGCCGGATCTTTCACGACTGCTTTCTTCACATTCTCCAGCCGAGATACTGCTCCGCTGAAGGCCGTCGACTGGTCTGTACCTACCAAGGCACATAACCCTTCAACGACAGGTTTACGTCCAGTAAATTACCTTCCTCTCTCGCTTCATGCGATTCTCGTCTGGACGATATCCCGTATGCCACATTTCATTGCTTTAATACCTAGGTAAGCGAGGCTTGACTTTTCTGCTAGCTTTGTTCAACAGGATCTGGATCGAGGATATCCTCCCAGACTCCAGTCGAATGGGTACTTTGCTCACTTTTCGCAAACCGGGGAGAGATCAGGCTACCCTAGCAGGTTTCTGCCCAATTTCTCTAACCTTTTGCGTGTAGAAGTTGATGGAGAAATTGCTAAATATTAGATTAGCCTTTTTCCTGGACATCGGAGGCCACCTATATTGTGCACAGTGTGTTTTTTCAAGTTCCACTCCATGTCGGATGCTCTGCGAGGCCTTCCTTCGTAGACAGCATTACGCCACGGTGTTTTTCGATCTGAGGAAGGCCTATAATACCGCATGGCGATACGGTATCATGGTGACTCTCCACACGATAAGGGCGAGGGGACGCCTCCGAATCTTTATATCTGATTTTTTGCGAGATCGTCGATTCCGCCTACAGGTGGTGGGAGCGATCCGGCCCAATGGAGCAGGAAGAGGGTGCCCGCAGGGAAGTGTCGTTAGTGTCACACTTTGCCCTGAGCATCAACGGCATCACTTCAGTGTTGCCGGATGATGTTACCTTTGTGCACGTTACATCTCTCACAACAGAGACGAGTGGGTTTTCTACCGCTCGTCCCCGTAAGGGGCGCGGCGATTTGCCATCCTGGCCGCCGTGCTGACGGGATCCAGCGCCCCGTCCGGCCCCAGTTTAGCCTCTCTTCCTTCCTTCAGATAGCCTGTATTTCTCCCCTACCTCGTCGCTTTTCATGCAACCTCTCCCACAACTTTCTATGGTCAGCCTCTAATTTCACAGGGTAGATGCTGACCTTCTTCTCAGCCAACCGTCCCGGATTGGGGCTGAGGGGGGAGGGGACAATGTTCCCTAACCCCTGAGCTCCGGTCTGGGGTGGCTGGTTTTTAACAACCTGCTTCATCCCCACCCATACCTTCCTCGCATCCCTTTTCCTCTCCTCTTCACATTCTATCAATTTTACGCCGTGTTCAAGGTGGAGCCGCCATGCCGATGGACTGCCAGGCCACCAGGCGGGAGGGGTGGTCCTAAATTGCGGCTCCTGGCTCTGCCAGGCCTGTAAGCACCTCTTGCAGTGCTGGCAACTGCAAGAGGTTATGAGCTATTGCGTCCCGTAGAAAATTTAGGTTCACCATGCCCAATGATGCACAACCTAAAAAAAAAAAACAACTCAACTTCCCCTTGCTCATCAAAGGAGCCGCCCTCGGGCAGCTCCACCGAAAAAATGGAGGTCATCTCCCCTGTGCTTGCGCAGGGGACCCTCCATATTTCTCTAACCGGAGAGGAGGCTTACTCCTCTCCTTCGCCTACGGATGCAGGAGACTCACTCTCACCCCCTTCTCTGGAGGTGCTTTCGGGCACCTCCCTTTTTCCAGCGGCATTTCCCTCTTTTCTTTCCAAGGGGACTGCAAAGAAAGCCAGCAGGCAGCCCATTGCCGACCGCCCCTCGTGTAAGCTGCTCGGTAGGGCAAACCCCCTTAGGGGGGAGAGGGAAGTCAGGCACCTTCGGTCGCTTCCCTCAAAAGACCTGCTGGCAAGAATTTTAAACCTTGCCGGGGTCAAGGCCTGTGCCTCCCCACACAAGACTGGCGACACTGCCAAGGGGACCTGCGATGTCCTGAGAGGGGATGGGCAACTGGAGGCCCCTCCTGTGATAGGCATGGTCCTTGAAGAAACCCAGCCTCAGACGGTAGGGCCTTCCATGGGGGGGAATCCGGGCTCGACGCCAAATACCGAACCCGAATCCGCCCCTATGCAAGATCCTCCTCAAACGGCTGGGGATTCTGAGGTAAAACAAGGAGGGGAGGGATCTCCTCCGGATGGTGCCCATGCGACCACCAGGACCTTCTCCATTTTGGAGAAGGACCTGGTTGAGGCCGGTCCATCTGGCCTAGGGGCTTCTGTTGGCGGAGGTGAGAAGCGAGTTCATTCCCCGCCCTCCTCTCCAAAAAAGAAAAAGACTAAGAAGACTCGGGGCTCCTCTCCATCCGCGGGGGCTGTGGGGACAGATGGGTCTGCTGCCACTTTGGCAAGCGACCAAGCCAAGACCGGCACATCCGGCCCCTCTGCCCCCCCGGTTGCGGAGCCCCTGACTAAGACGAAAAGTGCAAAGGGCGGAGCCTCGATGACATCGGGGCCCCTCATTCAGAGGTTACCTGGCGTTTTCAAGCCAGCTGGCTTCAAGCGCCTCCTTGTTATTCGCTCCACTGATGGCAACATGATCCATCAGAGGAGAGGATTAGCTAGTGCAATTGGTAGAGAGCCGAAGGTGACCCGTTTCTCGGACAAGAGCCTTCTGGCGAATGCGGCGAATCCCGCTGAGGCGGCCAAGATAAGTGCTCTTCGGACACTTCATGGCACCCCGGTGAGTGTGACGCCGCACTCTACCATGAACTTTGTGAAAGGAGTAGTTTATGCGAGGGAACTCGTTGACTACTCCATTGAGGACATCACCCTAGAGCTGGCTGACCATGGCGCGGTCAAGGTCGAACGTGTGATGAGAAAACAGGGAGGGGCCTTGAGACCCACCCCTACACTTCGTCACGTTCGACTGTGACAAGCTCCCTGAGTTGGTGCGTGCCGGTTGGTACCGCTACCGCGTGAAGGCATTCGTGCCACTGCCGCGGCGGTGCTATTACTGTCACCGCTTCGGCCATACGAATCGCTCATGTAGACGTGCAAAGTCGGGGTCACCCGAAGTCTGTGTAAATTGCTCCAAGGTCGCTCACGATAAGTCCAAATCGTGTGTGGCCAAGTGTGTCAATTGCGGAGAGCCGCACCCCGCTTCTTACAAGCAATGTGGTGCATATCTCCTTGAGAAAGAAATCCTGGCCGTTCAGGCCCAGGATCGACTCTCATTCCGCGAGGCTAAGGACTTGTTCCTGGCGCGCCCGGCTCTGCCTCGGACGTCATATGCTTCAATAGTTAGAAAGGCACCCTCTGCTCCTGGCCCATCCAGGCCAACGAGCACGCTTGTTTCCGCGCCCATTCAGAGCCCTTCTGCGGGCTCTACCCAACCCGGGCGCTTCCCTGGTAAAGCTGGCAGCAAAAAGGGTTCATACCCAGCCCCGGCTAAAACCAGGGCTCCCCCCTCTTCCGCCAGCGTGACCGTTTCCCGTAAGGCGAAACGGCCACGCGCTTCCACCGAGTCGTTAGACTCACAGGAGGCAACACCCCGGAAGTTGGTCGCTAGGCCATCTTCCGGGGTTCCTAAAGCTGCCCCCGAAAGGAGGACAGCAACAAAGGAGCTTCGGCTCCTTCGCCCATGCCTAGTGGTGGAGGGAGTGGCTCGGAGACGGTGGTTCCTCAAAAAGAGGGCCCTCCCGCCTCCGAAGCCGCAACGCCCACCTAAGGTTTCGAGGCGGAGGGAGGAAAAGACTCGCATAGCGAGCCCAACCTCCCTCGATAAGTCCTCGAAGGCGACAGCGCCTTCAGCGCTTTGTCCCGCTAACAGTCCCTGGGGTTCTGACCCCGGGAAGCGTACGGCCATTCCCGTGAGGGTCTTCTGTTCGAGGAGGGCCCCCGCGTCTCGTCCGAGCTAGGCCTGGAGGGCATATTCCTTCAATGGAATTGCCGTGACTCCGGGCCAACTGGGAGGAGTTGCGGAGGCTCGTCTTTTCCCGTTCCCCGTTAGCAATCTTTTTTCAGGAGACCATGCTAGGCGCGTGCCCCTTGCCCGCCCTCCGGGGTATAAGGGTCTCGCCACCCCACCACCGCGGGATGGCCGGGCTGGGGGATGCGCGGTTTACACCCGGCATGATGTCTCCGTTCTTCCTTTCTCTTTAGATACCTCCTTTCAGGCAGTGGCTGTGCAGCTGCACCTGGATAGGAGGTATACTATCATTTCTGTGTACATTCTACCGTCAGCTGACTTCGACGCGGGGGCCTCCTGCCGCGTCGTGGCACGGTTGCCGAGATCCTATCTTTTGCTTGGAGATCTGAACGGCAGGCATCCTCTCTGGGGAGATTACTCCATAAATCCCAGGGGACAATTCCTTGCCGATCTGATCGAAGAGTTTGAGATGGGTGTCCTAAACGTGGATGAGTTTACGCATCACTATCCGAGAACCGCTTCATTTTCTTGCTTTGACCTATATTTGTGCTCTTCGGATGCACAGCCTGATTTTGATTGGGGGGGGGGCTGTGATGACCTCCATGGTAGTGATCACTTTCCCATTCAAATATCATTTTCAGGGCAACTGCCGCCTGTGAGCCCACCTCGGTGGTGCTTGGCGCGGGCGCGGTGGCTTGCATTTCAGGAAATGACTGAATTTTCTATCTCCTTTGAGGAGTTTAGGTCGGTAGATGAGGCCGTTGAGTTCTTCTCCAGGCAACCTCATCGCCGCGGGCCTGACTACTATTCCTAGGACGTCTGGCCGTTTTGCACGCCGACCACTCCCATGGTGGTCGGCCGAGTGTGAGACGGCCCTCAAACAGAAGCGTTATGCCTACATGCGCTATAAGCGCTGCCCGAACGATTTCACTGTCGCTGAATTTCGTCGGGCTAGGGCTAGGTTCCGGTATATTTCGAAGCTCGCCCGCCACTCTTCTTTGCGGGCATACGTGTCTTCACTTAACGGGAAGACCCCTTTAGCAGAGGTGTGGAGGCGAGTCAAATGATTCGGGGCAAGTTCTCGCAGGACCTCCCTCCCGTTCTCCAGGAGAATGGCACCGTAATCTCGGCCCCCGCGTCCGTGGCGGAATCCTTCACGACCGCTTTTTCCGCTCTCTCTAGTCTGGATGCTGCTCCGCCAGCATTCAATGCACGTCATCATGTCGCAGAAGGCCGCCGGCTGGACTTTACCTCCAGAGACGGTGAACCCTTCAAAGACAGATTTACTGAGAGTGAGTTGCGCTCCGCTCTCGCTTCGTGCGTGGACACCGCCCATGGTTCGGACGATGTCCCGTACGCCATGCTTCGACACCTGGGTGAGCGAGGCATGGCCTTTCTGTTAGATTTGTTCAACAGGATCTGCGTGGAGGGTCTTCTCCCAGACTCCTGGCGAATCGCTACTGTGCTCGCCTTTCGCAAACCGGGGAGAGATCACTCTATTCCGACCGGTTTCCGCCCAATCTCTCTAACCTCTTGCGTGTGCAAGTTGATGGAGAAATTGGTAAATGTTAGATTAGCCTTTTTCCTGGACAGCGGAGGCCATCTGTCTTCTGCACAGTGCGGCTCCCGCAAGTTCCACTCCACGTTGGATGCTCTGCTCCGACTGGAAAATGCCGTCTGCGAGGCTTTCCTTCGTAGACAGCACTAAGCCACAGTCTTTTTCGATCTGGAGAAGGCCTATGATACCGCATCCCAATGTTTATATCTGAATTTTTGCGAGATCGTCGATTCCGCGTTCGGGTGGGGGGGAGCCCTCTCCGGCCCAAAGGAGCAGGAAGAGGGTGTCCCGCAGGGAAGTGTCCTCATTGTCACACTCTTTGCCCTGAACATCAACGGCATCACCTTGGTGCTGCCGAAATATGTTCTCGCTACGCTCTACGTGGACGACCTTTCGATCTCTCTTAGCGCGGCCCAGATGCCAACTCTGGAGCGTGGACTCCAACACGCATTGAACTGCGTCTCTCGCTATGCCGAATCGCACAGGTGGTACACTTCTGCAGCCATCCACGGCTTCACCCCGACCCAGATTTGTTTCTTAATGGGGTGCGCCGGGATGTGGTGGAATCGCACCGTTTCCTCGGTCTTGTATTCGACCGACGCCTGACCTGGGAGGCTCATATTCGCAGCCTTAGGATCTCGTGTACCCGCGCCATGGACATTCTCGTTCCGTGACGTTCAGCGCTCGGGGCGCTGATAGGGCTACTGCCCTACTTTTTTATCGATCCCTTGTTTGTTCGAAGCTCGACTACGGATGCGAGTTTTATGCATCCGCAGCCGAGCGTTTTTTGCGGAAGGTGGATTCGATCCACCACACTGGCCTTCGCCTTGCGACCGGTGCCTTCCGCACTTTCCCCATTGAGAGCCTGTTGGTCGATGCTGGTGAGATGCCACTCGCTCTGCGCCTCGTGCAGTGCATCACTCGCCTGTACGCGCGAACCCGGTGCCTCCCTCATTCGCCAACAGCTCCCACTGCATCCGCAGCTGATCTCGATGGTGCCTATGCCACCGAGAGACGCCAGTCATACCCTAAGCCCTTTGGGTTTAGGGCCAGGAAACTCCTTCGAGAGGTAGATATAGCTCTCGGGCCGGTGGCGCCCCTGGTTCTGCCCAGGACGCCACCCTGGGGGGTACCACATTTGGCTATTTGTCGCCACGCCTCTGCTCCCAAAGCTTGTACGGCGCCGGGAGTATTGTTTTCGACCTTTCTGGAGCACACCTCGTGTCACGCTGGAACCGTGCCGGTGTATACGGATGGCTCCAAGTCCCAAGAGGGGTCGGCTTCCACGCTGTATCCCCTCTGTTTGAAGTCAGTGGCGCTCTGCCAGGCGCTGCGTCCGTCTTCACGGCCGAGCTGGTTGCAATACACCACTCGGTACGGGAGATTACGTGACGTGCCTGGTTCGGAGACCGGATTGTGATCTATAGCGACTCACAAAGCGCCCTGAGTGCTCTCGGGGCATTGAAATCTCCGCATCCCCTGGTTCGCGATATCCGTGACGCCACGGTTTTGGCGAGCCGGCAGATGTCGAGATTATCTTCTGCTGGGTTCCTGGACATGTAGGAATTGCGGGGAATGAGGGCTCCAAAGAGTACGCGGGACTCTGCGACCGGACCAGCGTTTCGCTTTTCCTCACACTGACTACATGGCAGCTCTTCAGACTGCTTGACAAAGAAGATGGGAGACGGTCGAAGGGAACTTAAAGTTGCGTGCCATTGCGCCGCGACTGTTCCCATGGACCTATCCCCCTTTGCCGCGACGGCTTAAGGTGGCTTTCTGTCGTCTCCGAATCGGACACACTCGTGTGACGCATTGCTATTTAATGGAGCGCTCGCCTGCCCCCTATTGCGACGACTGTGTCGTCCCTTACACTTTTCGGCACATTCTTGTCAATGTCCCAGTCTGGGTGATCTTCGCGCACGTTACCTGTCCCGGTACCGGGATGGGCGGGGTCGCTACCGCCTGTCCCTTGTACTCGGGTCGAATGCATGCACCATGATTGGTGGACTGATAGACTTTTGGCGGGAGGCCGGCCTTCTCCCTTCTATTTAACTTGTTTTTTTTTGTTATTGTTGTTTGTTTGTTTTTTTGTACCTCGCAGGCTCCTGCGCCGGGGGGAGGGGGACCTCCCCTCGACGCCGGAGCTTTCTCCCTGATTGTTATCCCCTTTTTATTGTTATTTCTGTTAAAATTTTTATTTTAAAGTAGCCTCGAACTGTGTGTTTGTTTGCGGTGACTTATGCCCAAGTGGGCAGTCGCCAGATAGCCCCTTGGAAAAAAAAAATCTACTGCTCGTTTCATGTACTCGGGACGAGTTCGTTCACACAGACTCCTCCATTTTACTTTTCGCTTTGGTGTTGGTCGCATTTCCCGGTAGGGGAAGCTGGACCTCCTCTCGACCCAGGAGTCTGCTTCCTTCTTGTTTTGCTTGATTTAGGTTTGTTTTTGTTTTCTGGTTTGGAATTTTTTTTTCTCTTTCGCTTTTTTGTAATCCTTGTTTAATGTAACTGAGTAGTAGACTAAAATTGATTAATGCGGTTACTTAGGCCCATGGTGAGAGTCGCAAGAAGTTAAAAAGCAGAAATGTATTAAAAAGGGAAGTGGCAAAGACGGTGTTGAGTCTTTTGTAAAAGATTTGTAGCAAAGCGAATTATTATTATTATTATCAAAGTCAATGAAGGCGACCCGTTGGAGGGCAGCAGTCAAAACTGTAGAACCTAAAAGTCTTACAGGACCCAGCGAGCGGCGCAACATTGATACAAGTAGAAACATAAATATCAAGAAAGAAGAAAAGCATTCACTCGCCTTTTAAATAACATCACGATTTTCCGAATTAACGTTCTCATTAGGCAGAGTGTTCCACAGACCGACGGCTCTAGGAATGAAAGATCGAGAGAACTGCGTCGTATTCACTCGAGCGACTGAAAAGCACGCTCATTCTGCCTTAACGAGTAGCGCGTATCACGAACCGGCCGTGAGAGAGTGGTATCAGACAGTGAAGTGGATGATCAGGATCAGAGTCAATTTTAAAGAAATGAGTCAAGACTCCAACGAATCGTCGGGCGGTATTGGAGATTAAGGTAGACTTTGCTTGGGCAGCTGGTTCGGATTTCACATTAAACTTTGAGCCTCACTGAGATAAGCGTCAAATGGTGCGAAGGAGTGGTTAACCCCCTCCATTGCCACACTGATTTTAGACCCGGTACACTCGGTTGACATTTTTGTGCCTCGTTCTTCTTCCTTATTCGCTTCTGCAACCAAGTCTACTATCCTTACCCGTTGTCTGTCTACCATTGCCATTCTTTGATCGATATGTCTTGTTTCTGTGTTGGTCCCGATTGTTCGACCCCTCGCCCCGATTTGTGACCTACCAACCGATTTCCTGATCTGCCACGAGACGCAGCTGATTGACTAGTGGCCGCCTCCGTTGAGCGACCGATTGGGCGCCGGCGAGATTCCCCTGTCAATAATTGGGCGGGTCATTGGAGGGGGCCACGCATATTGGGGAGGGTCATTGGTGAGTAGCAAATACATCACTCCTTTTACCTTGGCGCTAATGCCCCTTTGTCCCTTCCAGAGCTCGTCGCAGCCTTCTCAACCAAGCGCTCCTCCGGTTGGAATTGCAGGGCTGAACGGGAAGAGACTCCTAGTTAAGGTCGTCAAGGCAACCAGCATTGGAGGAGAGTCGGGTAGGTGCCTGATACATACCCCGGACTTGAATAATGCCATTATATTCTGCAGTACTTTTGTCTTTTTCCCATGCCTAGTTGGCAAGAAAGTGGCTTAACCAACGAGGGCATTAACCATTCGCTAGAGAAAAGATGAGCAGACAAAGGAAAACCGAAACTCGAGACTTTGATTAATACAGCCCAGGTTTTTCAACAGTGACGATCTGTTGTGATTTGGGGAATGTTAAGTTGAATAGGCGATAGGATTTGGTTGAGTGGGTGGAGTGTGGGAGTGGGAGCGACAAGTCAGGCGAGCACATTTCTCTGCTTGAAAGAGGACGGGCCATATTGTCTGGATGACAAAGTGAATAAAGCCCCTGCCTGCTCATGGACGCCCACATTTTAGGAACAGATGCAACCCAAATTAATGGGTCTTTTCGCTACACAGGGGAATCCAGCCACATTGCCTAACGGGTAAGGTTCAGGAGAGCTGCGCGCCCTTCCACCCTAACGTCACAAGTATTCTCCTCTTTTGGCTAAGGGAGGTTCTGCTCTCTGGTAATTTCAGTGTTGCAACCATTCCTCAACTCCTGCCATTTTTCACCCTCACTTTCGCTTTACTTCCAACAAATACTCTTCACACCATACAACAGATTCCCACCCCCTCCACAAATTCTCAAAACCTGTCATAATGCTTCCACATCTACACCCCTTTTTCCAAATTCTTAAACCAACATTCACTTAACCTCTTTTTCCCTGCTTCCTCTTCAAACAGCTTCACTGCATGCACTTCACCCACACACGCATCTTACCTCACTCAAAAGCCACCCTATCACTCCTGTAATCCTTCTTCCATAATCAATCTAAACATACTTTGCCAACCAACTTAATCCTGCTGTAATTCTTGCATTCACTTTTCTTCCATTTTTCATACAATGATATACCGCCAGCATTCTACTTCTCCCTCACTTTTCATCTCTAAACTCTTTCTGTCCCGAATTATTGCTTTATGTAAACAAAATATTTTTGCTTCAAAACATATTCCATTTAGTTCATTAAATAAATATATACAACTTTTTTTTAGTGAAGGAAACGCATGAAAATAAATGATTCCACCTGGCCTCATTGGGAAGTGTTGAACAAACATGAAAAGAAAAACTAAAATCATTGGAAAAATAAAAACCTGGAATTTAGTAATCACATTTCCTAAAAAAAATAAAAGTTAATCCTTTTTTCATTGTTTTAATAAAATAATATACACACAATTTATTTTTAAGGAAATATAATAAAACAATTTTGCTCTTTCGACAGGCATAATGAGATGTTGCACTTGTTACACTTTATATGTGTGTAAGCTTTAATGCAGCATTTGCATCTTTGCTTTAGATCAGTAGACACAGGAAAATGATCAAACCCATCAAAATGAACACCATCGACTGGCCTCTTTGCTGTTATTCTTTTTGCATTTAGACTGACTTTACTCGCATTCGATGGCCTACCTTTTTTGCCTTGTTGTACTTTTACCAGCATTACTTAGTGAGAGCTTCTCCTCTAACGTGTTTTAAGGAGGCATAAGAAGACTAAATGAGTGGATGATATATTTATTATTAGAAAAAGCATAAGACATTACAATAAATTAATATATATAATGTAACAGTAATAGAGTTGAAAAAAAAGAAAAATATATCGCTGAGAAGGAGAAGGAATTTAGGGGAAGGCAAAAGTACATATAGAGGGGTTCTCCTGGAGCATATCACGCAGGAGTTCAGCTTTTTATAC
Source organism: Ceratothoa steindachneri (assembly GCA_963969495.1). NCBI lineage: Eukaryota > Metazoa > Arthropoda > Malacostraca > Isopoda > Cymothoidae > Ceratothoa > Ceratothoa steindachneri. Next base: position 126,130,151 of record OZ018330.1, on the reverse strand, counting down.
ATTCAATATTTCTATTTACACTTTAAATATTACCCTTTAATAGGGTTTAGTTTATATAATCACATTTTAATCTAATGATTGGTTCCTATTTGTTTATTAATCCGATTATTTAATACTCATATTTGCACTCTATTTCACTTATCGGCTTCTATTACATTTGTTATAGTTTTACCATCACTTTAATCACATTTCTATATCATTATTCTAACTTTATTATTCTATACTTATTTTTGCTACTATTTACACTTATCATTATTTTAATAATCCACTATGTTATTATTGTATACTTATTTTAGTTTTTTTTTGTTATTATTTACACTTATTCTTATTTATTTCTTGTAACTATTTTTGCAATTTTCACTTCTTAGTACCTATCGTACTCCCATTTATTATTACAATTTAATTTAGCACTTATTATTATTCACATTCACTCATTGATTTACTATTTACAACTTAGTTGTTTAAGTATTGAATGCTACACTTTATAATTTTCAATAAATATAAATTAGTTATTTATGAAACTATATTTGTATGTTTATGCACTTATTTGATATTATTATTATTTAATCATGAATTTTTATTATTTTTGCTACTATTTACACTTATCATTATTTTAATAATCCACTATGTTATTATTGTATACTTATTTTAGTTTTTTTGTTATTATTTACACTTATTCTTATTTATTTCTTGTAACTATTTTTGCAATTTTCACTTCTTAGTACCTATCGTACTCCCATTTATTATTACAATTTAATTTAGCACTTATTATTATTCACATTCACTCATTGATTTACTATTTACAACTTAGTTGTTTAAGTATTGAATGCTACACTTTATAATTTTCAATAAATATAAATTAGTTATTTATGAAACTATATTTGTATGTTTATGCACTTATTTGATATTATTATTATTTAATCATGAATTTTTACACTAACACTTTATAATTATCATTAAATAAAAATTAGTTATTTATTAAACTAGATTTATATGTTTATGCACTGTCCTGATTTTTTCACTTTTTTATTGTTTAGCACTTCCTTACACTATATCCGACGTCTTCATCCCGCTTTTGATGCGTTTGAAGGTCGGCGCGTTTACCGTGTGAAGGCTCGTGTCCGGAATATACACGGTCCCACTACACATTAGACCTTCGATTTCTTTTGGGGACCAAGGCCCCTCGAAGGTCCATTTGAAGTCACCGTTGCGAATTCCTTGCACTAATTTTACTTGGTTACCTCTTTCCGGACGCCGATTGATGCTTCCGAAGATTTTCAGCTTGAGCTCCTCTCCGTCGAAAAAAAGTCCTTTTTCAAGGACCTCGGTTCTCTCGGTGAGAGGCACTCCTGGATAGCTATCATCATCTTCCGAGCACTCGTCGGTTTCCGTATGTCCGTCTTCTATTTCCTTTGTAATTGTCTTTGTGTTCTTCTTCTTTCTTTTCGATTTCTTCGGGCTGCTTTTGGGGGTTGCTGGGCTTTCCTTTTTGTCTTCCTGGCTATCATTTTCTTTGTTTTTTGTGGACTTCGGTTGTCTTCTTTCTTCATCTTGTTTGGGCTGTTCCTCTGGAGTTTCCTTCGGTTCATCCACAAACTTGATGTTGAGGACATCCTGCGACGCTGGGTTCGGGGGGGAACCACAGCTTTTTCTTTACCCCATTATGTTGGAGCATGGTGTTCAGCTCCTCCGAAAAGCAACCTGGGCGTGCAAGGTTCGCCAGGTGGGCGACAATGACCATAGTCATGATCTCCTTGCACTCCATTGGCATTACCAGTTTCGGAGAAGCACTTTCTGTTGGTGTTGTTGTAGATACTGCAGCGGCGTAAGATGTTGCGCTTGACTTTGCCTCCTTTTCCAGTTTTGACTTTTGGCGCTTTTCTCGGATTTTTTCCTTGCGTAGGGGACATCTCATGGCAAGAGCCCTGTGTTACCCTCCGCAGTTTACGCATCTTTCCTTCTCTTCCCTGCACTCTCTCCAACCGTGGCCGGTTCGAGAGCATGCCGCGCAGGTTTGCTCTTTTTGGGGGCAGTCCCTCGTCGCATGGCTTTCCAGGGCGAGGCATTTTTGGCAGTTTTCTAGAAAGATGAATTCCTCTGCTTCAATCTGCTCGGGAGCTATCCTGAGGTAGAACCCCAGCAGACCGTCTCTCATAGCCTTTTGTGCCATTTCTCTCTTCGTGAAAATTATTTTTACGAGGCTCTTCCCAATCTTCTCCACTTTGGAGATCTTGGCCCAGGATTGTTTAGATAGCAGCTCGGCCTTAATGTCCTCAGTGGAGTTGTCCAGGAAGAAGGGGTCTACGCGTTTCAGGATGATCGTGCGACTCACGAGCAACTCGTGGGGGACGATCGCTTCCAGTCCAATTTCTTTCAGTGCAGGTCTTGCGTCTTCAGAAACAAGGACCTCCACGTCCTTGCTCTTCCAACACACCGGAGCCCACCCATTAGATGTCTCGAGGAGACGGGTTAGCTCGATATTGAGCTTTCCGACTACTTTTTCCAGCACGGCTTCCCTTGTGGGTTTTTTGTGCCCCGCAATTAACCGGAGGGGGATCCGTTTGGTGTCCTGGGGGGCCGGGGGACCCATGTCCCCCTGCGGGCACTGCTGCCCTTCCCCCTTCTGGGCCTCGCCTGTGTCACTGGAAGGTGGAGGGCCTCACTGCACCGACGTGGGGTGCGTGGCTTTTTGATTTGGATGAGGTTTCTGGCAGTCCTTACCTAAAACTTTTCCTCCTTTGCCGGTGTAGATATTCCGGAACTCAGCACAGCACAACTCTACTTAAATGAGTGAAAATTAGTTATTTTATTTTTTATGTAACTATAGGTTGGGATAGGCTATTGAGACTGTCCATGTACTCCCACTCAGGGGCCAAAACCACCCCGCCAGACCATTTCCAACCTCTGTATGGCAGCACTTCTCGCTAAATAGGCCCTATAGAATTAAATAGGTATCAGAAGTACTAGAATATATATATACATACATACACTACACCACATACACAAACATATATATATATATATATATATATATATATATATATATATATATATATAGTGTGTGTGTGTATGTGTAAACAGAGTACTTATATCAAATAACAAAGTTTGTGCGGTTGTAGACGATGTAGATCTAGCTTAACTCAGAAAATTGCATAAACCTTTCTTTTTATACTAATACTTATGAAAAGTCCAATAATACCACATGGAATCACATAAGTTAGAAAAAATATTGCACATACAATTTATATGCTGGAGGTATAACTAACATTCTAATTTCATTTTAACTCATTGGACACTTTAGAACCCATTGGATACTTTAGAACTCATTGGACACTTTAGAACTCATGGACACTTTAGAACTCATTGGACACTTTAGAACTCATTGGACACTTTGGGACTCATTGGACACTTTAGAACTCATTGGACACTTTAGAACTCATTGGACACTTTAGAACTCATCGGACACTTTAGAACTCATTGGACACTTTAGAACTCATTGGACACTTTTATAAGTAAAATTATGAAGAGAACTTGATGATGCCATATGAAATCATTGGGAGCGAAAAGGTTAAAGCATGACAACACAACCACAGCTGCCTTCACACTTTTTAGGCCTTTACACTGCTAACCACTTCTTGCATACCCTGATACAGGACCGTGTTTTTACACCCAGAAGCCAAACTTTTCACATTCACTTTCTTTTGTACACTCGCATTATACAATTCATTAAAATACCTTTGACCTCTTTCGCGTAAACTGGTATCGTCTTGTCGAATGTTTTTTTTTCATGCATTCACTGCTCTTTTCACCTCCTTTTAAATACACATCCCTTAACATGCTCAACTACACTCTGAAACGTCTCCTAAGTTGCCCTCGCGCTTCCTTTCCATTGCAATCTCAAATCATTTTTCTACCTTTATGATTGCATTGATTATTTCAATGTCTAGCACAGCCGCACACAGTTTTTGCTCCATTAACTATCGATTCCCTAAACCTGTTCCACATTGCTCAGTTCTATGTTCCCTACTTCCTCTCTCCTCGTTTTCAACACTCTCTCACTTCCCACTTTAACCGGTTAAACAGCCTTTCATTTCGGATTTTGTTCCTCTTTTGTAACTTCATCCAACCACCAACCAATTTTACCTCCCACATCACAATCATGTGATTAGATAGGCACAGATTCATACCTTTCTCAACTTTCACACAAACATATCTTCTCTATTCCTTTTTACCAGTAGCATATTAATCACACTTTAACATTCACTATGTGTACTTGTGCATATGGCTTTGATGGAAGAATATTTTTGCCATAAATTAGTTCTCTCAGCACTGAAACACACTACTCTCCATTTTCATTCTCCCCAAGTGTGTCCAAAGCTCCAGTTATTCCATCTCTCACCCTGACACTTATTCGTCCATTCATATCTCCTATAACCATCAACCAATACCCAATTATATCCATCAGTCGTCCCAAGTCATTCCAGAAGCTCTCTTTCTCACCTTCACTTCTACCCATACATGATCCATACACTGCCACCACGCAATTTCACCCCTGAAGATCTCAACTTGACCCCTACCACCATAATTCACACTTGATCGTACTACACCCACACAAATTTTCACTCTTTAATGTTCGTCTCACTCGCAACAATCTGCAATCTCTCTTTTAAGCACATAAACGACCGTTCGATCTTTCTCTCATCACATATACCTTATATTTCACGCATTGACGCGGATCAGCCACTTAAGTGGAGGGATTCCGCGACATCCCCACCCCTTACCGAAGAGGTGAGTTTTCAGACCACCGACCCATATCCGGGTTTAGTCCTCTTATATGAGACGCGCCGTAAGATAGTATGGCATTCTCTTGACTCCCATACGGCTCCATATTGATTAATAGGCTTTCAATTCCCTGAATGCGCGAATAGTTGAATATGATCGCTATTAAATACCGCGTAGTGGTAGTAGGGAAAATATTTGCTACATTACTAAAAGTTATTTTGGTCGTTAGAGTTATCGTAAGCTCACTTTTTTTCTCTATGTAGTAATAAAATCATACCATGTAGAATGTTGATCTCTCATGGGCGCGAGGAAATGCTGAAATAAATCCAGCATACCGCATTAATTAAAGAGAAAAACAGAATCTTTTTTTTCGGAAAAATGTTATTTCCTTATTCGAAAAATCCGTACTAGGGTAGGATTCGAACCAAGCCCACTGAGGCAGCGAGCAACCGCTCGGATCTTAATTAAAGCAAGGCCATTTATCCACTCGGCTACGCGAGAGAAGAAAAATTCTTCCGAATGGCTAAAAGGCCTTGCTTTAATTAAGATCAGAGCGGTTTTTCTCTTTCATGCGGTATTCTGGATGCATACCATGTAGAGCAAAGGCATGTACATATTTTACTCTCTAAAAGACAAGGATTATTTAAGTCCACATGTAGAAGGCTCTCTTCTGCCGTTCGTCGCAATGTGTCATTATGAAAATGTCTTAATCTATCTAAAAGCATTGTGAGGTGAATGTTTGTTGCTATTTGTCTAACTTTTGTTACCAATGGAAGTGCATTTTCGTCCAGGGAGTGCCACTCTCCCTCATTGTAAGAGTGATGTTTTTAGGTAGTAGTTTTTCCATCATGTTTTCCCCAAACAAAAAAATTCGATTTTAGTCGCGTTCGTCCACAACACCTTTACTCTACTAGTTCAAAAAAGTTCGACTTTAGTCGTGTTCGTCCACAACAGTGTTCTAAAACCTTCATAATGTTAAATGCCTTCTTCGTGTATTAAGTCTTCCTTGTAGCGTGTTAAAAGCCTTCTCCGTATTGTATCCAAAGCTTTTTTGGTAACGTGCTAAAAGCCTTGTACGTAGTGTTAAAAACCTTTTTGTAACTTGCTAAAGACCAATGTAATGTGTTAAATGCCTTCTTAATAGTGTTCTAAAAACCTTCATAATGTTAAATGCCTTCTTCTTCGTGTATTAAATCTTCCTTGTAGCGTGTTAAAAGCTTTCTTAGTGTGTTAAACCCTTTTTTTTATAACGTACTAACACCCTTCTTCCTAGTGTGCTAAGAGCCTTTTTCGTATTTTGCTTAAAAACCCCTCATAATGTGTTAAAAGCCTTAGTTCCTCGCAACACTTTCTCGACGGCGCATTCTACTTGATCTTATCTGGACACTTTGAGGTTCTTTTGGGTAAGGTGTTCTTCTGACTTTGCAAACAGTGCATCCATAAATCCTCAAGGTGGGTTCGTGGAAATTTAGTTCTGGAAGACAAAATCCTCCTTGCTTGGGAGCAGGTAGAGAGCCGCAATTCCAGGGCGTCATTGTTGTCATATGTTCGGGAGTTTTCCTATAATGTCCTTGGACATGAACGCTGCTATCGCTAGGTTGCATATAACATTAGAAAATCCTGGTTTTTATTGACTTTACTTATTTTTTCAAGTATGATAAGGTATCGCAATAGGGCTTCAATGGATAAGAAACACACACACAATGGAACCTAGGATTCAAGTTTGTAGGGAATCCATAATTTACTTCAAAAACCTAACTTTAATCTCATAAAAATTGGACGTTGGAAACCCAAATGAGCTTTTCATTCATTCGCATTTTATTCCAGGTCATTATTATAAATCGCACTCGATAATGTGACATACCATTATTATTATTATTATTGAGTGAGTTTCAAATGTATTCCTTTCTATCCAAAGGCGTTTCTTCGTGCTTCACCGTGGTTGAGATGGATGAACCTCCGCAAAAGTTCTCGACGACGACCGTGGATGACACTTCGTCGCCTTTCTGGGATGAGCAGTTCCTCTTGTAAGTCCTTCTCGCTTGACCCTTACCCTATTGAGTTTCATTGCGAGGCTTCGCCCCAAGTCCCCTCGAGTGGAGAAATTTCAGAGGGAACCCTGAAATTTTTGCTTTGGTAACTAAGTAGAACCAGTGAATGAAAGGCGGTCTTTAATGTCCTGTGGCAGTCTCCTTCTTTTCTTATGTTCTTATTTTTCATTCCGGTTTAGCTTATCGATTTTGGTGAGGTGCTGCAAAGATTAGTTTCAAGAGGAAATTAAATGACAATTTGACATAAAATAGGGAGTTAATAATTTTTTATCTGTAATTTCAAATCTTACATCATCTTGTTTAATGACGATTGCCATTGAAACAACCATCAGAGCAGTCCTGGAGCAATTTTGTATTTTTGAAAGTAACCAAACCAGCATGAAAAGGAATTCCAGCCGTGATTAAGCAAGATCCAGAAAACCTGGAGATTTTTTTGCATAATTGCAAAATTACGAACCAGCAAAGACCCTATGATCCACTCGAGGTTAGCTAACAAAAAAGGAGGAAAAAATGGAGGGAGGTCAGAGGTGAAGGATAAGTAAAAAAAAGAGTGATATGGTAAATAATTATTTTCACAACTCCTACTTTAATCCAAGTCTTTTTGCAAGTTTTTTCAGTCACTATGATATTTTGCTCTAGTACCTACCAAGTTTCGTGTGAGCAAATTTTCAAATTTTACATCGTAAATTCGTGCCACGATCGTTTATATATATATATATATATATATATATATATATATATATATATATATATATATATATATATATATTAAAATGGCAAAATTCCGAGAAAAGATCCCTGTTGAACGCCGCTAGTGACTTGCCTAGGATGGACATTTCCATTGACAACTCTACGGTTTTTCAGCTAGTCTTTAATCCATTTTATTACGCAGCCCCCTATTCCGTGCGATTTTAGCTTTTTTTTTAAATGCCTTTTTAAGTGGAACGGTACCTTGTTCAAAATTTATTACGTCTTTTATCGTAGATCAGTTATTTGTATCTTCGAAGATAAAAACATTCACAAAATGTTCATTTAATATCTTCATCACGTTGTTTGGATCGTCGTTAGTAAGGACATCGTCAGCAGCTTGAAAGGCCCCGATGCACTCTCTAATTGGCTTACGATTATTTACTTCGCTATAAAAACGCTTTGTCTCATGTTTCAGCAACGGTGCTAGTTCTTTTACATAATCATTTTGAGTGTTCTTATTTTGCGTTTAACACAGCGACGAACATTATGTGGGTGGGATTTGATGGATACGGATGACCTTTGATAGGCCCTTGTGGCTTTTGTCATCCGTGAAATTATGTTATGTTATTTTATCGCTGGCTTTCGAAATTTTATCCATGACTTCACGTTTAACATATTAGAACCTCTAGGCATAATTATAGTGCCCTTTTCGTTATTTATAGTGAAAAAGGAATGCTGTAAATAATTATACATTACCTGAGCGTTTTCAACGTTTAAAATCTCATCCCAATTTTCAAGTTTTAAGCGGGAACGAAAAAGATAAAAATTGCAAGATTTAAAGTTTGGGATGAGATAGAAATAATTAGATAAAATATAATTATATTATGATCGTTTTTCACAATTGTTTCGTCAACGTGTATACTCAATTATTTTCTCTTCATTTTCTGTTTGGCTCTCGGATCTTCCACTTTTTTGATGCAGGAAGTTATTTATAAATGCTAGAAGTCGATTCCCTGCATTGTCTTCCGTTTCATTTAGAAAATCTACGGAACATTGAAATGAGTGCATATTACTGTTACTTTCTGTCAAATTAAGGCCGAAAGCGTTTCGAAAAGAATAATATCGTACTCTTCTATTTGTCTTGGTGGCCTATTACTAAAACAAAAGTTAGAAGCCCAATCCTCCACGACCAATACAAAAAGAAAGGTATTCTCCTTATTTCAGGGAATTGGTCCCTCCCACCACGAGCCCTCTACCCCGGAGAGGGGAGAGAAAAGCCCTGGACATTCGACATGCGGTGGCGTTAGGTGTTTTTAGATCTTATTGGGGTTACCCTACGTTTTATCGTTCATTTTCGCTCGAAACTTGACTCTTGTTTGGGGTTCTATTCATGCGCAGCTCTTGTATATAAGAGATTCTATCCACCACAACGGTATCCGAATAACCACTGGCCCCTTCCGCATGTTCCCTATACAGAGGCTCTTTATTGAAGCCGAGGAGATGCCAATCGCTTTTCGTCGTGGATAGTGCATGATGCGCTTGTACGCATCTCGGAAAGGGAAATGACGCTGTGTTGAGACTCAGCGCCCCATCCAGCCCCAGCTTAGCTTATCCTCCTTCAGCTAACATCTATTTTCTGCCTTTCTGTAACAACTTTCCTCCTCTCCTTCACCGCAATGGGGTAGATACCCTGTCTGGCCTGTTACAATTGGTCATCCCAGCTTGATTACAAATTAGGGAAGCCCCGTCATTTCGTGAACTTGAACTTTCTGACGGGATAGGGGTAAGCTGCTGTGATTGCAACTCGTTTCTTGTTACCCTTTTTCGGCTAACAGCGGCCGGAGTTCTGCCTCCAGAAAGCGTATGACCATCCCTGTGAGGGTCTTCTCATTTTAGAGTGCCGCGCATCACCTCCGAGCTAGGTCTGGAGGGCATATTCCTTCAATGGAATTGCCGTGGACTTAGTGCTAACTGGGAGGAGCTGCGGAGACTCGTCTCCTCCTGCTCCCCGTTAGCTGCGTAACCTCAATAGGTAGGAGGGTTATACGACAATATCACCACATGATGGGGTACGGGTTGAATGGTGCGAGATTTACACTCGGCATAATGTCTCCGTTCTTCTATTTGCTATAAATACCTCTTTTGATTCCACCGTCAAAGGATTTCGGCGTCCGGGACTTCCGCCGCGTCGTGGCACGGTTGCTAATGCGCTTTCTCTTGCTCGGAGATCTGAAGGGTAGACACTCCCTCTGGGGGAGACTACTCGATTAATCCTAGAGGTCAAGTCCTTGCCGAATTGATCGACGAACTGGAGATAGGTGTCCTAAATGTGGGTGGATTTACGCATCACTGCCGCCCGAGAACCGATTCATTTTCTTGTCTTGTTTTGTCCTTGTGCTCTCCAGATGCACAACTTAATTTTAGGTGAGAGGTAGGGGATGATCTTCATGGTAGTGACCACTTTCCCATTCAATTATCATTTTATGAGCCGCGACCGCCTGAAAATCTGCTCTAGTCAGGCTTGGAACGGGGGCGGTGGTCCGCATTTCAGGAAATGACTGATTTCTCTGTTTCCCGTTCTCCAGGAGAATGAGATCGCAATCTCGGACCTCGCGACCGCTTTCTCCTCATTCTCTAGCTCTTTTGAAGGTTTGGAAGAGAGTCAAAAGGATTCGGGTCAAGTTCTTGCAGAACCCTGCGTCTGTGGTGGGGAGTCATTCGCGACCGCTCTCTCCTCATTTTCTGGCCCGGACGATGCTACATATGTAATGCTTTGACACCTGGGTGAGCGAGGCATGACATTTATATTCGATTAGTTCAACAAGATCTGGATAGAGGGTAGCCTTCCACACTCCTGATAAAGAGCTAGTAGTGAGGGAGCTCTTTCACGCAGGATTGGGATAAAAAAGGGTTTCCCATAGGGAAGTGTCCTCAGTGTTACACTCTTTATTCTGAGCATCAATGTTATCACATCGGTGCTGTGGGAAGATGTTCTCGCTGCGCTCTATGTATACGACCATTCGATCTCTTTTGGTCAAACCCAGATGCCCATCTGGAACGCGGACTCCAATAGGCATTAAACCACATGTCTCGCGAAAAGCGCACGGGTTTCGGTTTTCAAAGGTAGTGCACTTGTGTCGTCACCAACGTCTCCAACCCGATCTGATTTGTTTCTAAGCGGGGCTCACCTGAAAGTGGTGGCTCCGCACTCTCTCCTTGGTCTTGTTTTCGACTGATCTTACCTGCGACGCTCATATTCGCAAGCTTAGGTTTTCTTGTAAGCGTGCCAGGTACAATCTTCGTTCCGTTGCGTTCAGCACTTGGGGTGCTGATAGTGCTACTGCTTTAATTTTCTACTTATCCTTTGTTCGTTCGAAGCTTGACTACGAGGGCGAGTTTTACATATGCTAGGCTGATAGAGCATTGCGGAAGGTGGACGGCTATCCGCTTCCGCGACCGATCTCGACAGTGCTTATGCCGCCGAGAGACGCCCGTCATACCCTAAGTCCTCTGGGTTTAGGGCTAGTAAGCTCTAGCCGGTAGCACTTATGGCTCTGTCCAGTACGCCACCCTGGACGGTTTCACCTTTGTTTATTTGTCGTCACACCTCTGCTCTCAAAGCTTGATTTCGACCGTTTGGGGTGTCTCGTTCGATCCATATCAGTGTACATGGATGGCTCTCTATCTCAGGCATCGGCATCCAGGTCGATTCCCTCCCTTTTTGAAATCTGCAATCTGAGTGTGCTCTCTGGAGACTCACAAAAGGCCCTTAGTGGTCTTGGGGCATTGGTATCTCTGCATCCCCTATTTCGTAGTATCCGCGACGCCACTGTTGCCGCGAGCCTGACGGATGTAGATATTGCATTCCTAGACATGTAGAGGTTGCGGGGAATGAGGGTGCCAAAGAGTCCAATAGTACTACTGGGAAACCAGACCACTGTCGCTTTTCCTCACAGCAACTGCATGCTAGGTATCAGGGCAAGCCTCCTAGTAAAGAAGATTGAAGACGGCAGAGAGGAACTTAAAGCTCCCTGCCATCGCACCACGGCTGTTCTCTTGTACTGACCCCCCAAATGCTGCTGTAACTTCGGGTCACTTTCTGTCGTCTTCCAATTGGGCACAATCACGGGACGCACCGTGATTTGATGGAGCGCCCTCCTGCACCTTGCATCAACGACTGCCCTGTCTCTCGGACTGTTCAGCATATTATTGTTGAGCCATCCCAATCTGGGGGCCGTTAGTGCACGTTACTTGTCCCGGTACCTGGATGAGCGGGGTCATTATCACTTGTCCGTTTTACACGGGACTGGTTCGTCCACACAGATTTGTGAACTATTTGACTTCTTGGAGAAAGTGACCTTCATTTTATTTAACTTTCTTTGGTATTTGTCGCATGATCCTATTGGCTTTTGTTTTATTTTGTTGCTTTTGTGTTTTTTGTTCATTTTATTGATTTGTAGTTTAGTTTACTATAGCCTAGTATTAGGCTGAAAATGAATTACGGTGACCTATCCCATCATTGGTGTCAGTCGCCAGATGTGCCCTACAAAACGTGTACACGCAAGTTCAGCGTCTCCCATCTTCGCCCACGACAGATCTCAGCAATGCATATACCAACGGGAGACACCAATCATACCTTAAACCTTTCTAGTTTCGATCTAGAAATCTTCTTTGTAAGTATGCTATAACCTTAGGGCCTGTAACGCCCTTAAATCTGCCCAGGACGCCACCAACGACAACACCACCTTGTGAATGTTTGTCGCTACGCCTCTACTTCCAAAGCTTGCAGATTACAGGGAGTACTGCGTTATTATTTCTTAGACCTTCGCGCTTCACTGGAGCCGTGCCACTGTTCATAGCTGGCTCCAAATTTGAGGGTGGAATTGCTTTTCTACACCATATTACTACCGTTTGAAGTAGCTGGGGCCCTTCCGGGCGTTGCGTCCGTCTGCACGGCCGATTAAGTTCCAATATAACTCTCGATACAAGAGATTTCGGGCCCCTCCCCCCCCATTGGAAACCGTTTTGTATCCCCTCCCCCTTGATCCTAGTCTGCGTGACGCTACGGCTTATACCCTTCCGGCCTATGTCGAAATTATCTTCTGCTGGGTTCATGGACATGTAAGCTTTGCTGAGAACGAGCAGACTAACGTGGGGACCATGTTGTTGGCAGAGGCTGAACAACCAGACAAGCTTTTGGTTCTTTCCTACATTGTTTCCTGGCACGAATCAAGTCACACTTACGAGTTGCATGGCAAGGAAGACGTGAGACGTTGCCCTGAAGGAGGAAGCTGCGTGCCATATCTCTGCGTCTGTTCCCCTGGACCAATCCCTCAATACCTAGACGGTACCAAGCGATTTTTAGGCACCTCCTAATCGGACACACACTCGCGGGACGCATTCATTTGATGGAGCGGTCCCCTGAACATTTAGTTCCCCGGGCGGTCCCATCTTTTGATTGAATCTCCTACTCTAGGGAAGCTTTGCCCCCCCCCCTTCAAAAAAGAGACTTTAATTGTTGTTGTTTTTCATTCTATCCGCCTTTTCTGTGTCTTACCTTCCTCCTTTCCCATTATTTGCCTTTTCTCTTTATGCCCCCATCCCCTTTACTCACGACAGTGACCTGAGCGACAACACACTCGAGTTGTTGCTCGAGATTTACGACCAGAAGAACGACCGCTTCGTCGGCCTCGGGATCGTCGGCATCGAGGAACTGGTCGCAACCCCCTCGCAACGCCAGATAATTCCCCTTCAAGGTCGTCCTTACGAGAAGGATCAAGTGTCGGGATCTCTCACTTGCGAGGTGAGTCCGAGAAAATTCCTCTCTCCCTCTCCATATCAGTGTTGCAGTTTGTGGGACTCCTTAGGCGATTTGCTTCATGTTTTTAAGCGTTTGTGTTAGGAGAAGGGAGGGGGTAGGAGGCAGGTGTAGGAGATTTGCACCTTATTTCGTCCACTAACACCCCAAGTAGTCTCTTCCTTTGACTACTCTGATTATCCTTCCACAACTCACTTCCCCCAACTTCACCTTTTTACATACTTTTTTGCAACATCTTTCTGGTGGAGATCCCCTCGTTAGTTATCGCCCTTGCCCGTTCCTCCCTTACTGGCCCCAGTCACACCTCTGCCACTGTCCTCGCAAGGGGGTGCCAGGTGTCGCTTGGGTAATCACGGTACAGCTGATATCTGGAGGAATACGTGCCCTCCGTGCCCCAACGCCACCAGGAGGAACTGCGGCTACCTATCTTCCACACATTTTCATGTCCTCCATCTTCACTTTTTTCAATATATACCTCTTCTCTCCCACTTTCTGGCAATGCCCTTGTTAGTTTTCGCTTCTTAGTTTTAAGCAAGAAATAATACCCCCGTCCTCTCCTCCCTGTCAGTAGTTGTGTGAGGTAGGGAGGGCACCGATCCGGGGATGCAGTTGACAACAGCTTCCGTACCCCTTACTCGGTGCATGGGCGCAAGTTGGGTCAGGTTGGTCGGATGCCTCTTCTCTGTTCCTCAAGGTGCGCTTGGAAGAGCTCTCCCACATTGAGCCAATACAATCCAGTCCCTCCTTCACACGGCAATTATCATCCTGGAACACTTTGGTTTATTTGTTTTTATTAAGTTCATATCTCTCTCTCTCTCGAATTAATGGTCTTCCTTTGGGTAGTCTTTTATCAAGTGGACTCCAATCTTTGATCTTCCTGGTCTATTTCTTTTCTTGAAATCTTGCCAAATGCCGCGTCCAGTCATGTCCACTCCTGGTTCCTGAGGTGGAGTCTGTTCACGTACCTCAGGGGTTATTTTTCTATCGCACAGTTATTTATTTCCATTATAATGCGGCGAGGGCCTCTATCCTTTGGTCATGTTCCTAGTTTCGAAATTTGATGCAACCAACGATAGCGATGACTCCATTCAGAGAAAAGGGTCATTGGAGGAACTTTGGGTTTTTTTCGCTTTTTAATCCCGAAATAAACATCGGAACTTCTTTGGTTTCAGTTCCTCTTTCTGGATCGCGCAGACTTGCCAGACCTGAACATGCGGAAGACACTCACGGGTCAGTTCGGAAGCGGGAAAGTCAAGACCACAACTACCACATACGTCAAGCCACCCGATCAGACCCGTAAGTGTCACGTCCACACTGACCGACACCTGTTACTGCACGATAATATACTGGGGGAGGGGGATGGAACCATCCATCGACGATCTGTTTTTGACGGTTTATAACAGTTTCTAATGAATCCAACACTCATAATTGCACCCTTTGCCTATTGCTTTATGTCGTTCTGGCCTCTCCGAACCGGACACACTCGGGGGACGCACCGGCATTTGATGGAGCGCTCGCCTGCGCCTTATTGCGACGATGACTGCGTTGTTCCCCAGACTGTTCGGCACATTCTTGTTGAATGTCCCAGTCTGTGTGATCCTCGCGCACGTTACCTGTCCCGGTACCGGGACGAGCGGGGTCGCTACCGCACACAGACTTGAGTATCTAACTTTTTAGAGGAGGCTGGCCTCCTCCATTTATTTGACTTTTTATGTTGGTCGCATCCTCCGGTGCAAGGGGCAAGCAGGCATCCCGACGTCGGAACGTGCCTCCTTGCTTTTGATTTGTTGTTTATTTGCTTTTGTTTTGGTTGGTTTAGTTTTTGATTATTGTGTAGATCTTGTTTTTTGTTGATGATGAGCCTAATAATAGGCTAAAAAATAATTATGGTGACTAATGCTCTTGATGGTCATCGCCAGAGGGGCACCCCTCCAAAATGTACCCTTTTGCTATTATTTATACCCGTTTTTCAGTATTCCTCTCGTTTCTACAGATCTACTTTCTATTTTAATTTGTCTGTTCTCTCACGACTAAGTGGAGATTTCCTCGATGGTTGCACTAGTTTCCGTTCTCCCTAAACCATAACATTCATTATTTTGTGCTCTACAAACCAGAACGCTATTAAACACAACCACTTTACCACAACTGCCCCATCCGAATCCACTCTGGAATGCCGAACCTGAGTTGCCAAGGCCCGCCTTCGATCAGGACAATACCACTCAGTACATGAATACAGAAATATAATAGATACCTACACCTCACCCCCACTCTACCCGACTCCCACTCATCAACATAACTAATCTCAATATAACCTCTCTTGGTGATCGCTGGATAAGACCACGTACCATGGCGTCATTCTTGAGCGCTGCCATTTTCAACTGAAGCCTCATTCAAATCACGTTTGTTTTTGTCGATTATTTTGTGTATTTTTAGTCGCGGCGACTCTATATCTCATTATGTCGGTCGGTTGCCTTTTTGTTTTTTTGGTTTTGCTAATAACATTGTAACTATTCGGCCGATTCTAACGAAATTTGAACCCTTTATGTTGTTTTACATTCTCTCTCGAATGATATAATTGCCAAGGTCCTTCCAAGGTTAGCCCGGAAAATATTTTGTTTGGGCTATAACTTCCTAACTATTCGGCCGATTCTAACGAAATTTGAAGTCCTTATGTTGTTTTACATTCTCTTTCGAATGATATAATTGCCAAATTCGTCCCAAGGGTAATCCGGGAATTATTGAAAGTTTTGAAGGTCGTAAGGTCCTAAATCAGAATAAATGAGAGCACGCGACTTTTGATCAGCAGACCTTGTTTTTTTATATATATATATTTTTGTTTTTCATCGTGTGATTCATAACCCCCCCGAATGAACAGGTGAAGGGGTCTTCGAGACTCATTAATTCATTTTACAAAGTTAGCAGCGAGTGTATGAGAAATTTCTCAGTTCTAAGAGATTTAAATACACTTGTGTGGGCACACAACGCACATTATATTCACTCTCTAACAAGCAAAGTTGAATGTGCAACTAACTATAATAGTGAACTTAGTTATGAAAGGGATTCGTCAAGATGAGAGGGACTTGAGATAGTAATGAATAGGCCATTGAGGTTCTCTAAGTAGTGTCCAGGGGCAAGAAATAGGGTGTTAGGCTTTATCAATAGAAATATTAGTTATAAAAGTAAGGAAGTTATCTTCAATCTATAAAATTCATGCTAGGCCTCACCTGGAATATTGTATTCAGTCAAAGGGTCCCCACATCACAGGCAGGATATCAACATTCGGGAGGGAGTATAGAGAAGATCAACAAAAATGATATCTTTCTTGAAGCACCTTGAGGGTGCTTATGGGGGCACGATCATCCTTTTAAAATGCTTAAGAAGATCGATGAATTATAAATATGGAAGGTTTTTTTTTAAATGGTGTGCAAAAAATCAAGATTCAGGCTGGATATGAGGAAATATTATTTCGCTAATAGAGTCGATGAATGCATTATCCGGGGAGTTGTAAATAGCTTTATTATGATTTTCCAGGTTTTTATATATTATAACTAAGTTATTAGTACTTGCATGTCTCAATATGGTGGGGCCGACTGGGTTTATAACTGGTAACGCTATCTTAGGGGTGCAAATTATTGCATGATAGTGACTTTCTCAAATGTGGATACTCTGATTAGGATGACCTTTGATAGACCCTATCGACTTTTGTCATCCTTTACGTTATCTTGTTATGTTATTTCACTTTTATTACTAGCTTTTATTTGTCCCGGAAAATTCCAACCGAGAGATTACTAGTAAATACTAGTAAAATACTAGCTGAGATTACTAGTAAATACTGAGAAATAAATTCTTATTTATAAGTTCTGACCAGGATAAGATGAGTTCGATGTTCGTCATGCAGGGTCTCTATTATTAGGGGTCAGCTGGAGGTATTCTGAAAAGGAAACCAACGTGGTAGAGGCTCTACTGCTATCCGGAATGCAGATATGAGGACCTGATATATATATATATATATATATATATATATATATATATATATATATATATATATATATATATATATATATAAAATATATGAAAATTAATCCACAGAAAAATGAAAAGATGAATCCAAGCACTTTCGAACTATATGCAAGTTCATTTTCAAGGAATAGCATGGAAATGGAGAAGACAACCTTATATAGGGTACAAAAATACTGATGGAACGCCCATCACATAGTACAAACCAATGGAAAAAACACAAAAACAAGACAGAAAAATACCAGGAAAAAGAACAATAGGCCATGTATATGAATGGAATATGGTGGGTGAAAAAACAAAGAAAAAACTTTTAAAGGATTATCATTAGAGAGAAAACATTTTATGGCTAAGAGTTAATCCACAGTCACAACAGAGACACGTGGTGGGGGAGGCAATGCGAATGCTATTACACTAATAAAGAGTGACAACAGGCTGCATTATGAAGTTATTTCATTTAGTAAAGGTTTTATTTAAAACAGGGTCGAGTTTAAATAAGTCAGGGGCAATGTTTATATTGGGTAAGATGCCAATTAAGGAACACTCAACAATATTTCTTTTTGTGAAATCAGTGGAATGATAAAGGAATTTTGCAGAATTCCAGTCAATGGGGTGGTTATTTTCAGATAAATGCTAAAATAAAGCGCTGTTTATTTCACCTTTTCTAATATTATACTTATATTGGTAAATTCTAGTAGATAAAGATTTACCAGTTTGCCCGAAGTAAGTTAAATTACAAATAGAACATTCTATAGAATATGCGCCACCTTTTTTTTCCTTGTATTATTGTGGACTAACATTTTATATAAAGTGGATTCATATCTAAAATTTACAAAAGTGGATTCATATCTAAAATTTACAGAGATATTAAGTTGCTTACAAATACGAGTGAAACAAAAAAATGGTTCAAAGTATGGCAAGATAAAACAATTTTTGTAATTGAAAACCGGTGGGTTATCAGTTCTATAAAAAGTTCTCGTTGCAAAGTTTAATGAAGTATGCAAAAATTGACAAGGATAACAAAGTTCTTACCTATTTCAAAGATATTGGACAATTCCTTATCCAAAAATTCCGGACTAACAAGGCGTAATGCACCTTGTGGGTTAATTTTCATATTATTGCTTTTCTCACGTGCCACTTTGTGAGTTTTTTCATATTATATATATATATATATATATATATATATATTTAATAAGTACAATATAAGGATGGATTTATTTGCGAAACCAGGTTTCGACGGAGACATCCGTCATCTTAAATCGCTGGTAAACGGATATCTCCGTCGAAACCTGGTTTCGCCAATAAATCTAACCTATCACTGTGGTTTCTTTCTTGCATTTACATGTACATTAGGAAGGAATTTACTCCCTAATAAATTGCCTACATTGATAATGGAGCTACTCGACAACTGAATTCCACACATGCGTGTTGTTTGGCGTCGGTTCTCTCTTCTTCGTATCATATTAGACTCAGTTCTGCATCGTCTGTGAAGGAAGCAATACCATGTATGAATTCAATCCACCCTCCAAAATTTTGGAAAAGGCAAACTGTGCTGCTTGGGATTCACGCCGGGAGCTCCGATATGATCCCCAAGTGCTTGGATGTCAATCTGAGGATAGTGCAAGGATCAGAAAAGAGTTGGGTGAGTTAGGGTATGATTGCGAGGGGCGGCTGTTCGGAAGCTTTACTAAACGTGTCGCGGGGATCCAGGCAATCATTGATAACGATCTCAGGGTGTCAATTAGGTCCATAGCCAGGGACAAGGGAGTGCCAGTCTCTCTCATCAGGCAGTTAGTGCTTGAGGACATCCGCTATTCCTCATACTAGATGAGGAAGGGCCATCTTCTGCCCCAGAAGATGAAGGACAAGAGGAAGGAAGGTGCTGCGAAGCTTGTGAACAAACTGAATCATCTTCCCAAGCCTGGTACGCTTTGGTTCTTCTCAAGCGAGATGAGTTTCTATCAGTACCAGCAGTCGATCCCGAAACACCCGCTGACTTGCTCTGTCCCCCCCCCCCCTCCAAAGATTTACCTAGCGTCATTAAGACCAAGTTTCCTGTCCACATCAGGGTGTTTACGGTGATCACTAGCAAGAGCCACGCTATGCCCCCGTTTATCTTCCCGGAGGCTACCTCAAGTACTTAGAGGAGTTGGTGTTTGCGTGGATCGGGAGTTGGCCGTTGGAAGGCCGCACGCATAACAGCAGGTCTCTACACCATTCCACACAAGCAGAAGGACACAGTCTTGGCCTCCTCACTCCACAGACTGCAACCCCTTGCAATATTGTGTGGGGCGTGGTTGAAAGGCAGACCAACAAGTTCCCGTTCACCACCAAGGTGTAGCTTAGTTACAAAACCCCAACAGTTTTCATCCAGTTAAACAGGGAGACTGTCGCCTGGAGGCCGTGGTTGAGTCTGACGACAATTTCATTGACTAAAATGAATATGTAGTCCCGCAATCCTTCAAGTCTTTAACTTTTGTAAATATATTTGTATAAATGAACTATCTCTGTTATTTTCTTTTATATTGAAGTTAGGCGATAAATTACCCACTTCCCCATGTATGTCTCCTGATGTTTAGGAGTTCTTGAGCAATGTAAGAAATTTTGTGTCTGGCGATTTGAAACAGATGTGCAAATCATGCAAATAAAGTCTGCGAAGATATGAGAATGGATTATTACCCCATAATGATTTCAAGAGCTTTTGGATAGTCAATTCCTAAGTTTAAATTTCACCTAAATAATTGCATTCTTGGTTGTCTTCGTCTGCTCTGATTTCTTGATCTTATAATTCCAAAGAGAACGTTTCATATTGGTATTTTGAAGGTTGAGTGAGTTTCTTAGGTGACGTTCTTTCCGTCTGCTTTTTACAATGATTAAGTCATTTCATCCCGCCTTTCAGAAGCTGATAGTGAAGCGGGCGTTTCGAGTGCAGGAGTGACCGAGGCTGCTCTAAAGGACCTGGAGGAGAAGCAGACAAATCTACCAGCTCCAAACACGCGCTCTACTTTAATTATTCACGCAAGCAAAAAAGTAAGCCTCGCTGACGGTGTCCATTTAATTTGTGCCGGGGTTGTGAGGTAGGAAATTTGCGCCAAGGAGTTTACTCACTCATACTATCAATAGATTCATTCATTCATTTTCCATTCATATTGTTGCCCTATTTCCTAATCGATGTGTCCATGTCTGAACAGATTTAGTGTTTTGTATTTAGTTATTCGGTCCTTTTGTTTCCTTGGGTAGATCTATTCATTATTATTTTTTTAATTTCCTTCTAGCTCATATGATTATTCCATTTATCGGTTCTTTTATCGGCCTTATATGTACGCTCGGTAATAGGGTCACAATCAATTAGTTCGTTCTAAGGAAAATATTCCACATTCTGTGAGGACTTTGCTGAATATCTGGCAAGGTGAATCGAACAGAAATGAATGGCGAGTATTGAATAAGATGACACAAAGTCCGTTGAGAGAACTGTGATTTTCGTTTCTCCGACTCTTGCGAAATGAACAAAATAGAAGTGTGGATAAGTAGAGTGAGAATATACAACATATAGGTAAAAAGTATGGGTGTGTAAAGTTGATTAGTTTTCCATACGGATGTAAGATGGGAGATCCTTTTTAGCGAGGAAAGAGAAAATGAGAGGTAACTGTTGTGTAAATATGGTTGAGTGTATTGGGAATGAAAGAAAATAGTGGGTTTTCTTTTATTTAAAGGGTGAATGTGATAGAAGAAAATCTATTATAGGGCGATTAGTGAGTAAAATTGAGCTCCGTGGCCAATTACGTCATGGTTCCTTTGGTTCTCGAGAAGCCAAGATCAGCTTTTGACGGAGCTTCCTAGGATTCTTTTATTCTTTGTAAAAATAAACAGCAATTTAAATTCGCCCACGCCCTAGTAAATATAATCGCTAAACAACAGATTTATGCAAAAATATACGGCTAAATTGATGTTAGAAATAAATTGTTTGGCAAGGAATGAATTGTTAAACTGTCATTGCTACCATTTTTAACTGCGGCGAAGCAAGCAGGTCTATGGGTCATGCAAATCTCGTGTTGTGTTCATCTTCTGTCCGCAGCGAGTCGCTGGTTCAATGTAGCCAGCTAAAACCAATGCTACCAACGATAATTGAGGTCAATGAGTTCAAATATGATATAAGTTGACCACCAGGTAGCGCCACTTAGTGGCTAGAGGTGCTAAATCGGCCATTTTCGACGCAAGTCCACTAGATTATGTCCCTCTAGTTTCGTGTAAGGCAGGAGCAATCTGGCTCGCATTTAGAGACAGACGCTAAATGCGCAATAATTGCTGCCCACGAGATTTCACCATTATGAGTTTTGACGGCCGATGGCCATATCCGTTTCGTTTCGAAGCCGGCTGACCGTTCTTCATGGCGGACATACGCGCCTTTAATCAATGGTTGGTCCCCTCTTGCTAAGGTGCGGAAGCGTGTTCAAAAGATTTGGGGTAAGTTCATATTGGACCCTCTCTCTCCCGCACCGATTTCCAGGAATGTGAGACCATCATCTCTAACCGTGGATCCGTAGCGGAATCCTTCACGACTCCATTTTCTACATTCTCCAGGCGGCACCGCCAGGATTACAATCACGTCGCACGGTCACGGCAGGCCGCTGACTGGACTTCACCTTCAGATGCGTGAAGACCTTTCAATGACCTGTTTTCGTTGAGCGAGTTGTGTTTTGCTCCCATTTCTAGCGCGATATCCCGTATTCCATGCTTGGATGCCAAGGTGAGAGAGGCTTGAGTTTTCTCTTATCTCTATTCAGCACGATTTGGCCGGAGAGTATCTTCCCAGAGTCCTGGCGAATGGCTAACGGGCTTGATTTTCGCAAGCTGGTTAGAGATCTTTCCATCCTACCTAACTGGTTTCTAACCATTTGATGGTAAAAATGGTAAACGTTAGCTTTGTTGATTTCATGGACAACGGGGGTCACATGTTTTATGAAGAGTGTGGCTTCCGTAAATTTCACTCCACGTCGGTGCTCTCGTTAGGCTGAGTCTCTGCGCAGGTTTTCTTCGTAAACATTTCACCATGGCACTTTTAGACTTGTAGAAAACCTATGATACCGCGTGGTTATACTGTATCATGAAGACCCTCCATTCTACGGGGGCGAGGGAACGCCTTCCAATTTTTTTGTCTGAGTTCTTACGAGATTGTGAATTCTGTGTAAGAATGGGGACAGCTGTATTCTAGCCTGAAGGGCAAGCAGGAGGTGCCTCGCAGGCAAGTGTCCTCAGTGTCACTCTCTTTGCCGTGAACATAGACGAGAACACCTTGGTGCTACCGAAAGATGTTCTTCCCACGCTCGACCTAAGCCTATTCGATTTCAATTATCACGTTTCAAATGTCTATCATGGAACGCTGATTCTAAGGGACTTTGAAACGCGTCTTGTTATGTCCACATCCAAGGAACGGTTTTGTATTCCACAGCGACTCACAGCGCGCGCAATATACTCCACATCCGCTGGATGACAGTATCTGTGATGCTTTTGCTATTGCGATTGCCATTTGCTGTGTTCCTGGGCATGTGGGGTCTGCTAGGAATAAGCACGCTGATGAGGGGGCCAGACTGTCTGCACACACTAGTCGAACGAAGCGGCATTTCACTTTCCTCACTCACTACCGATTAGGTCAACCCTTCGGCCCTACTTTTAAATTATCTTATTTACAGAATTTTGAGGTCTGGAATGTTGTATAAAAATCTAGAATGATTCGATAGGTTTCAACAATAGTCTACTTAGGTATGTTTTTTGCATAACCTCATTTAGCATCTAAACATGTTGCAACATTGTGCCATCATGATTAAAAGTAGAGAGATCTCAATTGATTTGAAAAGCAAGATAATAGTACAAATAAGATAAAAGCTATAAGGTACTTCTACAGCCTTATGTGTTCCTCTACGTTCTGCAGGATGGATTTATTAACTAGAGGGACTTGATCTAGTGGACCTGCGGCAAAAATGGCCGATTTAGCACCTCTAGCCACTAAGTGGCGCCACTTGGTGGTCAACTTATATCATATTTGAACTCAGTTACCTCAATTATCTTTGCTAGCATTGGTTTTAGCTGGCTAAATTGAACCAGCGACTCGTTGCGGTCAGAAGATGAACACAATATGAAATTTGCATGACCCATAGACCT
The DNA here is from genome assembly GCA_963969495.1 of Ceratothoa steindachneri. Taxonomy (NCBI): domain Eukaryota; kingdom Metazoa; phylum Arthropoda; class Malacostraca; order Isopoda; family Cymothoidae; genus Ceratothoa; species Ceratothoa steindachneri. The sequence continues at coordinate 126,106,637 of OZ018330.1, read as the reverse complement.
GCTTCACCGCAGGTAAAAAGGGAAGACCAACAGTAGCACTGCGAATCTTCCTCGCAGTAGAAGCCCGATGAAAATATCTAAATAGGCAAAACCACGATCTGCGTACTAGTAAGACATCAGCTACGAAAGGAACAATTAGTAATGAGCTCAATAGACAAGCTCTCAGATCTCGATCATCACGCCAGAACCTTTTCTGAAGAAGACTCGTATTATCACGACGGAAATTTGCTCAAGAGCACATAGAGAAGCCAGATCAAGTTTGATATGATAAGACCAAAATTAAACTCTTTGGCTCGTCATGTTAGGCGCCATGATGCAACCGCCTATGATCGGAAGAATACCATCCCCACATTCAAACAAGGAGGCGGTAGCATTTTGGTTTCAGGCTATTTCTCTCTTAAGGAATTGGTGCTCTTTATATAATTGATGGGTCACTGGATGGAGCCAAATGCCGCCAAATATCTGTCAATAACTTAACCAGCTGGGGAAGTTCGAGATGCAGGATGATTGGATGTTCCAGCAAGACAATGATTTGAGTCACGCGACTAATGCAACACGTGAGTCGTTCTTGTAGAACAATATTAATGTACTATCGTGGCCTAGTCAATTCCCTGACTTGAATCCGATCGAAAATATGTGGCGAATATTGAAGGAACAAGTCTACTAGACGAAACTTGCAAACTTCGCCCAATTAAAAGTTCTATGTAAGGAGGAGTGAGCAGATATTTCAAAACAATGTAGCCAGTACTTGAGCAAGTCTTATAAGAAACGCCTGAGAGCAATTATAGAAAACAATGGTAGTGCAACAAAATATTAGGCTCTCTCTAGTATCCAAATACCTTTTTTTCACTTAAGCTTGTTTTCTTTGTTTGTTATATACATTTGAAAAAAAATATCTTTATTGCCTCTTAAATGTAATGAAGAATTTTTAATTAATAATAGTTAGAAAAAATTAAATACATTTTGAGCGTGAAAATATTTGTTTCGGCTCTGTATACCTCGAGGGTATTAAAATATTTCGTGTCGTCCTCGAATATGACGCAGCGCCATCAAATGGAGCGTTTTCCTCAGCCTTTCCACGAAGATTGCGAGGAGGGACCCCAGAGTGTACGCCATTTGGGGGTTGAATGGTATATTCTGGGAGAGCTTCGTGCGCCTTACCTGTCCAGCTACCGTGTCAATCGGGGTCACTATCGCTTGACCTTGTCGGTGTGGGCTGATTTGCGCGTTATCTTGTGGTGAGATAGTTTTTGGAGGAGGCGGGATTTATTAGTTTGGGCGGTGGCTGCATGTTCGGGGATCTCAGGGAGTGGTGTCTCCCTCCGGCGCCTGAGTGTACCTTTCTCTTCTTTGCTTTATTTTTGTATTTTTAGTGTGCTGGTTTTTTTTTGTATTTACCTTTTTTTTGTTTTCAATTAGCTTTGAAGTAGGATTCTCTATGATTTCGGGGACTGTGCTCTGATTGGTCGCCGTCAGAAGCGAGGTTTTTATTCTTATAACATTTGATCTTGTTTTGTTTTTTGGAAATCCCCCCCCCCCTTCGGCTCCTGTGCTTTCGTAGGCGGCCGCCAGAACGGGGAAAATAGATCAGGTGGTCAATGGTGAGGATATTATGAGTATGTGACAGATGTTTGCGAAATCAATTTAGAGACAAAAGGGAGATAATGAATCTACTGCCACATACGAAATCCGATTGGGTGGCGTTCACAGAGAACAGCATCGATTACACTCCCCAATCCCTACCAGTCAACATAATAACCGCTCTTTCTCTACACTACTTGTCATGAAGAACCGAGTCATGTTTCTAAATACATGGTTGGCCAGAAAGTCCTGAGTCACTTAGAAAGGGAAAGTTTGTTTACAGTCTTTTTATTCAAAGCTGACTGGTATCTTGGCTGATCGCTGGAAGATCGGAGAGAAAGATGGACTTTATTTTAAAGAATAAATTTTGGTGTTGCTCCATCAAATTTTCTTGTTTTCTTCCCGATTCCTGAGTGAGTCAAGACTTTCTGGCCAACCTAATAAAAAAAACGACAACAATTGGAGTCTAGGACTCTTTCTGAAGCCGGTTTTGCCCTATTCACGTCATTTGAAGTAACAAAGAAGTTCCAAGACAATTACTAACTCGAATCAGCAGTGATCCAGATCCATTATAAAATATTTAATAGTCCGCGGTTCAGTTAAACACACGCAAATAGTGAATTTGAGGATAAATAGCGAATAAAAGAATAAGTAGCGAATGAGAGATTAAATAGCGAATTTGAGGATAAGTAACGAATGTGAGAAATAGCGAGCGTGAGAATAAATAGCTGAGTTGAGCATAAATAGCGGACGTGTAAATAAATAGATAGCGGATTTGAGAATAGATAACAAATGTGAGAATAAATAACGACTGATAATGAATAGCGAATAAGAGAATAAGTAGCGAACGTGATAATTAGCTAACATGAGAATAAATAGCGAATGTGAGAATAGTTAGTGAATGTGAGGATAAGTAGCGAACGTGAGAATAAATAGGTAATTTGAGGATGAATAGCCGATGTGAGAATAAATAGCGAAGTTGAGTATAAATAGCGAATGTGAAAATAAATAGACAATGAGAGGAAAAAATTACGAACGTAGGAATAAATAGCGAACATGTGAGTAAGTAGCAGATTTGAGAATAAATAGCGAACGTGCGAATAACTAACTTGAGGCTAAATAGAGAACGAAGCTAAAGAGCGAATGAGAATAAATAGCAAGTGTGAGAATAAGTTCTGATGTGAGAATAGATAGCGAACGTGATAACAAATAGCGAATGTGATAATAAATTACGCGCCCTCACAGCCAAAATATCCCCTTTTGTAACTTATTTATTTATGAACCTTCCTCGCATTTTTACTTTCTCTATTTTTACTCTTTTTCTCACTTTAGTGGGACGGGGGGGGGGGCTGGGATACCCGCATTGGTTTTAACCTCGTTTTAAAACAAATAAGTAATTTTGCATGTCTAACATTTTTTTTTAATTTCAATTATTGATATGTTGAATTAATTTAATGGACCTCTGTTTTTAATTACTTTTCATCGCCCCCATTGCAAAGGAATCAACGAAGCGCACGATCAAGGTAAGATTAGGTCGGTTCTATGCAAACCCCCAATTTCCTTAAACGAAATTGGGCTTCCAAATGTGATTTCTATGACAACGGAAATTTGGTTGATTTATTTAACACTATGACTAGATTAGGATTTCTATGGCAACGGAAATTCGGTTGATTTATTTAACGCTATGCCTAAGCTATGGATTTTTATGGCAACGGATATTCGGTTAATTTATTTAACGCTATGCCTAGGTTATGTGATTTCTATGGCTACGGAAATTCGGTTGATTTATTTAACACTATGACTAGATTGGGATTTCTTTGGCAACGGATATTCGGTTGATTTATTTAACGCTATGCCTAGGTTATGTAATTTCTATGGCTACGGAAATTCGGTTGATTTATTTAACGCTATGCCTAGGCTATGTGATTTCTATGGCAACGGAAATTCGGTTTATTTATTTAACGCTATGCCTAAGCTATGGATTTCTATGGCAACGGAAATTCGGTTTATTTATTTAACGCTATGCCTAAGCTATGGATTTCTATGGCTACGGAAATTCGGTTGATTTATTTAACGCTATGCCTAGGCTATGTGATTTCTATGACTACGGAAATTCGGTTGATTTATTTAACGCTATGCCTAAGCTATGGATTTCTTTGGCAACGGATATTCGGTTGATTTATTAACGCTATGCCTAGGTTATGTAATTTCTATGGCTACGGAAATTCGGTTGATTTATTTAACGCTATGCCTAGGTTATGTGATTTCTATGGCAACGGAAATTCGGTTGATTTATATAACGCTATGCCTAAGCTATGGATTTCTATGGCAACGGAAATTCGGTTTATTTATTTAACGCTGAGCCTAGGCTGTGATTTCTATGACTATTGATATTCGGTCGGTTTATTTAATATACTGTATAACGCTATGCATAGGCTAAACAATGCATATATTGATTTTAGGACATTGAAAAATAATTATGTTTGGTTTCCTTGAATAAACGATATTTATCGGACAAAATTTTGTATAAAATTGTGTATTTGCGAATTGCCTACTCGTAGGGGGGGGGGGGGTGTTGTTGAATATTTACTGGAGGATCGATCATTGACTCCTTATGGTTACTTGTATTATTTGGTCCTTTTTGTATATCTCAGGTGACCCGAACGCCGAGCGGAGAATACGCGGAACTTGCGAACGGAAACCAGGTACTTACTGGGAAGTGACTCCCCTCGTTGTTGCTTTGAGAGGAAGGGATTCGTCTGTGCGCTTGATGGGGTATCTCTTTCTATCTTGAATTTCCTCTTTAGCACGATGGTACCTTTGGGAGACTTTTGTTTGCAAGTTTGGATAGGGCTCCAGCGCATGACTACTTTTTTACGTATTTATTAATTTGAGCGTATCGTTAGGTTCTTTCTAGCATTTTATTATGCCTTGATTGCTTAGAGACGGTGGGTTTTAGCGATTTTTCTTTACTCAGTTTTCATAATGCTCTTACAAGAGCGCTGTTCTTTGCGTTTCCTCTTGGAGTTTAATATATTTTAAAATGAGCTCAAGTAACACTTAGTAGCGTTATCGGCATTTAGATACAAGCTATCAAGTTCTTGCAATTACCTTTGTACAATTGCTATTATGTATTCCTTTTATAATTTTATGTTTTCCATTTGGGGCTTTCTTGGCAAAGCGCACCGAACCATATGCATGCTCAGCTGGGTCAGTCAGTCAACCTGTTTTCCAACAGTTGATAGACTCGATTCATTTTAACTTTGTACAATTAACATATTTGATGATCCCTTGAATTAATTAATGTCCCCAATGTTTTCCCCCTGGTTCCGCATGGGCTAGCAATTAATTTTCCTGACATGTACCCGGGATGAGCGAACAAACTCCCCGCCACCGCTTTTTTTAAGAGGATTTGCTTATACTCATGGCGCTAGCTGAGAGTCCGCATGGCCACGCACAGAATTAATCCTTAGAGGCACTGAGAGGTAGGACGGGGTTAAGTTGGGACGAAAACCTGAAACTTGGTCCATTATAGAAAACCGTAACTTGCAAAGGTTAATCATTTTCCAAAACGACTCAAATGCGGTCCGATAGGCCTCGAGAAAAATGTAAATTTATCGGTCACACTCCTCAGAAATGGATCACGTTCCGGGAATCCTGTCCTGTTAGAAATCTATCTGTCGTAGAATTGCCTATAGTCTGGTCCAATAATTATTCTAGTCCTTGATCTGGACACACCGCTTTTGTTTAAGTCGGTGGTATTGACCCTATGACTCAATCCTACGATCATATATATATATATATATATATATATATATATATATATATATATATATATATATATATATATAGGTAGGCTTTAAATCCTACTGAACGTGCGAAAGCTGGTTAGAGGCGTGTTGTGCCGTAGCCAGGATTCTCACTATAAAAGTCCCACTTGTTACTGGGGGGAGGTTTGTGATTGTTGAATTCTAAGAGTGCATAATACAGGTTGGATAAATTAGCCGAAGGGATGCTTACTTAAAGTCTTGCCAAGGGTACGTCAAAAGGGAGGTGCCACAAATAAACACACGTACTCAAAATAAACTTTACTTTACACAAATATAATAATCAGCAATAGTTAAACGGGCAAAATTAAGGATTAAATATTAAACACTGACGTTAAGCGTCTAGATTTATAATGACTCAATGGGAGTGTCAATCACGGTTAATTAAATAGGTAATTTAAGAATAGAGGGACACTTGGTTTACAGATTACCATTAATTGTGATGGATTTGAGAGACGACTGCTCAGGTCCAGACGGGGTGGTTCGGGTGGCGTTAACACGAGTTTTAGGGAGAGGGGGGGGATAAGACGACGGGTTCGGGGCTGCTGGCTGCAGTTCCGGTTAGTTCACTCCTAACTGGATGTGACACTAACAAATAGTAACTTCCAGTAACTATTTGGATGTTCCTTTTCTTACTCAAGTTACGTTGAGCAACAGAGCGTACTCTTCTAGTCACAGACTCTGCGGGGCGGGATTTACTTCCAGGAACACTTTGAGACAGCGACCAAGTTGATTCGACGGCACGTTGATTTGACGTGAGGATTACGCGAGTAGATTTGGGACACTGCTCTAGAGGGGTAAACGGCGATGTTATTTATATCGCGGATTGTGGGAAATCAAGAGAGAGATCCCATTCACGACAATTCGCTTATCGCAGCGCCTTCTGGACAATCTCCACGGTATCATAAAGAAGGCAAATAAGATCTAAGCTTCTTTGTCAGATAGGCGTTCTTTCGTCCGACTTCCTGTCGCCAGTTGGGGGAAGGGTGGGGGAGAGAGAGAGGAGACGAAGGTCAACTCAAACGACAAATTTCTTTCGTTCCCAGAATTGTCTGGCGGCATGTGAGTATGTACGTTCCATACCCTCACACTATCCAACCAACCATTTCCTATATTGGTGAGAAGCAAATATGTCCCCACGTAATTAACAGCCGCCCTAACAAAACCTTCTCCCCTTGCACGAACAGAAGCTTGTTTCCATGTAACTCAAAATGGTAGGAAGGAAGAGGTGAGAGGCTACCGCCTATGGTTTCAAGTGTTGGACACGGTAGAATTATGAGGTCGGTGATGAAGAAAGGACGAGCCGTAGAATGCGTTCATCATGCAGCAGGAAGGTCCGTCGAATGCATTCATCAAGAAGGAAGACGGTCATTCGAATGATTTCAGCAAGAAGGAGGACGGTCTGTTGAATGCGTTCGTCAAGGAGGCGGACCGGCCGTAGAATGCATTCATCATGAAGGGTGACGGTCCGTCGAATGCGTTCATTAAAAATGAGAACAGTTCTTCGAATGAATTCATCAAGAAGGATGACATTCCGCCGAATTCGTTCAAAAAAGAGTACGATCTATCGAATGCGTTGATCAAGAGGGATGTCGAATGCGTCGTTCATCAAGAAGGATGTTGATCCGTCGAATGCGTCCATCTAGAAGGAGGACAGTCCGTCGAATGCATTAAACAAGAAGGAAGACGGTCCGTCGAATGCGTTCATCAAAAGGAAGACCTTTCAAATGTGTTTCTCAAGGAGGAGAGTGGTCCGTCAACGTTCATCCAGAAGGACAGTCTGTTGAATGCGTTCATCAAGCAGGATGGTAGTCCGTCGAATGCGTTCATCAAGAATGAATCTGCTCTCTCGAATACATTCATCAAGAAGGAGGACGCTCCGTCGAATGTGTTCATCAAGAAGGAGAACAGTCCGTCGAATACGTTCTTCAATCGCCATATAATCCTCGTTTCTCCTCTCACTTCTCAGGAACGCGTTTCTAGATGCTTAGGAAGTGGTTATCATCCATCAGCAAGTTGATTTGAAATCTCTTTGGGCATCCGATCTTATCCTGTTTTTTTTATATATATATTTCTTTTCTCTTCTCTCGTAAATACGTAGTCAATATTTATAGCATTTATTAGTGCCTGATGCTGGCGAACTAAAGCAAACAATTTCGTTGCTTAATAGTTATGTTTCGCCATTTTGGTTCGCGGCGATTTATTGGTTTTGAATTAACTGAGATTTAATCCGCTGTTAAATTCCACTCTTTACCACAAGCTGCAATTTGCTTAAACAATTACTAGTGGCAAATTCTTCTTTAGAATCCAAATAAGCTCATTATAATACACTTACTGCTTGTTTTCATAATCGCTTTTTAAAATCATGCTGCGAAGAAGTTAGTGGATTAGTCATTCGTGATTTGTGTGAAGGAAGAAGAAAATGAGGTGTTGGGCACAGGACAATGGGTCGCATATCTGGTGTGTGCTAGAAAAAACTAATTTGTACGCGAGAGATTCGAATTATTGATACCTAAAACTTCTTAATTTTTTATTTAGAAAATAAGATCTTACCAAACATAGAGCATTGAAGCGTTCAGCCTGGAATACAACTTTGCTCTTATCTTAGTTTATCTTGATTAAAAAAAAACCTGCAGCTTAAAAGGCACGCTCTGATTCCATACTAGTTGCTTTAATAGTCAGTAAAGCTTGATGTGATAGTTGTCAATTCTTGCTTTTTGTTTGAGTAGATTCAAAAAGTTTAAATTCACTCGTCACATTAAAACTTACTGAATTATTTTTTGTGACAATTTGTTCAACTTTTTTCACTTCGGTCATTTATTCTTGCCTAAGATCAATGCAGTCAAGTGAACCGATATGGGTGACTCGTTGTTGTTGGAATAAATCTCAGGGAAATGACTAGGAAAAAAAAATGCTTTCCGCACATTTTTAGTTCTTGACGCGATGGAAATGGAAACATTTCCAAGTAATTAAGGAGTGCCTCAATATCTTATTGCCTTCTTGAAGAATACCTATCCATGAGAAATTTTAGAAGTTCTCCTGATATTGGGTTTACGTGCTTAGATTCTAAAGAATTTTTAGGAGAGATTTTCATCAACGTATCCGCTTTTAACATAGTTGTGTCCTCACGGCAGAAGATCTTAAGATCAAAATTAATATTCGGTAATGCCTCACTCCAAGAGCCTTAGAAATGCAAGTCTTTAGTTGAAAAACGCTCTAACATTGAAAACATACTATTCCATCTTGTTTTACAATCGAAAATATGTTTAATTTCTTTTTGTTTGAAATCTGCTCTGGTAAAGTCTTGAAGTCCTTCATTTTTCAAAGGGAATTTTCATCTACATTAAACACTTTGTTTTTGGCCTACAAAACATCTTTAACAACCAGCTTAATACACTGTGCAATGCATTGTTGATGCTCTGCACTTCACCAAAACCGATGCCCCATCATTTGTGCAACCAACAATTTGTGAGTTTAAATCTAAACCAAATTCATCTAATCTTGCTTTAACTATTTCTACACATTTAGTGCTGTCTAGTGATCCATATATTTGAATCAATCCGAGAGACCAATGTTGTTTTTCAGAATGAACATTTATGTTCATGTATCTTACATTCTGCTCTGAAGTACACTCATCAAATATTAATGAAAACCCAACGCCTTCATCTTCTCGATCTTTGAAGTCTTGAGTCTAGCTTTTTATTATAGAAAGTCAACACAAAATCGCTAACTATCTTATGAGTTGCTGGATAGCATTTATCATACTAGAATTTCTGGAACCTTCCTTGGATAAATTTGCTATTCGCTATACAATGATAACTCCTGCTGTCCACGCTAGCCATGCGCGAAACCTCTTCTTCTATGGATTGCCTTTGAACAAAGTCTTCTAGAGACCTTTGCCTTTTCACTCAATGATCCTCATCACCAGTACCAGACTGGATCGATATTATGTTTATGCGAGTTTATATGTTTATGCAAACTTAAAGTTGATCCACCTGAACACTTAATCACTTTATGATAAGTCTTTCATTCATATTCTTCTTCATTCTTGGCTATTAAATGATGCCAGATTTTTGTTTTTCATTCTAAAATGAGGGTAATTAAAATATTCAAGTTCTTGCCAGGAATAACTTGCATCAAGGAAGAGAAAATCTGGTAAAAATTACAGGATGCTTTTAAATTTGTACATTTTGATGGTTTGCAATGAATCATATGTTTACTTAAAGTGAAAAAATATATCCGAGAAAGTTACTAGATTTTGAAGTCACTATTTTACTAATTTTATTGTCAATAACTTATCCCAAAAGCAGGCACACAATTTTAAATTGTAAAGGAATATATCTATAAAAGAGTAGTTAATAGACAAGGCATGATATATGATTTAACTGGATCATTGATTAGTCTGGGCAGAGTATATTGTAAACAAAGCAAAAAGCCTAAGCCTAGTGTTCAATATTTCTTATCTTGGTAACTTAGGTGAGAACCAAGATTAACGTTTAATTGTATACAAGTGATATAGACAGTGTATATATATATATATATATATATATATATATATATATATATATATATATATATATATATATATATATATACGTACTTCTAGTAATGCAATAAAGAAAATGAAATATAAAGTGACATTAATTAATCTAAATAAATTACTAGCGTAATACACCTCACTTTGGGTAAAGATTCGTTTTAACACATTTTCGCAAATGAATTTTAAAATATGTTTTTCTTATGCAGTTTTATGTGTACTTTTCAGATCTGGCACTTTTTTTCCGTAAATGCATACTTCTCCCATAATCGACCGAAGTCCATACTAGGAAAAGTATGCATTTCCAGCAAAAACGAGTTTCACATATGAAAAGTACACATAAAACTGTGCATAAAAAACACAATCTTTAAATGCACTTGAAAGATATTGTGGCACCCCACACCCCTCGCAACTGTAAAAAAAAAACTCGTAATATCCCTAATTCGAAACCCTACCATCAGATTTGAATGCACAAAATTTGTGGAAAACCCGCATTAGTCTTGTAATTCATGCCGATAAAGATCCGCCACCTCTAGAAGAAATTGGTGCACTCGTTGTTTAGGTGGGTATTGTTTATTAAATAAATAACGGGCAAAATATTGCGCGTAATGTGCTCTATTATTTCTCGCTCTAAGAACTCAGCTTTTAACATCCCGCCAAACACTGCTGCATGTAGGGCATCTAATTTCTAGCGGGATTACACTGTGAGCCCGATATATTTCTAAGGCCTGGCAATCGTCATCAAAAACTTTTCGTATGAGTTGGTATTGCGATCTATCACAGACGGCACACACCATTATACCAAATAAACTAAAAACACGGACGCTCGCGAAGCGTCGGGAATAAACGAAATATAACGGAGCGTGTCATGGGATAAGAAGACAGAAGACGCATGCGCAGATCGCCTGCAGATATAAAACAGCTTGTTATTGGGTGGCTAGTCAGGCTAATATGAGGCCAAAATTGGAAAGAAATAGGGCGGAATGACGCACAAAGTTTCAATTTCAGCAAAATAACAATATAATTTCGAAAAAGTGAATAATTACGTTATTATTAAATTCCGGAAGTAAGCATCATTTTTAAGATTAAAAACGCTGCCCTAAGCAACGAGCCAACGACGCCACTGTTCAAAACAGTTATCGAGTTTCGCCCTCACAGCCGAACAAGATTTGAATGAAAAAAATTCTTAAAATATAATAATGATTAACTCTCATTTTTATTATAAACGTTGTCATTTTATTAATTATTTTTAATTTACATTATTTTTAATTTACATGACTAAAACACGACATAATAACTTTCTATGACTCATTTAAGCATATAATTGGAATACTGAGTTCTGATTGGTTAAGAAGTAATAATCAACCAATCAGAATCATGATGAAACAGTTATACACAAACCCAGACAAGGATCAGTAAGGTATGAAGGTTAAAATTATTTATTCCGTTAGAAAATAACTAGAATGGTTATTTTTAGCCACTATACCTGGTAAGGTCAGATCAAATTAAAAATTTCAGAACCGGTTCTAAAGAAAAAGTTGAGAACCGGTTTCCAACCCAACTGTGAACCCCTTCATTTCATTCTTAGATGATGATTGATCTCGGAGAAAATTAAAAAAAACAAAAAAACAACTACTAATAGAGCACCGTTGAAAAGTGAGAGTGGATTATATTGTTGCGACTACGTTAATGGGAATGAGGAAAAGTGATGCGAGATGTCCTGGTGTTAGTACCTGCGAGAGATTTTGGAAATATTGACAAAGTGTTTAGCACGATTTGTGTGAGGGTGGGGGGGGGGAGCTAAAGGTGAATATGGATGAGGTAGATTGTGGTAACGAGGTTGTTTTGGGTTGAAGATTTTTAGAAACCGTGATGAAATTCTAAGTCTTGGTTTTAACGATGTATGGAAGTTAGTGTAGGGGATGGAGAAGGAAAGAAGGAGAGTGAGAGCAGTGCAAATGTACAATGTGAAAGAGTGTCGTGGTTTACGGCCGAGTACGTATGTACATTTGATTCGTACATAAGTTAATCCGTTCCACTTTTCTCTAAGAGTGCTCTAATTTAATTCTTTAACCAGGGAGGCTTCGTATTATGATATATATATATATATATATATATATATATATATATATATATATATATATAATATATATATATATATATATATTTCCATTTGCTGCGTTCGAGGATCTAATTAAACAATTCCGACAAAATATACTTTTAATCACATTAAAAACGAAATATTAATTCTTTAAATTCACTAATTCTCTAGCAAGAGGGTCTAATAAAAATTAACACTACAAATGAGTACTACGAGATGGTTGGCGCAAAAATCACTTTTAATATACGAGATTTAAGCTAGATTAATGCTAGTTCTTAAGTCATTTGAAATTGAAATAGTCTGCTTACGACTACCAGATTGAAATAGTTTTGTTACGAATACACTTTCGCACGGAATACGAAATAACAAAAATGAATAAATTTTGTATTCATTTTACCTTTAACTCAGAGTATGTCGACAGTTGGGTGACCTTGAAAGTGAGCCTCCTCGCTGATGTAAGGCGAGCTTGACTGGAGACCTCCTGAGGTGAGGCGGGCGTAGTGAGGTGTTTCGTGAAAACAACTGATGCTTCTCTCGACTTGACGATGTAAGTGAGGGGATCTTGGATGAATGTAAGTTATCCCGATCCCGGTGTTACCAATTCTGGCTTCTCGATTATGAGACTTAACCAAGATGTGAATCTTTCGTCGAATGGGAGGTATCTGCGTTTTCAGCAACTTGAGATACGGGATTTTCTCTGGACGAGAATGGTAGGAGGGTTGGTCTCGCTACCACTGGTCTGCTCTTCTAAGCGACCAAAGGAACAGCCTCGGGAGACTAAGTCCAGCTTGGTTCCAACTATCTTCTTTATTTCCTGTTTGACTCAGGGACTCTTCTATAGATGGCTACACGGGTTCTTCCCTAAACTTCTCAAGATCGAACTATATATACGTCGATTATCCCCTGGGGGGAGAGACCTCACTAGCCCACAGTTAAGCCCCTCTCCTAGGGCATAAATTTTCGATGCTGTGACACTTCGCCCCTTCAGGTTTACGCACGATGAAGATGAGATTTCGTCTACTTGGCGAAAATGGACATAAACAATCTGAGGGGACAGTGAGCCTGTTCATAGATTTTCTGCCGACGAAGCCTTAGGCAGCAAGATTTTCATTCTAAAGGCTCTCAAACCCTCCTATGTTTATATTAACGGACTACAACACCAGTTTCGTAAATTACGAAATCTGCTGTCCGAAATCCGTCTTTGCGAGCGACTTCGAAGGGTCTTTGGGCAGCGGGGAAAGAGGGGGTAAAGTCTTGGCCCAATGCGGAGCGTAACGGTTGACGCTGTATAAACAAACTAGCGTCTGCTTGTCCTTGTGATATTCATTCCTCCACAAAGAGATAATGGATGTGCCAAGGGTAGCTAGATGTGAATGGGATTGTGAGTGAGAATGTTTTCAGGAGATGTAAAATGGATGGGAATAAACGTGTGAAGAGAATACATCATGAGACCGATGCAAATGGCAACAAAGGCTACATAAAAGGCAGATTGGTCTCGTGGAAGCGATAATAAAACAGGAACCATGGTCACGTGGGAGCGAGACTAAAAGAGTAACAATGGTCACGTGGGAGCGATACTAAAAGAGGAACCATGGTCACGTAAGAGCATGACTAAAAGAGAAACTATGGTCACGTGAGAGCGAGACTAAAAGTTGAACAATGGTCACGTGGCAGCGAGACTAACAGATGAACGATGGTCACGTGGGAGCGAGACTAAAAGAGACACGATGGTCACGTGGGAGCGAGACTAAAAGAGACACGATGGTCACGTCGGAGCGAGACTAAAAGAGTAACATGGTCACGTGGAAGCGATACTAAAAGAGGAACCATGGTCACGTGGGAGCATGACTAAAAGAGAAACTATGGTCACGTGAGAGCGAGACTAAAAGTTGAACAATGGTCACGTGGCAGCGAGACTAAAAGAGGAACCATGGTCCCGTGGGAGCGAGACTAAAAGAGGAACCATGGTCACGTGGGAGCATGACTAAAAGAGAAACTATGGTCACGTGAGAGCGAGACTAAAAGTTGAACAATTGTCACGTGGCAGCGAGACTAAAAGAGAAACCATGGTCACGTGAGAGCGAGACTTTCTTTGGGGGATGGGGCATCTGGCGACTGCCTACTTGGGCATAAATCGCTGTAAACAACATAGCCTACTACTAGGCTATATTAAAAAAACAAATAACAATATGTAATAACAAATAACTATAAAAAGAACAAAGGCAAAAAAAATAACGACAACCAGAAAACAAAGCACAAAGGCAAGATGGAAGCGCGCTCCGGCGTCGGTGGTAGGCCCGCCTCCCCCTTGCGCAGGAACATGCGACAAAAAACAAGAGTGAAATAAAGGGGAGGAGGCCAGCCTCCTCCAAAAAGTCGTATAGTCCACAAGTCTGTGTGCACGAACTCGTCCCGAGTACAAGGAACAAGAAGTAGCGACCCCGCTCGTCTCGGTAGCGGGACAGGTAACGTGCGCGAAGATCACCCAGACTGAGACATTCAACAAGAATGTGCCGAACAGTCTGCGGGATAACGCAGTCTCACAGTAGGGCGCTGGCGCGTGCTCCATCAAATGGCGGTGCGTCACACGAGTGTGTCCGATTCGGAGACGACAGAAAGCAGCCTGAAACCGTCACTACATTGGGGGGTGAGAGCGAGAGTAAAAGAGGAACAATGGTCACGTGGGAGCGAGATTGCAAGAGCAAATGGACTAAAAGAGGAACAAAGGATTGATAGGTGTGCATGGATGGAGTTTGTGAGGGGGCTTTGGGGGGTTAATATGTCAAAAAGGGGTGGGAGTGGATGACAATTCGTGGCGTTGATGCATACTCCATAGTGTCCCCACTTTATGTGGCAAAATTGTAAAGATGATGATTTCTAATTGTGTCATCTTTCCTTGTTTTTTTTGCCATCTTTGTGGGTTATTCTTGATATTCTCGAGCTAAATCAACTTGGTATGGTAATGGCTTCCAGCACCCTTAAACCAGTGCTTACAAACTGTGGTCTTCGGAACCCTCTAAACCTGCCGGGGCCAGACGTCTCAAGGGGTTTCTTCTTTTGGCTACTCAAAATATTTTCGAGACATTTTTTCATCTATTCTAATCTTTTTTCACCCATTTCCTTATGAACATATTTCAAACATTTCAGGCGCAAATGCTCCGGGCGGATTTTGTCCTAAATCTGAATAAACTAAATATTTTCCTCCACTACACAGTGTCGCATTTCCTACGTAGCATCGCGATGTAACGAAGATGAACCTGTTCACTTTTCAGCCACCCGAGGAACCATCTCAACAAGACGATGACTCTGAGTTCTACAAACCTGGTGTCAGTCTGACTTATGGCAGTAGTACAGGCCCCCAGAAGGGGCCAATAACTCCACTCAAGTCCACCGGAATCGTGACTGCTGTGCCATTCTCTGTAAAAGTCACTCCTGCTTCCACTGCCGCTCAGCACGCGGTGGTCGAGTCCGCAGATCTTTCCCCTGTGTCTAATGGACTCAATGCCGAAGGTGAGAACTCGTTCAGCACTAGGTTCTTCCAATACTTCTTTGTATTTGCCTCTATCGTTTAGTTTTTTAGGCTAAACAAATCGTTATCTTCTTTCTCTCTCGGGTATTGACAAGGAGGGAGATGGAAATTTATGTTGAAAGAGAGCTTTTCACTCTGATGGCTCCATTGTACTTGAAAATGGGTTGAAAGACTTTCCCTCCATATACAACGCCAATCCAAAGGGATCGAAGATAACTGCATTTATGATTGCCTCTCTGAAGTTCTTAATGACAATCATCGAGGATCATGTCTGACAAGTTTGAGTGATTCAATAAATGTTAAAAGCTACTTTTGCCATTTGCATCTTGAGCACAAATGAACAATGGTGAGTTTCGGTTGCAAGGGCATGATCATATCTTTAACCTGTGAACTCGATAATTGGAGGTTTTATCCCTAGATTCTACCGGGAGTTTAAATGTTGGGTGCGGTTAAATTTCCCCCTAAACGAGCAGGACCGTCTTCCATATGAGACACACTCTCTCCTGTTAATGCTGAGAAGTTTCTCCTTCCACTTTTTTTAGTCTTGGTTACTACTAGACATCTATGTTTGTCCTTTCTCTTTTCACTAATGCAGTGGGTAGAAAGGACGAGCTCTTCCCCTCCTTCAGTATAATCACTCACCTCTACCTGTAGAACGAGGACGCAGTCGCAGTCGGCAAAAACGAGACTTCTTCGGTTCTTTGCGTCGCCACTTTAGTCGTTCCAAAGTTCGTTCTCAAAGCGTTGATCCAACGGCCTGTAGTGCCGAGGTTGACAGAGTTGCCCCCACCGTCACCAACACCGACACCCTCGGGGGCGGACGTTCGATCTCAATGGAGAGGTCGACGAGCGTGGCACGATCTCGAGGTAAGTCGCCTTTCCGCGGCGCCCTCGTGCCACCTCTGGCTCCCGCCCTGGCCACCAAATCCTCCGAGACGGGGTCGCTTTTCGTGTGTCTTGTGGGCGCAATTTCGCTGTTGTGTCTTGGCTTGGCGCTCGCTGGCGTGGAACGCGCTCGTCCAATGCCCCCATAAAGCGTCAGTCCCGGCGAATGGAGATGCCATCGTTTGCTTCTATTATTTCTTTTGCCACTATTTTGATTTTGGAATGGCGAATTATTAATAGTCGTTTGGCGTAATTAACATTACTATTTTGTTATCTAGTAATTTCTATTTACATTAACCTAGAAATTTTTACTAAAACGACCTTATAACTAGAACTAACCTTACTTCTATATTTAATACTTGGGTGCATTCTTAGCTGGAGTTGAATGGTAGGATAAATGTTGGATTTTAGAAATTAACAGTTCATATATAATTACAGTTAATTTGTGTGAATAGTACTTACATTTTATCTACCGCAATACGGATTTTGTTTCTGATTTGTAGAATACCATGAAGTCAATGAAACCATACCTCTTACAACTAGCTGGAGTTAACTTGGGTATTTTTATTGATTGACTCCTGAAAATCGTAACCACCTTGTGTAGTTAAGAACAATGGAGTCTAATAAAAGAATCTAAAAAGTTCCATTATGAACCTGGTATCTACTCTTACCAGATTAAGCTGTTGATTCACATCCATTACAGAAACAAGAAGGAAAAAGATATCCCTAAATATGCGCCTAATTTAATTGTGTATCCAAAGTTTTGGTTATCGTTATGACTACTATTTATGAGATTTATTTAGACACAAAACAACCTTCTATGTCTAGGAGAGCACAGATTGTTGGACATTTTGAGGAGTGGAAACCAAGAGGAAACCCCTCGTCAAGTATGTTGGTAACAGTTGAGAAAACTTTATTTGTATTCTCAAAAACCATATTTTTACCTGATAAAAATTGAAAAATACAATTGCCTCTTACGTGGAAAATGGAGCTCAATAATGCATTGTATAAAACAAGACAATGGAAAGAGCAAAATGATACTTTATTAACACATGCATAATACCATCAAGACTTTCCGTCAAAACTGAAATAAACATGACTAGAGTCATTGAATTTTTACCTACAATTACAGAACTCTTAAATTCTTCGCCAGGGCAAGATACTGGTCACTGGTTTCTGATGATGACCGCTTCGCGATGTCAAAGAAGCAAAATTACGGTAGTTACGCCCGACTCCACGATTGCACACAGCAATCAAAGAACTCAAATGAAGAATTTGGAGTACTGAGTTTTAACAGAAAACTTCCATTCCTTGTTGAAATGCCATCATACGACATACATGCACTACCCAAGTATATGTGTAAAGGAAGAAGAAAGCAGAATGCCTCGAATGATAGAGCAGGCGTCATTAGCCCTCACATATGTTAGTGCGATATCCTCGTTTTGAGAGGCGTCACCAAGGTATTAATTAGGTAGGTGTTTTATGTTGGTCAATGGGAAATAAATAAATGATAGGAAATGAATTCATTTCAGTTTAAAAAAAGATTGCTTTTTCAGAGGAGTTAAAGGTTTAGTTAATAGTTTGAATAAGTCTGCACAAATACAGTTTGCAGTTTGTTACTAGAGAAACGAAATGGTTACTTGCAACGTTTGAATGTTTGACGATAATAGAGATAGGACAAATTATTTAAAAAGTAAGCGCTTACATTCCCGCCTGATATGATTTAAATTGACTTACTGTTAACATCCACAATAGTATAAATATTCAGTAGATCGTAAAGTCAAAATTAAAAACTGTAAAGAAGATGGTTTAAGAACGCAGATGAAAATTGAGGGAAGTTTGAAATTGTTCCTTGTCATATTGTTTTGTACACTCTTTGGAGGTTTCTGGTTTCGCAGAAAACAAGAAAGGGGAGAATTGCGGTTTTAAACATGGAAGCATTCTGAATTCAAAGTATAACGGATGGAAACGCCCCATATTTTCCCGGATGGGAAGGGAGGAGCCCTAACCTCACTCATACCACAGCCCCAAGATCGAAGGAAGAACCCCACCCACCTCCGAAAAAAGATCCCTTGCATTAGAATAAGAGAGCAACTAACTCCTCTCAGGCTTACAGATTGAAAAGCAATGTCACAAACCGAACCAGCCAGTGGTCAATAACTCTCGGTACTGAAATGAAAACTTTAAGACACGTGTTAAAATAGACAGACTTAAAGAAGGCAACACGAAAGAGGGAGTTTGGAAAATCCGCAGGTTGAAAATATAATTTTATGCGCACATTCATGCGTAGCTCTATGAGATTTATTTAGACACAAAACAACCTTCTAAGTCTAGGAGAGCACAGATTGTTGAGGAGTGGAGACCAAGAGGACCCCCCACCCTTTAAGAAAATATTCAGGAGAAGAATGATTTTTCGAACGAGATAAGCAACAAATATCTATTTCTTTATTATTATCTTTTCAGGCATTCAAGGGTTACTTAGTTTTCATATACAAATTGAAAAATACAATTGCCTCTACGTGGAAAATGGAGCTCAATAATGCATTGTATAAAACAAGACAATGGAAAGAGCAAAATGATACTTTATTAACACATGCATAAAAAAACACATTAGTGCAATAACACTAAGAGCAGACCAATAATCGCTCCCCATCGTCAAACTAATCATAATCAGACATCAGTGACACGAAATTAATTCCCAACAGATAACTAACAAGCAAATGTCATTGAAATTGTTTTCCGAACGTTAAAAAATCGATTTTCATTTCCACCTCATATTTTAATTATGTATTTAATTACAACTCTTCTTCCTATTTTATATTTGAGACGAACATTTCATGCGTCTAAAATAGTCAGGCTCAATTGTATGATTTAGGTAACCAAAAAAAGTTCGTGATATTTTCTTTTTTGGTTGTTGATTTAAAAGAAAAACCGCAAGAACTTTGGTGATTACTTGATATTAATTTAAGCTACATATAAAAGTATCCTCAATAAAAAAATCAATATACTCGTATAGGCTTAATATAACCTCCCACTGGTAAAAAATAGCTTTGAACTTGTGTGTTTTCAATGCACGTAGCGGTGGTATGCGGTCATTATAACAATGATTAGCTACGTTAATCTAGTGACTTTATCCATTAGACCAATAGATTGGTCTGTTGGCTGTAGTCACTTGTACATTATGAAAGTGACTAGCCATTACTATAGTAACTGCATGTCTAGTGTTAGAAAAATATCATAGTAAAATGATCAAACTCCTGGTTGTTGGTGGTGGTGGTGACCCCGTCCCCGGCCCGACAGTGGGTCGGGGACCCTCACACCTATTCCAGGCCCCACCCCAGCTCCCCGGACCATCGCAAGAGCAGACCCACCGCCTCCCGGGGTCTCTCCCAGAGATCCACCGTGCGCAGGTTATGTGTATCTGTGGGAGGTTGAAGAGATGCGTGTTGTCGTGTATCTGTGTTAAGCATTTGGGGCAGTTTGGTGTTTTATAGATGGTGGGAAATATTTTGTGTATGTATGACGTCAAGAGGGGTGATTTGTTTGTTCGTATCTGTGCTAGTGTTCTTCTGATATGCTTTGTGAGTGTTTGTTCTGAGTTGTGTATGGTTGGAGGTAGTGACCTTCATATTTTGTTGTGAATTCTGTGTGTCAGGTATTGTTATGTGATCTGAGAGTGGATTGTTTTAATGTTTTGCTTGATTGTGGCTTCTGTTGTTGTGTTAGGGTCTGTGTCTAAGTTGGTGGTGTAGTTGTTGTTGACTTTATCCATTAGACCAATAGATTGGTCTGTTGGCTGTAGTCACTTGTACATTATGAAAGTGACTAGCCATTACTATAGTAACTGCATGTCTAGTGTTAGTGATTGGGAGGTTGTCTGGTGATGTGGTGGAGGGGATGATTTGGATGTTGCGTTTTCTGCCTGAGTTGTGATCATGTAGTTTTAGGTGATTTTTGATTGGTAGGATGTTCGTCTAGTCGTGTAGATGTTGGGTGTTTGTGTCAAGAGTGTATCCTGTGGCAGTGTGGAGGGCTGTGTTTTGTATTGTCTGTTGGTTTCTGAAATGATTGGAGACCAGATTGTGTTGGCGTATTCTAGTACTGGTCTTGTGATTGTCTTGTATGTGTTAATGAGCGTTTCCTTGGTTTTCCCCTAGTGTGTAATTGTGAGTGCTTTGATGACTTGGCCTTGACTCTTGTGTTTTGTATGTGTTTTGAGTATGTGAGTTTGGGGTCAAAAGTGAGGCCAAGGATCTTCTGTTCTTTTGTGGTGGGTGGTTTTATGTTTTGTATGTTTAGATTTAGGGGTATGTTGTATTCTGCAGGGTCTGGTGTGGAGAGAGTGGTCATTGTTTTGGTGACGTTTAGACTTAGTGAGTTTTCTATTTTCCATGTGTGTATTTTGTTGAGGTAAGGTTGTATCTATTGTGTGAGGAGAGTATTGTGATGTCTGCGTAGGTGACAATTTTTACTGTTTGTAGGAGAGTTGGTATATCTGAGGTGTAGATGTTGAAAAGTGTTGGGGAAAGTACTCCTCCTTGAGGAACTCCGGATTTTGTGTGTCTGTTTTTGGATTTGGGTGTATTGGAGTCGTCCCTTGATGTAGTTTGCTATGTACTTGATGGGGGTGGAGGGTATGGTGAGTTTGTGGATTTTGTTGACTAAGTTTGTGTAGGTCTACTGTGTCGAATGTTTTGGACATGTCAAGGGCCACTGCTATGGTTCTATGTGGTGGAATTTTCTTGTTGAATCCATTTGTTATTGTTTATTGTGTGTAATGCTGTGGTGGTTGAGTGCATGGGTTTGAACCCATGTTGGTGTGGTGTGTTTGGGATGTTGGATGTGATCTAGGGTAGAATGATTTTTTCTAGTGTTGGTTATGGGGAAAGCAGCGCTATTGCTCTGTAGGAGTCTCCTTTGTTTATGTTTTTGTTTGGTTTGGGTATTGGAATTATTTTTGCTACTTTCCATTGTTTAGGTATGCTCTTTGTGTTTATGGCGAGGTTGTAAGTGTGCCTGAAGAGGTTTATGGCAGATTCTAAAGATTAAAAGTTTAACTTTAATTTACATTAAATGCTTAGTTATTATATTTAAAATTTAAATAATGATTTTTGTTATGAACTTAGATCGTATGATTCAAAAAATAATTTTAGAAATGAACTGAACTATACGGAATTATGTTAAAAGGGAGATATCGTTCAATAAAGACATCCTACTAACCTTTATTAATCTTCAATGTGGTATAGGTTTAACTACTTTTGTGGTTGTGAAAGAAATTACGCGGTTAGTTGGTAATTACATAATGTGTTGAGGTGTGGCGTGTCTATAGTTGGTGTTAATGGAGTTTGTAGTTGACATGCACCATAAATGAATCAATAAATGCCTATAGTTTCCAGGATTCTTAAGGATTCCCCATTTGAGGACTCATCTCAAACCCTTTTATCGCCCAAAGATTCTTCTTCTCACCATTTGATTTCGTGTTATGCCCAAGAGGTCATTTGGCCTCGCGAATCGAACAGGTTTCTTTTAGCTGATCCACTCTACTGGGATTTACAACCTCGGTATATATACATTAATATCCACTTCCTCAAATTTCTGAGAATCGAGGAGAATTGAGAGAATTCGAGTATTTTTTTATAATATGAGATACTAAAATAATGAAAAAATTAATTTAGTTTATTCTTAATAATGTCAAAAGATTAAGATAGTTTGACTATAATAAATTGATTGTCTAGGGCGGTATTTATTCTACCTAGGATTGGTAATTACTTCATAGGAATTTATTAAGTGTCGCATTGAAGATATTTAGTGGAAAACAAAGATTGAGTGGGGCCATTAAAATCCAAACTATCATTAAAGAGTTTGAACGGCGATGATATTATCTAAGTTCTGTTTAATATTTTATTGAGAGAATGAGTTTTAAAATTATTCTCTCGCTTGCTATGGTTTTTAATTAATTATGGTTCCTGTAAGAGTCGGTTTCGTAAATACTGAAGGTATTCCGTCAACGTTAGTTTTATTCATTTTTATATTTAGGAAATTTTCCATAGTGAATTTGATTTTCAGATTTAGGTTGTTTATTCTCGTGAAGAAATTCAGGGCTTGATTTTCAGTGGGAAACATTAAGAAGGTGGACATACCGATCTGAGGTAGGTCAAAGATTTGCAGTTAGTTCGTACCCAAGAATATTCTATCAAAAGCGGTTAAAAAAAGTGTGGAAGGGAGGCGGTCATACCCATGACCAGACCGTCTATTTATTTATATGTAGGTCTGTTAAGTGTTAAGTACGAACTGTGAAAATTAGTTAAGATACTTATTTAAGGTTTGTCTTTTAGAACCCGGTGAGTAGTTTGGTTGGTAGAAACTGCACTTCCGACGCTTCGTAAACGCGACAAGCATCGAGAGACGGGGTTAAGAGGGAACCTCCTTTGATTTTTTAATGACGAGTTCCCGTTAATGGCCGATTCGACAATTAATTCCGATAGAAAGTTTGTTAATCGTTCATCAAATTGGGCGCTTTGGAAGGGTCTAATTAATTTTTGTCAAGCGAAGGAATGGGTTTCCGCGCCTGGGCAACGGCTTCTATCCCAGCGAGAACGGACACACACAAATTCAGCAATTGTAGTCTGCAATTGACGCGCTGCGACTGATGCGTGGGCGCAGGCAGTTTCATCTACACCATCACACACATAACCAATCACAACAACGCTTTCTCCTCCCCCACTCCTCACTCTTCGCACACAGAACATCTCACTCTCTCCCTGAACTTGCAGAAGGGGTATCTATATCCACACTCCCCCAATGCGACCCCGTCCGGGGTCTTTGATTGGTCTGGCTGCGGACAGGCTACGGACTTTTACCATGCTTTTCTCTCTCCCCTTTTTTTATTAATTTACTTTATTTTTCCTTTTCCTTTCTCCCACGGTTTCTATACTTTTCTTTCCTCTTCCCACTTGTCAGTATGAAGGCTGTACCGTGCTGGTTGGTTGGGTACCCGTCTTGTTTGGGTCTTTGCAATACCTCTGAGTACGAAATACCTTATTTTAGAGTAGCTCATTGCCCCGAGTGAAGCGCCTCACGTGTGTGTGCGCTGCGAGAGTACCAACATGGCCGGCGTCCTCCGTTTGTTTTTGTAATATTCTCATCGTGCACGAGTGAAATAAAAATAAAACCCTCTAAAGAATATGGACTACACACTAACCCTTACTACATCTGCCCAACGTCACCCAACCATTGCTATCGCGCCGCCCTCTGCACCGCAATCAATCATACCCCCTTATACCCCGAGTTCTCTCTCGCACACCGTCTCCCACCTCCATCTACTCTTCCTTCCATACACCATCAACCATCCCGCCCCCACCACATCGACTATCTGGAAACAAACGCGCACCCTCAAAGGCTCCCTCAACCTTCACCGCTAATTCTCAAATACAGCCTCGATCTCTCTTTGCCCCATTACTCGTCGCTTTCTAGTCTTGAATTCATTGGCCATGCGTCTACGCCCTCTGAGGGCACAGTCATCTTTATTGATGGCTCCCATTCACTCAATAGCTCGTCTGCTGCTCCCATTGCCTTCCCTCAAGTGTTCATTGTAAACGCTATTTGGGATACCCTACCATCTATCTGCCTACTCTCTCCTACCTAATTCGTGTTGTTGACGAATTTCCGAAGCACGATTTTTGCATTGTCTCAATACTCCCACCCCATTCCTCTGATCCGTGAGATCCGATTGCTTCGTGAGCTTTGGACGTCACACAGCTTCTCCTTCTGCTAGGAGCCCTCCCAAGGTGGCGTGTCTGGTAGTGAAGCAGCTCGATTGCCCTCATCCCCAGCCAGCCCCCACAGGGCGGTACTCTGTGTAGCCCGAGTGCAAATTAGAGAACCCCTGTCACTGGGTTGACATGAACTCTGATGGGGCCTGGGAAAGTTGTTGGTGCTTTCCCCCCTCGCTTTCCTTCAGCGCCGCTTTATCTATATTTATTACGGCTATTCCCTCAAACTTTTGTCTACCTGCACTTGGTACCAGGAGGTACTTTTCTCAACCGGACATAGTACAATTAGGGAAGCCCCGCCACTGAGGTGAATTGAACTCTTTGACTGCGCCGGGGTGTTATTGGTGTGCTTCCTCCTCGCTCCTTCGCAACATGTCTTCATTCTACCACTATCTCCTCAACCCGGGATGGCATGCAGTCCGTCAAGGTGCTGTATTTAGTTGGCTAAGCATGGTGCCCGGGTGGATTGCATGCCATCTCTTAATTATCTAGCGATGTGGTATGATAATAATAGGTGATCACCCACCCTACTCGTTAGTGGACCCGCCTATCTCTACTTCTCTTTATTTCATAACCGACCACCCCCTCCCGAACTTGCTCTTCTATCCACAGAGGTTCTGGTTGCCCGGCGCACTTTCATCCTCTTACCACACATTAGTCGAGTGGTAGTGTATACCGCGAGGTTCCTAGCTGCTGCCAGGGCCGAAAGCCCGCTGGCTGAGGAAAATATTAGCCACGGATTGTGCTAGGCCGTCGACTCTACTCACCGCCTGCAATACACATATAAGGTGGCTACGTAGGTACCATGGTTTATATGGTCAAAACTCTAGTACACTTTCTCCTGAATGCTAGGCCAGTTTGTCAAGGACCATCTTAACTCGAACCCTTGGGCCGGGTATGCTAAAATGATCACATTCTGGACTTTTCTGATCCTATGGAGACTTTTCTCTTAACCACCCCTAAGGTATTGGGAGGCCAGAGTATCTACTTTCCATGTGTCTTTATTTTCTCTGATGGACGCAACAGAAGGAGAGAGTGAGCGACCGCATGCGCATGAAGATCCGCCTCCAAGCGCGGCCTCACCCTCCCTAGGTATTGGAGAGGACGAGGTAACACGAGACACCCTTTCAACCGCTGGAGGGGCTCCCTCCCCACCATCCTCATGTGGCAAAGATGCCTTTCCTTTGTCATCCCTCGCGCAGCTCCACCACAGAAAAGGAGGTTCCCCTTCCCCGGTGCCTTCACAAGGGACCCTTTAACTTACTCTGGAGGGGAGGATGTTCACTCCTCTCCTATGTCTACAGGTAAGGGGGCTTCCCCCTCATCCCCTTCTTTAGAGTCGCCCGTGAACGACCCTAATAAAGCAGCCCTTTGACCCAAAATCGACGGCTCCCGGTGGGCTCGATAGAGCCAACTCCCTTAAAGAGGCAGGGGTTGACGGGGCCCGTCGGGCCGTGCCCCTACTGTCCTGCAGGCATGTATATTAGGCTTGCAGGGGGCCGGTGTGCCTGGCCCGCTCTCCGACCAAAAAGACCTCTAAGGTCACAGGACTGAAGAATTCTCGATTGGAATCGTGATACCTTGGGGGGGGGGCACATGGAGGCCCCCGTGAGCTGGACATGGTCCCGGAGCTGACCTCGCCCGAGATGGCAGGATCTTCCATGGGGGCGAACCTGGGCTTGGTGCCTAACACCGAACCTAAGACCGCCCGTTTGTAAGCTTCTCATCAGGTGGTTCGGGCCCCTGAGGATTCACAAGGAAATGAGGAACATCCTCCACCTACTGATGCCCCATCGGCAGACAAGCTCGTCTTTATTTCGAAGAAGGCTCTTCCTTAGGTCGGTCCGTCTATCTTTGTGGCCCCTTAGGGAGATGGAGAGAAGCAGGTTCATTCCCCAACCTCCACTCCTAAAAAAAAAAGAGTAAAAAGAAGTTCAAGAGGACTAGGGGCTCCTCTCCCTCCGAGGGGCCTCCAGGGACAGGCGGAGCCACTGCCGTTTCGGCAGGCAACCAAGCCTAGACCGATACGTCCGGCCCCGAGGCACCCTTGGGCAGACAAAGACAAGTCGCAAGTGAGCTGAGCGGAACCTCGATTACTTCAGGGCCTCTGATTCATAGACTCCTGGCGTTTTTAAGAGCACGCTGGCGTCATACACTTTCTAGTTGTTCGTTCTACAGATGGCAGCATATTCCATCAGAGGAGAGCATTAGCTGGCAGCATAAAGGGATCACACCATCTCTTAGCTAAATCCAGTGCCCCCGTCCTCCTCCCCCCGGGTGACCGTTTCGCGTTAGGCAAAATGTTCCGGGGTTCCAAAAGTTGTATCTCGAAAGGAGGACAGCGCCAAAGGAGATTCGGCTCCTACGCCCTCTCCCTAAACTGGACTGGGTGGCTCGGAGACGCGAGATCCTCCAAAAGAGAGACCCCTGCCCCCGAAGCCCAACCTGCCAGGATAAATCCTCGAAGGTCACAGCGCCTCGTAAGGCCAAGGTACCTGAAGTTCTTCTCCCGCGAAGCGTATGCTTATTCTCGTGTGGGACATTTCTTCGAAAATGGCCTCCACATCTCATCCGAGCTAGTCCTAGACGGCATAATATTCTTTCAGTGGAATTGCAAGGGACTCCTGGTAAAATGAGAGGAGCTGTGGAAGCTCGTCTCTTCCCGACCCCTTTAGCTATCTTTTTGCAGGAGACCATGATGGAGGCGTGAGCCCTGCCCACTCTCCCGCTGTATAATGGTTTGCGACACAAGGGGATGGAGACGGGCAGAAGGATGCGTGGTTTACCTCTTTTCAGGCAGTGGAGGTGCAGCTACACCAGGATAGGTGGTATAGTGTAATTTTTGCGTACATTCCACCGTCTTCCGACTTGGACGCAGGGCATTTCCGCTGGGTCGTGGCACGGTTTCCGAGGCCCTTTTTTCGGTTAGGAAATTTGAACGGTATTCACCCCTGGGGGAGACTACAGTGGTCAGGTCCTTTCCCAACTGATCGACGAGCTGGAGATAGATGTCCTAAATGTGGATGAATTTACGCATCACTCCCCGAGAACCGCTTCATTTTACTCTCTCGATCTATCTTTGTGCTTTCCGGAAGCACAGCCTGATTTTGGGTGGGAAGTGGTCGATAATCTCCATGGTAGTGATTACTTTCCCATTTACCTATCATTTTTGGGCCGCTACCGCCGGAAATACTACCACGTAAGTGCTTGGAGCGGGTGCGGTGGTCTGCATTTCAGTAAATGACTGATTTCTCGAGGAGTTCAAGTCGGTGGATGAGGCCGTTGTGTTTTTCTCCAGCAACATCATCATCGTGCGCCTAACTACTATTCCTCTAACGTCTATGTCGCTTTGCACGAAGACAACATCTTTCTTAGCCGAGTGTGAGACGGCTCTTATGCCAACATGCGCTTTAAGCGCCGCCCGAACAATTTCACTGTAGGTGAATTTCGTCGAGTTAGGGCTAGGTTCTAGTATGTTTCGAAGCACGCCCGCACTCTTGCTAGCTTTCATACGTCGCTTTGCCCTTTGAAGACGTATGGAAGCGAGTCAAAATGTTTTGGGAACAGATTCTCAATCGACCATTCTCGCATTCTCCATGAAAATGGGACTGCACTGTTGGACCTCGTGTCCGTGCCGGAGTCTTTCGCGAACGCTTTCTCCACATTATCTAGCCAGAATGCTGCTCCGCCAACATTCAAAACACGTCTTGATGTCGCTAAATGCCGCCGACTGGACGCCTTCAACGAGAGGTTTACATTGAATGAGTTGCGTTCCGCCCTCTCTTCCTGAGCGGACATTGACCCTAGTCCGGACTATATTCAGTATTTCATGCATTGACACCTAGGTGAGAGATGCGTGGCCTTTCTGTTAGATTTGTTCAACACCATCTTGACAGTGGGTATCCTCCCAGAATCTTGGCGAATGGCTACTGTGCTCGCTTTTCGCAAACTGGGGAGAGATCACTCTACCCAGGTTGTTTCCACCCAATTTTTCTAACCTGCGTGTTTAAGTTTATGTGTAAATTGATAAATATTAGATTAGTATTTTTCCTAGACAAAGGGGGCCACCTTTTTTCGCACCTGCGATGCCTTCCTTCGAATACAGCACTACGCCACGGTGTTTTTCGATCTTGATAAGGCCTATAATACCACATGGCGATACGGTATCATGGAAACTCTCAACACGATGAGGGCGAAGGGACGCCTCCCAATCTTTATTTCTGAGGTTTCCCGAGATAGCCTATTCCGCGTACAGGTGTGGGAACCCTCTCCGTCCCAATGGAGCAGGAAGAGGGTGTCCCGCAGGGAAGTGTCCGTAGTGTCACACTCTTTGCCCTGAGCATCAACAGCATCACCTCGATGCTGCGGGAACATGTTCTCGCTACGGTCTACGCGTGGACGACCTTTCTATCTCTTTTGGCGCGGTCCAGATGGCTACTCTGGAGCGTCGACTCCAACAGGCATTGAACCGCGTCTCTCGCTATGCTGAAGCGCACAGGTTTCGGTTTTCTTGGCCAAGAGTAAGGTAGTGCACTTCTGCCGCCATCCACGATCCACCCTGTTTCGCATGTGTTGATTAACAGGGCTTGCTTGGAAGTAGTTGATTCGCACAGTTTCCTTGCTCTTGTTTTCGACCGAGGTATCACCTGGGAGGTTCATATTCGCAGCCTTAGAGTCTTTTGTACCCGCGCCCTGGACATTCTTAGTTCTATGACTTTCAGCTCTTTGGGTGCTGATAGGGCTACTGCCTTGCTTTGCTACCAATCCTTTATTCTTTCGAAACGTGACTACAGATGTGACTTTTATACATCGTCCATCGGCATACATATCTTGTTTAATAATGGACCACAAATTCTCGATTGGATTGAGATCCGGAGAGGCCTGCGTCCACACCATCAATTTGTCACCTTGTATGCCCTAAGAGCCTAGGAACGCTTGTGTGGTCCTAGCAGAGTGGGATGGATCGTCGCCATGCATAACAATGGCATGTCATCTAGCCAAGGCTCCAAGACCTCCTTCAACAGATTGCAGTAGACGGCTGCGGTCACTTTAACCGCATCAGGCACCCTGACTGGACAAACAAGTCTCTCTAATCATACCTACCCACAATATGACACCTCCTCACTGCTGTTGACGTTGCAAACCTTGGTGACGCTCATATCCGAAATAGACCTAGCTATTTTCCAAACCGTCAGGTCCGACAAGGGTCGCCCTGGTGTCCTCAGTGAAGAAAACGCAACTCTTGTCTAACGTCATGTACTTCTGGGCCCATTGAAGCCTCAGTCTTGTGACGGGCGTTAAAGGAGTTAGTTTCAGGCAAGCTCGCATGGAAGACATGGTTTCTAGTGGTCTTCGGTACATGGGTACGACCAGCTGCATTATTGAATAAAATTTTACATGGTGGCCAAACTGACCGGGTTCACTTGACGAGGTCAAAGATTCTGGAGGCGAAGTGGGCTGAGTGGGCGTTGCACTCACCTGGTGCACCTGGTATTTCTAGAAGTTGTTTCTCAGCTGGGTGCTCTGAGGGCAATTGTATTTAACATGTCCATCAACTCCACACGAAAAACACACGATGTTTCTCCTGGGGAGTGCTGACGGAGGGGTTTGGAAGAGAACGGCCGATTTTCCTGCTTGATGGGAAATTGCTTCAGTTTTGACTTATCTGGACAGATTTTCCTTTATTGTGAGGGAAGAAGGGGCGCTTCTGAAAAGGCGACTTGGGGAACATGGGCTCCATTTTCTTTGCTTCCTTAGGATAACAATTATGGCTGGCGGCATATACGTCAGCCTTGTCTACACATTCCTTAAAGTTTCATCTTTTCTCCTTGATGAAGGATCGTATTTCTGAAGGAAGAGATGTTAAAAATTGGTTCTGCAGAAGGAGATCAATGAGGGCGTCGTAATCTTGAGGTACTTTCGAGGCGTCTAGCCGAAAATTTATGAGTCTTTGAAGGGTAAACCAAAATTTTTTAAAAGTCTGTTTGGGTTGAATACGACTCTGCCTGAACTTAACTCGATGAAAGTCGGGACTCATGTTACAGGCAGAGAGCAATTCTGCCTTTAACGTGGAGTAATCGATGGTTGCTTCCAAGGGGAGGGAGACAAAGATATCCTTCATGAAAGTGTTTAAGAGTGGCAACAACCTTGCTACACCGTCCCACTCATTATCTCAGTTGTTGACTTCAAAAATCTTTTCAAAATGAGCTAAGTAGGAGGCGAAGTCTTCACCATCTTTAAATGCGGGCAATTTAACGGACGCCTGTTGAGTCGATGGTCCCGAGGTGATTGATAGAGCCTCATTCCTCATTTTCTCGATTTCGATTTCATGTGCCCGAATTCTGTCCCTTTCTTCTCTCTTTCTCTTCTGTTTCTTTTTCTTCCTTTTCTCTTTCTCTTTTTTCTTCTCGCTATCATTTCTTCTGTCTATATGCAGGATAATCAATTATCTCCCACTTAATCCTAAAGATTCTCCTTGTGTTTTAAATACGTCAAACGACGACATTCTGACTTGCTCACATACCCCCTCCCCCCCCCAAACAAAAACAAAAAAAAACTGCACGCACTCGAGAGAATATAAAGGGTTTTATTGACCCAAATTTTACGCCCGGCTAAACACTTGGAGGGGCTGGGGGGAGTCGCGCCGACGAGTTTTGAGAAACCCAAAATACGCACACCGAAATCAAATGTACACGTGAGAAGGGAACTTGCTCCAAACCCTATCTTCATCTTAGTTTGGTTATGACTTATGTTTTTTTATCAAAGTTATTTCTAATAATTCTTTTATAATATCAAAAAACAAAAAACAAAATGGTGAAGTTCAGAAATAAATATAAGTATCGAAATTTTGTGAAATTTTTAAAATCCAAAGAATTACAAATAGAAGTTCATAAAATTTATTTTTATATATCTTCTTCTATAACTATATTTTAGCAACGTGATATTTTTAAAGAGGGAAGGGGGTGAATTTAGTTTAGAGTTCCTTTTTAAAATTATAATTGGCGAAGTTCAGAAAATTTATAAAAATTTAACCATGGCTGCTTTTCTTTAGATTTTAAATTTTAATCTTAGTAGCGAAGCACAAGCTAGCTCCCCCCGGCGAAGCCATTGCCTGGTTAAAACCAATTAAAATACTCTGCACCCTATTTAAAATTTTCCCGGACGTTTGTCTACCGCCACAAATAATTAATTAAAAAGATTTTTGTCTCTTGAAATCCTCAAACTACCATTTTGAAAGACTGTTTAATCCTCACTAATGACCCTTAAATACCTGACACCAGTTTAATATAATAATATATATATATATATATATATATATATATATATATATATATATATATATATATATATATATATATAGTACGAAAGGAATAAGAATTGGACGCGAATGAGCAAATGAGACAAGAAACCGGAGTTTTTTTAAAGGCAAGAGAGAGTGACATTAGAAGAATCCAGAATCATAGAGAGCAGAGGGCGGCACAATGAAGGCAATCCTTTACCGAGAAGACAGAGATAACGCCAGGGGGAAAAAGTTTTCAATTCCTGGCCGGGACTCGAACCCGGGTCTGCTGATTGCCGGTCAGATGCTTTACCGCTAAGCTACCAGGAACAGTAACTATACTTCGCCCAAAGCGTTACCCCATCAAACCCAGTATCTCCCTAAGCTAGGAACCTCCAAGGAATTTTTATACCACATCCTCTTACCCGCTCACAATTTAAGGGCTCACTGTCCATGTGGTATAAAAAATTCCTTGGAAGTTTCTAGCTTAGGGAGATATTGGGTTTGATGGGGGTAGCGCTTTGGGCGAAATATAGTTAATGTGCCTGGTAGCTTAGCGGTAGAGCAATTCACCGGCAATCAGCAGACCCGGGTTCGTGTTCCGGCCAGGAATTGAAAACTTTTTCCCCTGGCGTTATTTCTGCGTTCGCGGTAAAGGATCGCCTTCACTGTGCCGCCCTCTGCTCCCTTTGATTCTGGATTCTTCTAATTTCCCTCTCTCTTGCCTTTAAAAAACTCCGGTTTCTTGTCTCATTTGCTCATTCGCGTCCAATTCTTCTTCCTCTTGTACTTTATGTATTTATAGTCAGCTACACCAGGTTTCTGCATCTTTCTTTATGTCTTCAAATTTATTTGAAAGACATAAAATAAAAATGGCATAGCCCTGTGGTGGTTGTATAATCACCCGCAGATCCTGTAGTTGCTTTCTTTGTATATATATATATATATATATATATATATATATATATATATATATATATATATATATATATATATATATATATATATATATATATATTTATATTTATATATATCGTAGAATTTGGAAGTTATCGCTTATTTCTCGATTCCTTCGTTTGTTCGGGGAAGGACTACTACGACAGCCCAAAATAATAATTGGAATTTAATTTCGTTGAGTGCCCGGCCATTTTGTTATTCGAATACTTTAAATATGGTTGGCCGGGATTGATCTTATTTAATTAGGCTTTGGTGGTTGGAGGACTTGCACAAGAATTGCAAAAATAATCTTTAATTACACAACAAAACATATAATACAAATAATTACACTCTCTAGTTATTAATTAATTCAGCAATGGGAAAATTATCTAATTACTCATGCCACAAGGGCTCAATACTCCGAGTACTAACCCAATAGGGTTTAGGAAGAAACTACGAATGAAATCCTATCCTTAAGGGCACAATAATTCACTTTAGTTATCCGAGATGACTCGGGAGGATACTACTTGACGAGTCTTATTCGGAGGGCGTCGCACTGCCTCGACGATGAAAGGAAAGGTGTAAATATCTTACTATTATTTTGGGGTTGCTACAAGTAGACGCTCAAAAGGGGGAAGATTCTCCTGTAGACGCTCGAGGGGGAAAACTCGTGTGGGGCTGAGACTGTGCGCTTCTTCTGGACGGGTCCTTCGATCCTGACGCCGTCGTTCCAAATAAGATCCTAGCTGCGGGCCGGTATGACACCGTGGTCGATCGCTCGAGGATATGCGCCGTCAGTGGATGATTCCACAGACGTCTTAAAAGAGGCGGCCAAATGCCTTCTGTATTTCCCGGGCTTGGCTCACTCGGGAGCAACGTAGAGACAGCTCACCACGACGACCTGGGGTCTTCTCTAAATGGGGGATGGGAGTACGTCTTCGAGACTCTTCCTTGGGAGGATTCTGATGGAATACTTCCTCGATTAATTTTATGACCGGGTATATATAAGCGTTCGTCGGAACTCTTATATTTGCTAACGGAAGCAATTAAGCCTTGCCTCACCGCCTCGGCGTTTATAGCTCGGCGGCGGGGTTTTGATGGTCCAACTGAACCGAAGAAATTCTCGTCTAATCTCGCCGGAAGTTTGCCGACGGGCGTCGAGCATTGCTCTTCTAGATAACTCGTTTCACACGACTCCTTTAAACAAAAATCTTACTCGGTCTCTCTTTCTTCGACACCGGGATTTAGGGCTTTGTAAGGGGTGTTGTTTTTTAACAGCTTGTTTAGGTGTCTTACTGTTCCCTGCTTTTTCAAAAGTTCATTCTGGAGGTTTGGGTTGTGAGGTTAGTGCGCTGGTAGAGGCTTTAGGGGTTGGGTGTTATTGTTTTTTTCAGCATCAGCAGACCTGGCTTTGTTCAAAAATCTTCCTTCTTCCGACATATCTGCCAATCTTGGTACCTCCGAATGCAGTAACGGAGCATCATAATTCGCACTCAATGAAAGAGGAAGTGTTTGCATATTCTTCTGAATGCATGATTATTTCGTCCTCATTTCATCTAGTGTTCAGCTGTGCTGCATTGTTCGTTGCTGGGGTTCGACAAGGCACATTTGAAACATAGTTATGGGCCCAACGTGCAGTATTTGGCCTTATGACCAAACTGGATTTGAGAAAGAAACTCTTTGTATTCATATAATTGCTCCAGCAAATCTAATTATGTTTGCGATGGTTTGTTATTTAAATGTGACCTAAACGGTTTTTAATGGGATGGTGCGGTTGGGTAATTTCTTTTTTGAAGATCAAGCACCCCTTATTTGGTGACTGTCATCTTCAAAAAGCTTTTTTATACCTTTGCATATAAAGGAATCTGTGGTATTTGTCCCATGCATAAACCTACTGAGTAGGGCGGTGTCAACTCTAGTATTTTTCCCGTTTTTGTCAGTAGTTTATTTAATGTTCACCTAAGGCGGTGAGGTCTGTAATCCTTTAGATATTGATTCTGATTTTGCTTCTACTGTAGCCTAAGTTTGGAACGAGTTAATGGAGAACTCTAGCTGTGCTTCTCCATTGATGGCTTGCAGTCGCTCCCGGAGTTCTAATCCACAAAATTAGTTATTGGTTGTTTTAATAGTTATGTATCGGCACCAGCAGACTGGTTAAGTGGTTAGTTGTATTTTTTATAGGGGTATCCATGGCCAAAATTATTCATTCACCACCCCTGCCTGACGGCCAACACTGATCCCAACAAAGAAACGGCACTAATGGGCGCCCTTTGATTGGCCCCGGCCGTTATAACTGGGTGGGATGGAATACACCTTCCCCGCCACCCCTTAGGGAGACTCGGACCAAATCCTACACGTGGTGTGGTAGGCAGGTTGGGATGACGGATCCAGTTTGATGACTGTCTTAAGAGCGGTTAGAGTCACCACGCCTAGCATTGGTTCGTAGGAGTGATTCCTGTTCGGTTCCTTTGGGCCCCGAATAGTGCTCTACGGGGCTCCATAGGCAGTAGGAGAAGGGGCGGAAGAAAGGGTATAGAAAGTGACAGGGAGTAAAAAGGGTGGATTGAAGGACGAAGGTAGGGTGAAAGAAAGTTGGAAGAGACGAGGTAGGGGGTTAGGGGAAGAAGGACGAGATTCTAAACTCGGAGGTCAGATAGGAATATCGTGGTGCCTCTTGTAGGGAATTGCCTTAAGTAAAGGCATGACGTATTAAGTTTTCTTACTGCGGAGAGGCGATTGGATCATCCTTTATAACTTGGTTCGGTGTTAATTAGTATATTTTAAAATGTTTATTGGACTGGGCTTTGAGTGGAGGACTAAGTAGTCCTTGCTGGCTCCTTGTAACTATGTAACTATGATTTTTCGCCGGCAGTAGACTTATTGGAGATTGGGTCCATGCTCGGGGCACAGTGTGGTATGTGTGTCTTACACATACACACACGCTCTGCACTATCGGAGTGGAAACCCACCTTCCCAATACAGTAAAGTTAAGCCAAAAATTGCTGTAGAAGCCCGTGGTTCGGATCCCCGTTGAGAAGTAAAAGTTATCTTAAATCAACGTTGATCAGTGATATATATATATATATATATATATATATATATATATATATATATATATATATATATAAGTTTGGAACGAAACGACACCTGAGAGGAAATAAATGTCTTTTTCCATCTACTCGTGGGTCTTCAGTTTCCTACTAAGATTAAGGTTTCCGCGAACCAAGCCAATTTCTACAATTCTCTCTCTCCATATATATATATATATATATATATATATATATATATATAAGATAAGATAAGATAACCTTTACTTCTCAACGGGGATCCGAACCACGGGCTTCTACAACAATTTTTCCCTAATGTTTCGGTATTCAAGAGAGACCATTTTCAGCGACTAGGCATCTAATAGGAATATAAAAGAAATGTCACATAATACAAGTGCATACCATTAAAAATAATAAGGTGAATAGGTAAAAGGTAATAAAATGTATGAATATAAAACTGATAGAAATGTCAAATGTAAAAAGCCTTCAAATCACAACCGGGAAAGGACGGGGGGGGGGGGGGGCAAAGTTTAAACAATGTTCAAAGGGGTGAATATAATTTAGACTGGCCAAAAGTAAAAATCAACAAAACACAAATAATAAAAAGTATTAAAATTGATTAATATGATCGTGAACAAACTAAAACACATTTTTAAATGCAATAGTTATAAGATACAAAAAAGTTAAACAAAACAAGGTGTGGCTTTAGTGTGCTTCCTACCAAATTTACCTCCGGGAGGTTTGTTCGAGTGTTAATTGTAGAGGCAAAAAGTTTGGAAGAGAAAAAAAGGTCAGTTCAAATAGATGAAGTTAGATTTGCTGGACGTCGCTTGAACAGAGGACGGGTTTGGGCGGCCGACAAAGCAACAGATAAACTACCTGTAGATCCCCAAAATGCGGTCAACTATCTGTATCAAGGGCAGCGTATTGATATCCCTTGGAAATCTGGCTTATGCAAAGAGGATGTTCGCAATTTTTAAATCCAAAAAGATGCAGCTACTTTATTGCCCACCATTAAAAGGGACGTAGCCAAGAGATCACCGAAACACTCGGACGAACAGCCTGCATATCGCAGCCTTTCAAACTGTAAACTACCGAGAAAATTATGTGGATCCAAATACCGCAGCTCATACTCAACAAATAGAATAATCTTGGCTAGAAAGTAAAATCAAGATACTCAAGAAAAAATTAGGAGTATCTAGCCATTACCAGCAGTCATTTAGATGAAATTTGTTGGAAACTTTCAAAGGGAAAAGATGCTGACATTTCTTGAAATACTGACGTACATTCCTAAAGTTTTCCATAAGATTTCCATTTTTTCATTTTACACCTATTTCTAAACAAATAAAATGTTTGTAAGAGTAACTTCGTCTTTTCTCAACTTTAGTTGAGGTAGGAATCAATGTTGCAGATAAGAAGAGATAGGAATCACACGCTAAAATAGAAAGTTGATAGATACGAATCATGCTAAAGCGGCACCCAAAATAGTGCGACAAAAACGAGAAAACTAGAAACAGAAAGTGACCTTTCCAGTGCAATGGCTTATTCCCATGGGAGAACAAAACCTCTCTTTCAATGAGCGAACCATACTAACAATATAGGTTCCTTGCAAACAACAAGGACAAATATATATATTTGTCCGTAGATATCCGTAGTTCGGAACCCACGTTAATCAGTAGGTCCCCTCTGAGAAATAAATGCATCTTAACTGAGTGCAGATCGGTGGTAAAAACCCTACTATTTAATGTATATATATATATATATATATATATATATATATATATATATATATATATATATATATATATATATATATATATATAGTAGCGCCTAATGATTTGCACACTTAGGCTTTAGAAAATAAGCATGGGTATAAGTTGTATATGTACATTGTACATGTTAGGATGGATGAAACTGCAAGTTACGTGCAAAAGAGCATTTTTAGCCCAAAAATATGATGGTCAAAATGATCCGGAGAGCGTTTTTCTATTATATCTTTGAAACAACCAACTAATTTAGAGTAGTAACTTACTTCCATGAATTCTTAGCACTTTCAGTCATTACCTTGTCAAATTCTGAGCAGCAAACATGTCTAGGGAACCCACTACACTTGCCTATATCCAGGAGCTAATTTTTAAACTACGTCAAGAGAATCATCTCTATCAGAGCGATAGCTGAAGGGTTAAATACCCCAAAAGGGTCTTACATAATATTATATCACGTAACAATACCACAGGCTCACCTATCAGTGAAGTTTCTACTGGTAGGCCTAGGCAAAACTCAAAGCGAGGTGACCAAGTCATCTTCCGTATCTCAAAAAAAGAACGATACAAGACAGCAGTCAGGATTTCCCGAGAAGTTAATGAAACTATGGGCATTAGTTTCTCCAGGAAGACAGTATCACAACAGACGTAAGACGTCTCCAGGAAGACAGTATCACAACAGATGTAAGACGTTTCCAGGAAGACAGTATCACAACAGACATAAGATGTCTCCAGGAAGACAGAATCACAACAGACGTAAGGCGTCTCGAGGAAGACAGTATCACAACAGACGTAAGACATCTCCAGGAAGACAGTATCACAACAGACGTAAGACGTCTCCAGGAAGACAGTATCACAACAGACGTAAGACGTCTCCAGGAAGACAGTATCACAACGGACGTAAGACGTCTCCAGGAAGACAGTATCACAACAGCAGTTAAGCCATTGATCATCCCTAAGAACAGGAAAGCTAGATTATCCTTCGCCACTAAACACATTCTATGGACAGAAGACCAATGGTCCAAAGTACACTTTGGCCATGAATCGAAGTAAAATTTTCTTGGTTCAAATGTCAATAGTTCTCGCGTCCGTGAACTGCGTGAAGAGAAGCGTCTGGTTATTGGAGGAAACACTTTAGTGTGGGACATAATTTCGGCGGAATGTACTGCCCCCTTTGTCCACTCACAGGGCAGAGTGAATGCTCAAGTATATAAAGAACTTCTGCAAGCACATGATGTGCCCCATATGAGAGCCGCCTCTGCCCAACCTGCCCTGTTTATGCAGAATAATGCACCTTGCCATGCGGCAATGTTGGCGAAGAATTTCCTCGATCAGGAGGAAGTAAGTGTCATGGACTGGCCTGCTCAGAGTCCGGACCTCAGTCCGATTGAGAATTTGTGGAAGAAGATAAGAAAGAAGTAAGAAGAGAAACTCAAGAACCGTCGAAGTACTTCTAGAAATATTAAAAGAGGAATGAAGAAAAATAACACCTGAAGAATACCTTCAGTTAGTACTTTCCTGTAGCTAAAGACGGGCAGATGTCGAGATTATCTTCTGCTGGGTTCCTGGACATGTAGGCATTGCGGGGAATGAGCGCGCCAAAGAGTCCGCGAGGACTCTACGACCGGACCAGCGTTTCGCTCTTCCTCACACCGACTACATGGCAGGAATACGGGCAGCTCTTCGGACTGCTTGGCAAAGAAGATGGGAGACGGTCGAAGGGAACTTAAAGTTGCGTGCCATTGCGCCGCGACTGTTTCCATGGACCTATCCCCCAATGCCGCGGCGGCTTCAGGTTGCTTTCTGTTGTCTCCGAATCGGACACATTCGTGTGACGCATCGCTATTTGATGGAGCGCTCGCCTGCGCCCTATTGCAACGACTGCGTCGTCCCCCAGACTGTTCGGCACATTCTTGTCGAATGTCCCAGTCTGGGTGATCTTCGTGCACGATACCTGTCCCGGTACCGGGATGGGCGGGGTCGCTACCGCCTGTCCCTTGTACTCGGGACAGATTCGGGCACATTGACTTGTGGACTTGTTGACTTTTGGGGGAAGGCCGGCCTTCTCCCTATTATTTAATCAAGGTTCGGTTTTTTTTTTTTTTGTTTTTTTTTTGCACGCTCCTGCGCCGGGAAGACTTCTCCCCGGCGCAACAGCTTGCTTCCTTTCCCCCTTTTTGGGGTGTTTTTTCTCTCTAATTTTATTTTAAAGTAGCCTAGAACTAGGCCAGTTTTAATACGGCGACTAATGCCCAAGTAGGCAGTCGCCAGATGAGCTCTTAAAAAAAAAAAATCTAGCTAAAGATGTCAGTACGTAATTTATAGTAAAGTTCGACATGTCAAGTACTAATATATTGTAACAACAAAAAATTATTTGTTGAGTAACTTATAGCATTGTACTTTCTCATCTACGTTTGTTGTGTTATCTGTCCGGATCATTTTGACCACCATATTTTTGGAATAGAAATGCTCTTTTGCACGTAAGTTGCTGTTTCATCGGTCCTAGCATGCACTATGTGCATGTGTGCAACTTATAGCAATGCTTATTTTATATATGTAATTTATCATGCATTAATTTCCATTGTGGTGTCTGTTAAATCAGGTTTTTGCTCAAACCAAACAACGAATTGTTTACGTTTAAATAATTAAGATAACCTTTCTTGTCCACTGCTCTTACAATACCATCCCTTTCACTTCTTTGTTTTCATATTATCAATCAAATTTCATTCCACTTCGTCTATTTCAGCATTGTCTGCCATTTCCTTAGCATTTGTCGATATGCTGGAAAATATTGTGGCAGATAAGACTCGTCTTTCAGGATCTTTGGAGATTCTCACATCTCAGATTATAGCGTCTGATGATTACGTATGATGATTGATTCCTAATTGTTGTTGCTTTTTCTTCTATTCAAGACGTCAGGTGGATACAACCAATCCTCTTTCTTGAAAATTTGCAAAAATTGTTATTTTTTTTCCGTTTGAAATACGGTTTCTTCGAGTGATTCATTAACTAATCAAGTTAGCGGGTTTTGAATGACTTCTTGAAGTTTCTCTAGATGACGTGGGTATACCTTATCAGACCTTGGGAATTTAAGTGTCATTTTGACCAAACTAATACAATAACAACGGCATTGATCATGGCTATATATTAACTTAAGGGCGTCTCATTGGGAGAATCTCTAATCTTGTTTAGATATTGTATTGTGAAAATTATAGCAGAATATTCAGTGAAACTATTCTCCATTCTTTTCACTAAGCTTTTAAAATATTAGGATTAGCTTAAAGGTTAATTTTATCTAAAACGGAATTTATGCTATTTGCCTCACTGGATCCAAATTGCGTGATTTCCTTTCTGCTATTTGCTAGTTTTGCGTAGTTTTTTTTTAACTTTTGAAGTTTGCTTAACGCATCTCAACAGCATATATTCTTCATAAATATCAGCTTAATTTAATAGGTAGAAGATATGCAAGCATGGTTCCCTCGTATGATAATTAATTGCTTGATTTCTTCACCAATTTGGCTTTAAGGTATGTTTTATTTTCTTCTGTTCTACTTGGGAATGCATTTGTCACCAGCCATCTTCGTTAGTCCTCAGATCGGGAGATCTTATCTTTCACTAGTATCAGCCTGAAGTAGGTCGTTCACTACGTAGGATAAGCGGAATTTCGTCTTCGAACGTAATAGAGATCTGTTTGGTTTCTGATTGTAATCTGCGGCTAGCCATGACGAGGTCTGTATGGCATTCTCGCTGAGGCAAGAGTAGGGGGCATTGCCCGAGCAGGACAACGTGAGGTTCGACTCTTTGTTCTGTAGTGTACTCCATAAGTAGAATAATGGGAACGACTTACAAATATGAGGAGTTGCATGGTCTCATCGCAGGAGGGGGGGGGGACACTTAAATAATGCCCTTCTTGCTAGGAAAGTGTTAACTGGACTCATCTAGAATGCTGCTATTTCCAAATGGTTACATCTTTAAAAAATCGCTAATAAATATAGGATTGGTTGAATTAAATTCTACATGAGGGAAAAACGGAATTGCGCCTTGTGTTAAAGCTAAAATCAGGATTATAATGTTTTGTTTGACAAAATAGAACTGTTCTGGACATAAAAAGGCGACAATTTAAGGAGCACACGCATGAAGATTGCATCAGGTAAAACTCGCGGGACGATACACAAACAGGAAATCGTTTCCGAAGGTTTCGAGGCGGAGGGAGAAAAATACTCGATTGACCTGCCAACCTACCTAAATATGTTTTTGAAAGCCACAAAACCTTGGACGGCCTACGCTGAATTATTTAGAAATATTCAGTTTTCTACAACGATAAACGAGAATAGCATAAAGGGGGTCTTTTGAAATGTACTTTATTGTTATCTTCCAGTTCGAGAACTAGGGCGTCACGCTAGATCTGAAATAGAATCAGTTGTCTAACATTGCGATACATTAACCATATATATATATATATATATATATATATATATATATATATATATATATATATATATATGAATGCACATGTGGCCTCGATGACAGCCACCGGGCGATATCGAAACAGACCTTCGTCACTAAATCTCGTTTTAGGTCCCTGAGAGCCTTGGTAATATTGATCCTCGGCTCATCCTTCGTGTTGCAGATAGATTTCTTCGTCTCTCGTTCCAGTTAGGGGAGTTCGGAAGCCAAATGTTAGGTGCTGTGTGATCAAAGAAATTCTCCGATAGCCAGGCCTGTGTCTTCCGGCTAGTGTAGCAAGGCGCAGACTCTTGTTGCCACACGTAAGGTTTCGATGGGAAGAAGTGGGGTGGCATGACGACACCGAAGACCATGATTGTCGCTAGAAATTTCATCTGCATGGCTCTTGGCACGTCCTTGGGTGAGATGGCGAGCCACCTCTTGTTCTAGGAGTTTATCTTTTGGTCTTGGCAGAAATTCTTCTCAAGTGAGAAGAACCAAATCATGTCTGGCTCCAATGGCTGTATCAACTTGTTGATCAGCTTCTCGGTGTGCTTGAATCGCTTTGGGCAGAAATTTTCCCTTCCTCATCATATAGAAAAGGCAGCGAATATCCTTATGCACTAGCCCAGTGGTCTCCAAACTACGACCCGTGAGCCGGAGCCGGCCCGCCACTGCACTGTCACAAATGAACATTTGAAAACAATTCTCTTGATTGGATGCTCAATTACAAAGCAAATATTGATGATATCTTAAAAGCTAAACGCCAGTTTCACAAATCTCACTGACCTCTTTTGCTGCTTAGTTTGTGAGACTCGGATATGTGCGCAATGGGTGTAATAATACTATCCTATTGCTAACGACGCCTTCTTTGATAACTTTTTGGTAAATAAATGTTTGTTGTCTTTATTTTTTGTGTATTGGTAAATAAATATGTTGGATGTCTTTATTTTTTGTGTGTTCACTATATTGTATTGGACAAAATAGTTATGCGGCCCGCGCTAGTCATTCTCTTAGTTATTTGGCCCACTATGAAAAATGTTTGGCGACCCCTGCGACTAGCCTGATGAGCTTTTCATTTGCACATTTCTCCCTTACAATGGCACGCATCGACTTTCTGGGGTCATTTCTTATGTTCTCCCGGATTTCAGCAACGATTCCGGCGTTTTAATGGCGTCCAATCATCAACCATGGATTTTCCTCTTTGCTCTCGCCTCCTAATCGGATCCTGAATCTTTTATCTCCCTTCTGACCTTTTCCACTCCTTCTACTGATGTTGAGGAACTCTGAAATCTTGTTTGTCCTTCCGGCGTGGATTCCAAGGAGGACTCAATGCCTCTTCCACAAATTGAGTGGTTAAAAAAAAATATGCATTAAATTAGCAGTTGAACATCGCCATATATATATATATATATATATATATATATCATGAGCGCGAGAGAATGATGAAATAAATCCAACTTCACCGCAGGAAAGACAAAACGGAATAATTTTCTTCGGAAATAGTTATTTCTTACTTCGAAAAAATCCGAGCTGGGGTGGGATTCGAACCGTGCACATTGAGGCAGAGAGCAACCGCTTTGATCTCAATTGAACCACCGAGTGGTCTAAAGGGCGGTTCGAATCCCTCTCCAGCTCGGATTTTTTCGAAGTAAGAAATAACTATTTCCGAAGAAAAATGATTCCGTTTTCTCTTTCCTGCGGTGAAGTTGGATATATACCGAGTGTCCCATAAAAAAGTTAACCGTACTTTGAATTAGCATAACTCAAAAACTATTGGAGATTTTTGGATCCTGCAAAAGTGTGTTATTTACAAACTATTTATCTGTCGATTCTGAAAATCTCATTCAATTCCCTTTTATGATATTGATACACTAATGGGTTTAGTGGAGGCTATCAAAAATATGTTGTGAAAGGAAGTAAAATAATGAAACGAAGCCTACGAAGGCTAGGCCACCGTGCACTTTCAAGAGAACCTAGGTAGCCTAGGTCACTGTGCGATTTTCCAAGCATAGCTTAGGCCATTTTACAGTGGTTTTTCAGCCACGCTGTGGTATGGTCTCGTCATTATTGCTTACTAAGCAAATGAAAGCGTTTCTGTGTAAAAGTTTACTTCCATAGAACCTTTTTGATCATGCAGTTAACAAAAGATCAACGCGTATTTGTAGTCACAAACTTTATTAAGATTGGCTGTATTAAACAAGTACAAGATTTATTTGAACAACGTTTTCCAGGTAGGCACCCACCAAGTAAGCCCACATTTTGGAAAAATGTTCGTAAATACCAACATGAAGGAACATGCTTAAATCTAAATAAAG
Organism: Ceratothoa steindachneri; assembly: GCA_963969495.1. Taxonomy (NCBI): domain Eukaryota; kingdom Metazoa; phylum Arthropoda; class Malacostraca; order Isopoda; family Cymothoidae; genus Ceratothoa; species Ceratothoa steindachneri. The sequence continues at coordinate 126,062,616 of OZ018330.1, read as the reverse complement.
GTCGTTCGGGTCGTATGAAGACAATAAGAACAACAGAAAATATCGAAAATGTTCAGATGACACTTCTTCAAAATCCACATGTATCAGTCAGAAAGAATGGATTACAATGGTCAAAATCATAATTTAACCGCATTATTAAACATGACTTAAAATGGCATCCCTATAAGATGCATGCAAGACACCAGCTTCTTGAAATTGATTTTCCTTGTAGACAATTTGTCGAATGGCCTCCCCATAAAATTGCTCGTTTCTTGGAAAACATTGTTATTGGTGACGAGGCAACCTTTTTCATGAATGGAAAGGTAAATAGCCATAACATTCGGCAATATGCACCGCTCCCCCCCCCCCACCATTCAACTTTGACGCACGTATTTGTCAGCAGAAAGTGTCTCTGTGGATCGGAATATGCGGGAATGGCTATCTTGTCAGCCCATTGTTTTACGAGACTAACTTGAATGGTGCTGCCTACCTGAGCATGATCAACGAAAGGATCTTCCCGAAACTCCGCCAGATTTAAGGCACTCAATTCAATAGACTTTGGTGGATTCAGGACGGCGCACCATCTCATAGACAGCTTGCTGTAAGAACAAAACTAAGAGAAACGTTTGACAACCGCATTGTCACGCTAAATCATGCAATTGAATGGCCCCTTAAGATCCCCTGACCTAACACCGTGTGATTATTTCTTATGGGGATATCTAAAGAATAAAGTGTATTCTACTCTACCACAAAGCATCAACCAGTTAAGAGATAGTATCATACGTGAAGTTAATAGACTTAAGGAAAATCACAAGTTAATCAAAAAAGTTGTTCAATAAATGCGATCAAAGGCGCAACTGTGCTTGGAAGAAAATGATACTGAGAAAATTGAAAAATGAATTTGTATTACCCATATGAAGAGGTGTTTTTGTTAAAAATGGATTTAAATACATTTGTTAATTTTAAAGTTTTAAGTTTCATTATTTTACTTCCTTGCGCAAACATAATTTTGATAGCCTCCACTAAACCCATTAGTGTATCAATACCGTAAAAGGGAATTTAATGAAATTTCCAGAATCGACAGATAAATAGTTGATAAATTTGTTTTGTTTTACAGGACTCAAAAATCTCTAATAGGTTTTGAGTTATACTAATTCAAAGTACGGTTGACTTTTTTCTGGGACACCTTGTATATACATATATATAATTATGTTTAGATTCTCTCTGTTCTGATGGTTGATTGCAGTTGATTGTTTGCGTTGGTCTGTGAGTAATAACTTTGAAAGTACGAGTATTTTGTATGCTGATGATAGGAGCTGATTATTATTTTGCTTTATTTTAGATTCCTTTCTGCCCCCTTGAGAAAATTAGTAGAACTGTGGTCTTATCCCTTATATCTCTACCGTAAGCAAAATTTACATGCATTCAAGAGTAAAAAGAATGAGAACAAACGAAAAAAACTATCATGGTTTAAGGATAGACCTTCTAAAGCTTAGAAACGAGCCTCTTTCCTAATCATTCCTCCATTTGTTGAAAAAATGTTTAAAAGAAATCACTTCTGACAATATATAACGGTCCAGTTTAAAAAATAGGTCATCGTGGCTTTCACTCTAAAGAGTAGTGAAAGGTCTCCTCTATCTTCTTCGCTGAACGCGTTCGTGACTTACCAACCCGATGCGAGAGCCGCATACTCGATCGCAAACCGAGCATCTGAAGTTATGGGTCCACTTAGGGAGTCAAGAGACCCCTGTGCGTGAAATTGTTTAGGTGTGAACCTGCAACACTCTCAGAGAACCCACGATCTTCATCAGACCAGCGGTTTGTTTCAGTGGCACGAAAGATCGAGACGACTGAACCATTGATCTGATTGCAACCCTTGTCCGCCATGGTGAACGTTGACTAAATCGAGTAGGTTCGTCCACTCTCTCCGCCGTTGGGGATTTTCCGCAGTGGTCATCTAACTAGGCCTGATGTTGGCCTCCCGTTGGCACGTCGACGCGTCAAGGTCTCGTCCGCAAGCCGAACGCTCAAGAGACAGACAGACCTGCTGCCATGCCGCACGTAGGCTGTTCTACGTCGAAAGCAGCTTCCGTCTCTTTATCCCATACAAAAAGGCTCCCGCATCTTGAACCCGCGACGATGTAGTTGCTCGAAGGACTGAAGAAGCTGATTTCTCCTCCCAATCCCGGATAACCCAAAACAAAGTTACTTTAAACGAAAACACTGATCAATCGACAGATGCGCTTTACTAACTTAAGCGCATTTAGTGCAGCTCAAAACAATGATTATATCGTGAAAAACTAATTAATTGTCGTAATTTAATTAAAAAAAGTAAGCTTTCTTATTCATAACACAATATGTTAAGAACGGGAATTTTTTTTTAGGTATATATGAATAAAAGAGCTACAAATCAATGAGCATGTTACCAACACACGACAAAATACAAAGCTTATAATAAATGACTTAAGGCAAACTATCAACTGCAATTAACCTCGAGGACATTAAGGTAATTTCTGTCGATATAACGACAAGTAAACTGTTCAACCTTATTGCCTTGATTGGCTATGCAAATCAAATACGTTAGGCTCTTACCGAATCTGTCTAAAGATAGATAAAAGGTGATTTTATTAAGACATTTATGCTTTTAATTATGCAACCTCGTTTTTTATGTTACACTCTGTCGATAAGAAAATAGAAGACGAATGAAAATAAAGTGAAACAAGGAAACCCCATCTTCCCTAGCTAGTTACTGCCTTGTTCGAAGAGATATTTAAAGAACTAATGGCATATATTTAAGCAACTAGCCTCTGTGCCTCAAACTTACAATATTTAAACCATCTATTTTCCTGTCCTACCATGCAACAGTGAATGGACACTGAGTGCAGAAACTCAACCTTTGGGAACTACATAAAAAAAAAAACATTGAACGTTACTTGTTAGGAATAATGCATAAACATTAAAATAGACACTTGGATAAGAGAAATATAGTAAAACGATTAAAAATTCCTGAAATTCTGATAGAGGAAACACATTGCCAAAAAGAGATGAAACATGGACAAAAGATTCATAGAAAAGAATGACAGCACAGCAGGAGGTGGGAAAGTGAAATGTTATTAAAGGCAGGCGTAATATAGCAAGCAGGAGCAGCAAGAACTTATTGGGACACTCTTTCAAAGAATTAGAATGAGATAGCCTAAATATATATAGGAGATGGTCTTTCCTGTTTATCTCGTCCTGCTCAATCAGTTTGGTTGGTAGCCCCTCATTTCGTTTCTCATTTAACAGGGAAGATCGCCGTCTCCTCTTCAGAATCTCAGACCCAAAGTAAGTCTCTGCCGATGGATTCGCTCACACTCCCCGCTGCTTCTCTCTCCCGTGGCATCTTGCTCTTTATTTCCACACTGGCACTATTCTTTTGCATGCGTAGTGCGGTGCATGCGGATTGAAAGGTGCTTTCGAAATACCTGTACTCTATTATTAATTTATTATAATTCAGCTTGCAGGTGCGGCAGCTCTGAACAAGTTAGCTCTTGGCGACCAGGGGCGCTAATAGACACATTTATGGTCACAATAAACCACTTCACATGAGGGAGGGAGAGTAGGGGCGCTCCCCCAGTGTCTCTCCTTGGGTTTTTCAACGCTCATAATTAGTGAATAATAAAATGAAGGGAGATAAAAGAAGAGCAAGTGAAAGCGAACAACAGAAATATTAAAAACTAGAAAGGAAAATAATGAGTGCCATATTAAGGGCTGCGATATGTGCCCTCGTTAATATTGGTCGGGGATTGAAGGCATTTTTTCGGTCCCGCCAAATAGAGCCATTTAAATTGGCGACGCTTGGCACAGTGCTGAGGGGAGGGGGTACTCTGATTTATGTTCTCTAAATGCCTATCGCCCCTCTTTGCGTTTGAGGTAGGTTAGGGAGGGGCTAAAAAAAAAGACCGATTTTGAAACGATCTACCTGAAAATTCCTCCTCTGGCGGCACCCTACCCAATGTGTTCCTGTCCCTCTCGTCTGAACATTGATTTGTTTATTTTTGCGCTGGTTGGAGTTTTCTTACTTGGAATCCCCCCGTCCCGATAAGCTTTACCTGCAGAGTGGCAAAGACAACATTCGGAGTCTCCTTGTTTCTTGCACAAGTCTACTTTCCTTGTTTCCTTTGAAGGAGAAGAGTGTAAATGCTTCCAGTTTCGCTTCATTCGAAAACCCTATAAAAGACTCTATCCGCGTTTCATCCCACAATCAATAGGGCTCGAGCCACCCCCCACCCATCTGTTTGCTCAACTGAATATTTTCTATATCCACAAAACCAAGCTACACCACCCATTCCTTCCAAACACCCGTCGCAGATCAAAAACTCAATCTCTACAACCTCCCAGACCTCAACCCACCCTCCTCATTCATTCCACTTCTCACCATCATTTTCTCACTGCAAAGCTTTCCCAGCCTCATTCAACACATTGTTTCCTATATTGCACCATCGCAACCTCTTCACACATTTGGTGCCCAGACGCGCGCTCTACCCAGCCACCTTAAAAAGTTAGCGGCAGCTTTTCACTTAACTTCACTTGGCATTTGGTTTATTTTCCCACTATTGTTTATTCACTTTAGCATTAGTCTGTTTTTAGTTTGAGTTAACAGTTTGCACCTATCACTTATATCACATATCGATTAATTCATTTTGAGATTAATTCATTGTTTCCTATATTGCACCATCGCACCATCGCAACCTTTGAGATTAATTCATTGTTTCCTATATTGCACCATCGCAACCTCTTCACACATTTGGTGCCCAGACGCGCGCTCTACCCAGCCACCTTAAAAAGTTAGCGGCAGCTTTTCACTTAACTTCACTTGGCATTTGGTTTATTTTCCCACTATTGTTTATTCACTTTAGCATTAGTCTGTTTTTAGTTTGAGTTAACAGTTTGCACCTATCACTTATATCACATATCGATTAATTCATTTTGAGATTGTTTAGATCACTTCGGGAGACTTTTCGTTGTCCTATAAGTATTTGTGTATGTTAGATTTTCTGTGTCTATCGGTTTTGGTTTCTGGAGTTGGTTAATTGCTCCGTTAGGAGCTGACTTAGTTGGGCTGTTTTGTATTGTTATTCTCTTCATTTTTTAAGTAAACAACGGTGCTTTCTCAACTCTTCGCTGGTGTCTACCGATTGGGAATCGAGTGTTGTAAGGGGTTTCTACTCTGATGGTACTAAACTCGACAAATACCGGAAGAAGTGAGCTTATTTTCCCCCAAATTTTCTCCGCTCTTTTCTTGATGTTAATATTGAGGGGTGTCATGTCAGCTTCTTGGTGTAAACTTCTCTGACTTCTATGCCTTCTTCGCTTCGTGTTGCTTATGATATATAACCTTATTTTGTATCTTTTGCAGTTCCAGTTTTTTTTTGTCTTCGTTTTGCTGTTGATTGGGATGGGTGGGTACACTAATACCTCCCTTTCTAGCCCATGTAAATTTTCTTTTTATTTCATGCTTAACCCCTTTATGTTATATAATAGGTTTAGCTTCGGTGTTGCCTTGTTTTTCCTTTCTGCTATGTGATTTTATTGCCTTTTTATGTATTTTTAATCCCAAGACTACCTGCCGAATGGCACCTTTAGTTTTGATCTTCTCCTTCGAGACCTTCTATTTTGTTCCTGTAAATTGGGACTATCGTGAATTTTCTTCTCTTGTTTCTTATTTTCCAGTCCCTTTGGGAGTTGTTATTAATTTCTATTGCTGCCGTCCTAGCCTGAATACGCTCCTTTCGGTATCCGCTGACGACAAATCTGGCTTATTTCCTCCGCGAATTGTATAAATAACCATTCAGGCATTATGGGTGTCAGTAGGTCTGCTGTATATATTGAACACAACGTGAGAGTGAGGCAGACCCCCTGTGGGATTCCAGCCTCCAGTTTGAATTCGAGTATTTTGTAATCGTTTATCACCGCCTAATCTTTTCTTCGTGTGATGCTGTGGTGCTGGAACCACATTATGGAATCGATCTGACTCAAAACCACCTCCTCACAGACGAGCATTTTGAAGTCTTATGTGGTTCTATAATTGGTTCACAGTAAATCCCTCCTCACAGTTCTTTACTGAGCGAAGGCATTTTTGGACTCTCCTTAACTCCTGCGGTGCTGGAACCACATTATGGAATCGCATCTGACTCAAAACCACTTCTTCAAAGACGAGCATTTTGAAGTCTTATGTGGTTCTATAATTGGTTCACAGTAAATCCCTCCTCACAGTTCTTTACTGAGCGAAGGCATTTTTGGACTCTCCTTAACTCCTGCGGTGCTGGAACCACATTATGGAATCGCATCTGACTCAAAACCACTTCTTCAAAGACGAGCATTTTGAAGTCTTATGGGGTTCTATAATTGGTTCACAGTAAATCCCTCCTCACAGTTCTTTACTGAGCGAAGGCAGTTTTGGACTCTCCCTATCCGTTACCTCCTTTACCCGGTAGCAACATACCAATAGCAAATTTATTTCGTCCAAGAATTCAAAACCAAAAATATCTTTATTGATAGATGTACAATGGGTGAAAAAGTGTAGAAGATAAATATAGGTAAAATAGATGGTGAGTTTTACCCTGGTGTAGAAGGCATCTCTAAGGTACTTTTCTTTTCTTGTTTTGTCTCATTTGCCTTCTTCGTGCTCACCATCAGTGGTTGCTTCTGGTGCTTGTTTGGCCGCATTGCGACCTTTGCCTTTGACTTTACCTCTCTCGTTGTTCTTTGGACTTTATTTATTTATTCATCGTTGTTTTATTTGTTTTTTTAAATATATCTATAAATATAAATAAACTATATTTCCTCCGTCACGGCTTTCGACCCTTTCAAGTATTATATTTGCTATCTCTTAATGTATCTTTATTTTATCTGATAATTTATATTTGTGTTTATTACCGGTATGTGGGCATTTCGCCTCTTTTGTTCATTTCTTTGTTGTTTGTTTTTGGATGTCGATACTTTACCTCTTTTCTTCTTATTTTTTATTTTAATTAGTTGGTTATAGATGGGAATTTCGCCTCTTATGTTCTTGTTTTTGTAGTGGATTTCTTGTTATTGCTGTTGTAGTTACTTTTTCCTCTTTAGGTTGTTGTATTTATGTGAGGAGTCCAATCAGGTTCTCTCGGGAGCAGATTCTTCCACTTGGAAATAGCAATAGCACTCGCCTGGTGGCACGTCCCCTATCCGCTCTCAGAATGTCAAGATCAATTTCCATATTTGGTATTATTTCTTTTTCGATTTTGTACCAGCCTCTGGAGTTTCATATTCAATGGCTTCAGACCTGCTCTTGCGTGCAGATCTGTCTGCCGAATATGGTCTCCCCTGCGCGCTCCAAATATCAGCAGGGCTGCTTTGTTCTGCACTCTCTGCATTTGCCTGATAGAGGTGGAACTCGCAGCCTGCATGACCACTGCCGGGTATACTAATGTCTAGCGTACCAGAGCAGTGTGCAGCTTCTTGAGATGCTTGGAGCTGAGGCTTCGGAATCTATATAGTTTCCCAAGCTGTGTTTTGGCTAGGGAGATTCTGTTCTTTATGTGCGCTCTGAACCCTTTTGATGTGATGCGCAGACCTAGAACTTTGCCCTCGTTGGTGTACGGGTACACTTCGTCGTTCACTAAGACATTGTCAAGTTTCCAGCGGTTTATTGGAAGGATTTAGAACTTTCGGCGGTTGGTCTTGATCTTCCACTTTCTTTCGTATCGATTGATGTCGATTTCGGTGGCTGTCTTCCTTGCTTGAACTCCAACATTTTTTGTGGGTACTGAGGATGATTTGGGTGATGTCATCCGCAAACTGCAGATAAATCACATCCTCTCCTACTGGAACAGGCAGATCCAATGTGTACACTAGGTACAGCAGTGGACTCAGACAGCTACCTTGTGGAACGCCCGCCTCAAGTTCGAATTCGGGTCCTCTGTAGCCCTCAATCGAGATTTTGGCTTTTTCCTTCCATGACGTATTCACAGAGTAGCCTCTCCAGGATCGGGCTTAGCTGGAAAAGATCTTAAATTGAAGACTCCTCAGACAAACCTTGTCGAAGGCCTTTTAGACATCTCGCAACACCACGTCTGCATATTTCCCTTCAGCTTTACAGCGGGCTAGTTTCGCGGTGAAGAGAGCAAGGGCTGTATCAGTCCCCCTTTCCTTACGGAATCCGTGTTGCTGAGGGTTGTGAGCTTCTAGCTCTATTAGCTGGTCTTGTAGCCTATTAGCTAGAAGCTTCTCGTAGACTTTTCTTATGAAAAATATCTTTATCCAATTTCAGCTCCTCTTATGTTTGTTTGTGTTTAAACGTAAATTGTTCCTAAAAATCTATTTGATGCGGATTGTTCAATTTTTGCAGCGCTTATGTGTAAAACATAAAATTTGTTTTAAAGCTGGATGAATAAATTAAACATAAGATTGTCATTAAAAATCTGGCTAATCCCGATTGGCTAAATTTTGTATAGCTTATGTTACGTATAATAACTATATATAGAGCAGAATTTTGGTAAAAAAGATAAATAGTATTAGCAGTCATTTTTTCAAGAAGCAAGAAGTTATCCTTACCCTTCTCCTTTTCGAGACTTGTTCCCGCAATTTACGACGGAATAAAGAATCCAGCTGAATATTTTCCTTTATCCTAAGGAAGCTCGTTTGATCACTTAACCAAGCCTGCTACACGAGAAGAGCTTCCCTTTTCGCACTTTACATAAAAGGGGCATATAACGTCCGAATAGTAATACTTATAATATAATCGAAGAGAATTCTCTCCAGAATGTTGTTCATCTGGAGATTTAAGATCTTGTATATCATACCTTTGAGCCAGACCTTGTCACAGGCTTTCTCTACATCTCTCAAGACCAAGTTTTTGCCTTAGCTATTTTCTCTGATATAATTCCAAGTGCCATTGCGGTGTCTCCTCCTTTTCTAAATCTGAACTAGTATTTATTATAAAGGTTTATTTTCTTTGATGTATTCTTTAAGTCTTCAGTTGAGATTTTTTTCGAAAACTTTGCCCATAAAATTCTATAGCGATATAAACCTATAACTGATGGGGTGACTTGTTGGTTTTCCTGTTTTGGGGACGAAGATCATCTTTGCTAAATTGTATTCATCTGGGAAGTATCTGGTATTTAGGTCTGAGTTGTAGATGTTCTTTATTATTCCTCCGATGTTGTCTTGTGCCTTGGTGAAGTTAATTCTGGTGATTACTATGCGGTTTGGCGCTTTTTGCTTGAAGGAATTGTTGCGCCTCTTATTTCTTCTTCTGTTTTTGTGGACCCTAAATTTCTTCTCTTTCTCGCCTGATGGCGTTGGGGATATTTCTCCGATGTTATTTCTTTAGTAGGTGTGGACTATTTCTTCTATATCATAATTGAATTTTTCGCTCTTTTCTGGTGGTTAGAGAACACTGAATTCAAGTGAGCGCGAAAAAGTTCTTCCGTGGTCCTATCTTCCTCCCCCCTCCCTGTTCGTTGATTATTTTTTATCAGTCTCCAGTTTTCTTTCGATTTTCTTTCTACATTTATTTAATCAATAGGTTATCCCATTTATGCCCTTATAGTTCTTCTATAAGATGCCTTAGTTCGCCCTTCTTTCTCCTGAGAGTAGCAAATTTCTCTCTTTTTGGTCCAATAATTTTTATCTGGTCATATATTCCGCTAAGTTGTTTATTTTTTCGCTTCATCTCTTGTGTCCACCGAGGGTGGGGGAAAAGTACGGAATTGGATATTGGTTCATGAACATTAGGGTTCCAATATGTTCACTGCATGCGATGGTGACTAGTTGCATATACTGTAGAAGCTAAATGACAGTTTATGGCTCCTCAGAGCGATGTCTGGTTTCATTGCGGCACTGCCTGTGACGTTTTCCTTCGTATCAACATTTCTAAATGATCTGATCTCTTGTTCCTTGTATGGTAACCATTTGCCCTGCATCTGGCATTTAGATTCCTCTTAAATATTGTAGGGAGAAATGTGTCAAAGATTGTCATTATGTTGTGCAAGGCTAGGTAGTTTTTCTTAGGCGCTTGGTAGCCTGTGGTAAATATTACTGGCATCATTTTTGTTTCACTTTTTACGGCCATGAATGCCTCATCCAGGTTGCCAATTTCGGTGTATTTTAGGTCTCTTCTGATTGGTATGGGCGCTGGGGTAACCTCCATATCATGATCGTGGCTGTGACGAGAGCGTTCGGGATTCAGCTGGGCCTCATCTGAATCCCGAGGAGGAGATGCTCTGAATGGAGGGTGTCAGGCTTGCGGTTTCTCTTCATGTACGATTGATGGGTTGTTTGTGTATATGCGTACTCATCCCATGTTCTAAATGAAGGTAGAGTGTCCCTTTATCTTGGCAGAGAAACCTTAGTTTTTTCTGAAGATTAAAAGCTTATGTTTGGTCTGAATGAGAAAATAGCTGACTTGAACCCTGCGACTAATATTGGTTCGTTAAAAAGAATCCCTTTTAAATGGAATGACCAGTGAATCATTCAAAAGGAAATCCGCTGCTTTGTAACACTTCTCCCAAGAATCCATATTACCATGAAATTCGTAATTAAATCTTTTATTCGAAATCTTCCAACACTCACCATCATAATCATAACAACCTTTTCTAGACATCTAAGTTAACACTTTGACTTAATAAATAGCATCAGACTTTGTCATGGTAATTTAACTTAATAAAGCAAGGATTTAATATTTTTTTTATTCAATTTCCAAGCTGCCATTAGGTTTTAGAGATGATTTCAAAATTGTTGTTTTCTTTTAGTGGGGGAAACTGAATATACATCCATAGAATCGCGTATTTATATAAACTAATGGATTATTTTAACAACTTTGTCGTTAATGGTAACAGATTAAGTTTACTCATAAGCTTTGTATATTAATCTTAAAATTTTATAAAAAGTATACTACTCACCTTTACATCGCTGCAATTCGATTATCAGTTGGCGTTTGCACAATGAATCCTCTCCTTTCATTCACTATGAATTCGAACCTTCACGCTTTTCAGGGCTAACTGACGTTAGCTAGTAGCCTAAGAACAATTATAATAATTCTTTCGTATTCTCTCATCACGCTGCTCTACACTGGATTTGTAATTTTTGTGCACCCACTCAAATGGTCTTACAATAACTGATCCGCCTCTGTATCCAATTTCATTCTGTTTCTACACTTCGTAATTGATTCTACCTTCACATGGCGTGCGACCTTGGCAATGGCATTTGCTTCGATAGGTCCGCCGCAATATTTACATCTTCTTCGTGGTCACGGTAAGTAACACCAGGATGTTTTTCAAGCCATTTCAAGGTTGAAGAAGACAAAATTCTGAACACTTTTCGCTAAAAAAAAAAACAATGCCGACAATTCATTTTTGTGAGACTAAAATATTCACTAGTAAAATTAAATATAATCATTTAGTTTTTGCTTGAAATTCTATTGATTATTTTCCTCGATGGAAGTTAGGTCAGGACATTATTTAAAGATTAATTCATGTTTGGTCGACGTAATCAGAATATTGCTAATGAAAACGTCGATCTAAAAAAAATATCATAATTGAAATCAGCTTAATTATTTCGACTAAAAAAACTTTTAGTTCGTAAAATAACTAATGTTTATTCCATTTTAACTAATCCTTTTATCCTTCCAACCCTGCCTTTTGATATTTGGATTGGACTACTCACTGGTAAGAGCCTTTTCCAGGAGGGAGGGGGGGGCGAGGAGCCTCTTTGTTGATTTTTTCTTACATAAAACTAAGAATCGAAAACCAACAAGAGTAGGAGCTCTCGATAAAGTAGTAGATACGGCCTTGGTCTTCCATCGATAAGGAACGGGTTCGAACTCAACGAGCAGAAACAAAAAACTGTCAATGGCACCACGAGCTGCTCGCCAATTGGTGGATACCATGAAACCCTCGGGGGGCGGGGGGGGGGAGTATCTACACACATTTGATCCCGCTATCGTTTCCTGTCCCGTATTCACAGCACAACATACCCAAGGGTGGCGCCCCCACCCCTAGGGTCACGAAAGGTTGTTGGTGGAAAAAAGACAAAATAATCGCCCCCCATCCTCCTTCCCAACGAGAACCCGCGCCCTGGTGCCAGTATTTTTCTTCTTATCTTTATGTACATTTCATTATTTGGTCGGTGGATCTCGTCCACGACATGGGGAATGACGCGACTTACCGACCAGCGACGGCATCTCGGCACGAAAGATTGCAAGAAGAGATCCGTAAAGAAAACCCTAGAGTTGGGGAAAGTGAAAATGTATGAGGCAAAATATATAACGGTAGATCAACCTGCGGGTGTTGTGGGTTGCAGCATGGTTGCTATCCCCGGCCCATTCACCTTGGGGAGGACGGGGGACTTTTTATGGTACGACTTTGGTCGTGAAAAAAGACAAAATAATCGCCCCCCCCCCTCCTTCCCAACGAGAACCCGCGCCCTGGTGCCATTATTTTTCTTCTGATCTTTATGTACATTTCATTATTTGGTCGGTGGATCTCGTCCACGACATGGGGAATGACGCGACTTACCGACCAGCGACGGCATCTCGGCACGAAAGATTGCAAGAAGAGATCCGTAAAGAAAACCCTAGAGTTGGGGAAAGTGAAAATGTATGAGGCAAAATATATAACGGCAGATCAACCTGCGGGTGTTGTGGGTTGCAGCATGGTTGCTATCCCCGGCCCATTCACCTTGGGGGGGACGGGGGACTTTTTATGGTACGACTTTGGTCGTGAAGAATTCTAACTCTCCCTGTCCCGGGATTTGAACTCATCCATCCCAGATTTTGAACTCCTCCTTTCCAGAATTTGCCCCCCCCCCCTGTCCCATTATTTTGATTTTATGAAGTTTGCTCAAATAGTCTTTTTTTTTCTCTCTCTCTCTCTCTTTTTGTTTTTCTTAGTCTTTCTTTTTTCCTTCTTTCTCCCACCTCATCAAGTTCATGGCGAAAGAGTGTTGAATCCTTTGAAAAATTGTGGCCGCAAAGCAGTGAATCTGTTAGCTTTGTACCGAACAAGTCCTATCGTCACGCACTACAACAGTTCCTCATATTCTAACATGCCAAAACCGCCATCCCTACAAAAAAATAAATTAACGACGTTGTTTGCTCTTGCGTTTAGTAAAGGAAATCATTGCTCAGGGCGAGGAGAATCGCAACGCCCCAATAAACCACCCACACTCTGCAACGAAGGTCTTGCCCATCAAACACGGCCTCGACCATCATAGAATGAAATTTCCCCGTCGTCCACGAAACACCATGCGCACATATTTAAGGGCATCGACATACTACAAGGAATTAGAGACAGACATGTGCTCCAGCTGCCACCGGGAAACAGACACATTTCAACATATATCCACAACATGCTCGACATAAGCACAACTGACTCAAAACTTGGCGGTGTCTCTGGGAGATTCCCCATCCAGTCAAAGTTGAGAGTACTGATGGGGTCTCTGGAAGATCCCCCATCCATTTAGAGTTCGTATTACTGGCGGGTTCTCTGGAAGATTCCCCATCCAGTCAGAGTTGGGAGTACTGGTGGGATATCTGGGAGATTCACCCTCCAGTCAATGTTCGTTGAGGCTGTTGGCTTAAGTGATCCACTTTTGCTGGGTGCAACATAAGCATCGACGGGATCCATCAAGGCATTTTACCTCTTGTATTATTCTTTATTATGCCACTCCTCCTATCCCCACTAGGCGCTTGTGGCTCTATTGACACATTGGTGATAATTTATTTCGAAATTTCGGTCCCTTTGTCACACATTCCCTCGCTCCAGCATTTTGTCACATTTTATTAGTGAGTCGTCATATTAAGTCATCCACAATATTCTATGCTTATTACATGGTTATTAATCTCTTAAGATGTTGATCTTCCACTCAGTATCGAGTTTCTTGGCTGAAAAAAAAGACCCAGTTCAACGGGAAAAGTTTATTCAGGATACTACTTTCCGAAGTGACTGACTTACATTCCTCGATCCCAAACTAATGGCGGAAGATGGAAGCCAATCACTCCGGAACAAGTCACCTGAATAAAGTCTCTCCCGAGGTGCTTCGTCTTTTTTGCTCATTAATAAGTCTACTCACGTGAATGGACGTCGCGTTCTTATCATTGTTGCAAGTTATCCTAATGTGTGGTAGTTTTTATATATTTAATTTTTACAGGGTTTTTATCAGTGCCAATGGTAAGAGGACGATCGACTCCCTCTGGCGGAATCGGAAGCGGGGATTCGGGATCAACGAGATCATCCTTAAGTGGCACTTCAGGATTGAGCTCATCCTCAACAAAAACATATATCAACGAAGCTTCTCTGCTCGTTGTTGAAACACTAGAAAATGCCGTCATTAAGTGAGTACTTGATGGCTCTACACGGTTGAGTTTTTGGGAGAACAAACGCGGTTCTGTTTTTTAATAAAAAGGGATACATTTTAGGACTCAAAGTATATTGTAAGTTGGACTGGATGGATAGTTCAGTGTGTAATGTCACACTAGCGATTTGATGTTTTGGTGGATGTAACGAAAGAACAATAAGTGAATTCTGATAGCGCTGGTGTTCTTTTTGCCCAGAGAAGATAACTCGAGGTTATTGAAAGTCTTGTTGTGTGGTTGTGTTTTGATTATCTGGTGTTGGTATCTGACTCTCTCGTGATTTTGATACTGTTGTCGTTGTGTAAGGAAGGAGAGACTTGAAAGTGGCTGGGCGTTGTTGTTGTTGAAGTAGGCGATTTATTTATAACCTATGGGGAAGTGGGGTGTGTGAATGAATTCCAGTTTATCGATGAAGTGATAAATTCTATGTGAACTGATAAATATTATCTCTAATTTATTTCGGTAATTTGTTCTTTAATTTCTGTCTTCCTCTGTGTCTTCCAACCCCCTCTTTTGTATGTGTGTTTGTACTCTTCGTGTCTCACAAAATGTTGTATTTATGGGTAGATTGTCTTCTCTTCCGGGACCACTCGCTCGCTTAGAGTGGGAAAATAGTCCTCAAGACGCGTGAAGTGAGTGTTCTTGCCCCTGTCGGTAGTCGCTCGCGCCTTCGAGAATTCCAGAATGGTGGCGCGTCTTTGCGAAGTGGGACGGATCCGACACTTGTTGTCGCCCGCGCACCTGCGCCTGTCCATCGCTTCTTTTGGGGATGCCTGAAAGACGAATCAGTGTGGGAGACTCACTTTCATTGCCATTGATTCTCCGCTCATTGTTTAGTTTTAACCCCCGCCCCTGAGACCACGTGGGTTCCATCAGGGTGGGTCGTGTTGGCCTCGATCGACCCATCTCCCCACTTTGAACTTGACAGTTCCAGGGTCCTGGATCGAACTCTCGACACCTCCAATGGGGGTCTAGTTCATTTTGTTGACCCTATGAGAGATTGGTTCAAATTTGTAACCCAAACCCCAATCCATCACAAACATTTGGGGTTGACAGATTTTGTGGTAGCACTCCTTGTCCATGATCTGTTTTATCTATTTCAATTCAGTGACTTGGGCTCCGACCTGGCAGAATGGTAAGTCACCAACAAGATGGAGTTCCGATTCGGGACCCCTTTCACGGCAGCTGTCATCCCCTGTAGATTTCCGTGGGTCAGATCCCGTGTTAAACTCTCGGTCCCACTGCGAAATAAAAAGCATCGGGAAGAGGTGTAGATCGGTGCTGAAACCCCGACCAAATTTCCGTCCATGCACTTTTATTTCTCTTGTTCCCCCCCACCCTTCCCTTTCACTCTGTGACATGCCTTCGTTTAATCACACTAGTGTTCTTTTTAACCTCTAGTATCCGCCTACGAGAGTTCGAGTCCATCTACGCTCTGTATGGGTCTGTTGCTGATGGCTTGGAAATATTCTTTCCTTGACTGTGTAATTCGAATTGATCAAATTTGCAATACCTATCCTTATTAGCATATCCCCCTTCCCCCTCTCGGTTATTCATTTATTTTCCTCCCTTTCCAGGTTTCCTATGTTTTCCTTAATATTCAATCGCTATCCCACTTTTCGCTGGTCAAAGAAAACAATGCAATCGTCGACACTGGCCCCAGTGTCGAAGATCGCGAGAAGCCATCAACAATTCCATCTATTTTCCTCTCTCTCTTGTGATTTGTTTGACGTCTCTAATTACACTAAAATAGAATATTAAATGTCTCCTTTTCCTGCCCCTCCTATCCTTCCATACCTGTCTTTACTGACCATGTTAGGTCGATGGGTGCTCGAACTAAGACAAATAGGTTCAGTCCTAGCCACTGGGCTTGCAGGATGCTACTTTCCAAAATCAAATATAGGAACAAAGAACGACATTTTAAAAGCACTTCTAAATATGTTCCCTCTTAATTCGATCCCGTATGAGGTTAAGTTGCAATTAACCCAATCCCTCAGGACAGCCTCAAAGAAGGCGCGGCCCCACTTAGTTGTGGTAACTTTGAGAGGGGCCTACAACACAGGCGGTAGGCTAAGGCTTTTTCCTTTCATCTCCCATGCGGGCGGAGGCAACAGAGGTCAGCTGTTTGGGAATCAATCAATAACAACAACCATAAGTTGAGACTTTGATTTTCTAGAGTAAAGAGGAAGCCGTAATGACAGGAATAGCCAAGGGGCATAGCAGACAAGAAAATTAAGGAAGTCAAGAACTGCTTAGAGCAGTTCCATTAATTTCTAACACCTCGACTAAAGACTAGTATCTACTGTCGCCTATGTACTTGAAATGCGCTTTATCGGAATAGGTTTGGTGCGGAGACTTTTATAAAATGCAGGTCAATTTCAGACATTACCTCGTGCCTTTGTCACTGCAACGAAAAAACAAATGGCGGAAGAAAGGAACAAAACTTCATATTTTCAATGAACACACGTTTGTGGCAAAGCATTTGTCCAGGTGAGTTGGAGTTCTATTCCTTAGTGCTATAATTAAATTGAAACAGATTGTCAATCAATGAATATCAGGAGTTGATGGGGTTTTGAATAGAAATTAAGTGCCAATCAGCGATCCGCGTAATCAATTTTCATGAAAAGGGCACAGATACGGCGTCAAGAGCCGATAAGTGAAGGCACGTGATGCTTGTCTACAGAAACATTGGTTGGTTGGTGGTCGTGGTCAAGAGGTGAGAGCGCTGTAGGAAAATGTTTCCATCATTTAACTATGCCTCCTGTAAGGAAGTGGCAGGTGCTGCATAGGTAACAATGCTGGATATGCAGGATTGAGTTTTCTAGTGTCCATAAGAGAATCCGATCCGCCTTAAATGTGGAGGTTGGATAGGTTTTGTAAAGTCGCTTTCCTCCCAACCTTGAGTGGAAAAAAAAAAAATATATATATATATATATATATATATATATTTGAGAAACTCACAAAGTAGCGCGTGAGTAGACCAATAAATGCAAAAAAAAATCAAACAGGAAAATGAAATGCGGATTGCAAGTACTTTCGAACTTGTTCAGTTCATTCTCAAGGAATAACGAATTACTCTACAAAGGTGGTATATATAAGAGACTACCATGCGGTACCCCGCCCATGTACAACGAAAGAACACAAAATAGAAAAAAATATCAAAAATAGGATTCAATACCGGATACAAAGGGTAAAGACATAAAGATAAGGTCTCATGCGGAAGTTCCAAGTGTAAGAAAATAATGTAGACATATAGGTTGCACAGCTATTAGCACATACACATGCAATTATAAATACATTGAAATAAACAAAATAAATATAACATTTAGTAAATCAAAGGGCTATGATTTAAAATGGGCAATTTCGCTACAAATAAGCCATTTAATTACAGGGTCCAGTTTAAACAGACCGGAGGATATATTTAAATTAGGCGAGGAATTAATGAATGAGCATTCGACAATATTTCTTTTAACATAGCTCATCAGATTTGTTAAGAAATTTAGCCGAATTCTAATTGATAGACCCACGATCGAAACTCAAAAGTCCACAATTTTTACGAAGAAAAGGAAATCAAGGAAAAACTCTTTAAGGACAACTCAAGAAGACTCATGATAAAATGGATCGTCTCAAGAAAGAAAAACGGAAGAAAACGACTTCAAGGGTTAACTCATCAAATCAACTAAACAACAAGAAATCATCACGTGATCAAGAATTTGGGAGGAATCATCACATCAAGATAAATGCAAGTTAATATGAAGATACATCAAGAAAAGAAAATCGAAGATCAAGAACTAACCCAGCCAAATTAAAGAAGGAGGAATCTCAGCCAACAAGAATACCAAGAGTCAGATAAATGCAAGACAAATGTTTCAAGGGGCCACATCAGACAAGAAGAAATAAATAATACGAATATAGAAAATCTCTAGATGAAGCATAATATGGATAAATAAATAAATTGAAAATAAGGATGCCCTCCCCCCATAAATTAACAAGAAAGTACTATTACTTTCACCTCTTCTAATATTTTATTTATGTTGATTCAAACGTACATTTAATGATTTTCCGGTTCGCCCAAAGTATTGCTTCGGGCAAACGGCACAATCGACAGAATAACCCCCCCTCCCTATACTTTTGTTATTATTTTGAATCAACATTTTATACATACTAGACTCATACTTGAATATGACCTAAACATTTAAAAATTTCAAGAGGCGGATAAGCAAGGAAACGGACTCATAAAACGGTAAAACAAGTAAGTTCTTAAAATTGTATGCGAGAGGGATTTCAGTTCTGTAAAACGATTTTTAAATATTTCAGTCATATTCAAGTATGAGTCTACCATGTACAAAATGTTGATTCAAAATAATAACAGAAGTATAGGGGGGGGGGGTGATTATTCTGTCGATTATGCCGCTTGCCCTAAGACAGTGGTTCCCAAACCTTTTGAAATCGGGGTGCACTCGAAATCCTACGAAAAATTGCGGGCGCACTATACACAGAATTCCGAGAAGTCAAATAGTATATGAAAGAAATAATGCAATTGAAAAAAAGAGAAAATGCTACATACTTTTATTCATTCACGTGTGCCTTAGAAACATTAGGCTAATGTGTCTTAGCGATTTCTTCAATGTTGGGACGTATGTTTGATAAACAAACTCTCATTTCCTCGTCTATATCAAAAAGAGTTCCTCTCCTTTTGCGCTTAATGGTGATGAGAGTGAAAAATCCTAAATCGCATAAATATGATGTTGAGAATTGTAGTAAGATGTTCAAAGCTTTTTTGGATATTGACACGTATTCTTTTTTTATAGAAATCCAAAATTTTTCAAGAGGCAATTCCTTGTGTTTAATCATCAATCCACGATCAGTGGATATAGCTGCTGGTTCTTCTTCTTCTATTAATGTTAAATCAAAATCACTTGAATTTTCAATGAACGGGTTTCTACTCCGATCGTATTGTTCAGTATTAAGAGATGTAAAATAAGAACTCATTTTTTTCTTCCAACCTTGTTAAATGTTAAACTATTATTGGAAGTTCTCTTACTCTTCTTATCAATGCAAGCTTTACTTACCAAAGGAAACATTTACAAATTTCCTTCGGTGGCTTTTCTTTTCCAAATCTGTAGTTTTTTTCTGAAATGCTTTCTTTTTTGTCAATGAATGTGAGAATATTTTCTTCTTCGCCTTGCATGCTAGTATTCAAATTATTGAGCTGATGAAATATATCAGTCAAATACTCTAACCTGGCAATACAAAAATTGCACCGAAGAAGGTCACAAACGTGTATTGGTTTCATTTCTTCAAAAAACGCAAGAGGTTTTGGTCGTAGCTCGTGTACACCGGCAAATACTTTTCACCTTGACAGCCACCTCACCTCTGTGTGTGAAGGTAGGCTTTTATGTTGAGAACTAAAGAAAGCATTGAGCTACGATACTATTCTCATTTTGCTTTTTTACAAAAGATGTAAGGCCCTTAACACAGCCTACCATGGAAGGGGCTGCATCTGTACAAATTCCAACACACGATTTCTATGACAATTGCCATTTATCAAGGTAATTATTCAGAATATTAAAAAACATCCTCACCTTTAGTAGTCAGATATAATTCTTTGCAAAAAAGAAAATGATTTACTATTTGATCATCATCAATAAAACGAATCAATGCTAAGAGTTGGGCCTTGTTGGTAATGTCTGTTTACTCATCAATTTGCAATGCAAAATTGGAATACTGAAGTTTATTACTACATACATTTCTCTCGATATCAGAAGTCATTTCTACAATACGCCTGTGAACTGTATTGTTGGACAGAGGTACCTTACTTATTCTCATTGCTGCTTCATTTCCCAACATCGCCTCGACAATCTTTTTGCACGCAGGCAAAATAAGTGACTCGTCTAAAGTATGAGCTTTCATATTTTTAGCTATCGATTCTGAGACTTCATAAGAAGCTATTTGAGCTTTCTCAGAAAAGGTCATTACACTTTTAAAAGAACTTGCAGCTTTTGTTTGCTGTTCCGACAATCTCTTGAAATAACTGGCAGATTTACCTTCTAAATGAGAGTGTTTAGTTTTAAAATGTTTGCTAAGTTTACTAGGAAGTAATGATTCATTTGACATTTTACATCCACATACTAAACATAACGGCAAGAGGTGATCTTTACTTCCGGTAAAAGTAAAACCAAAGCTTAAATAACTTTCATCGTATTTACAAGTAGGACGAGGCTTTGCTTTCTTACTGGTGCAGCTTCCTACACTTAAGTTTTGCTCACTTTCGGGATCACATTCATCAAAATCGCTTTCTTTTTAAGAAATTTATCCATTTTGTATGGGTGTATCTATGTGAAATTAAATAATAAGCACAACACATCCACTCTCAACGAGTTAACCTCCATTACTCTCCACCACTGAGTAAGAGTTGACAAATTAAAATTTTTATATAAAGCCAATTAATACTTAAGAAAACAAGGTAAAAGTCGAACATTTTAGCATGCTTCCATAAACTTTTTAAGACTTTGTTAATTTTTGTGCATGGTTCTGGTGTTAAATCCAGTGCTAAATACTGTACAAAGCACTCCACTATAACGGTAATAATCAACTGAATGTAAAGCAACTGAAAAATTAGCCACAGCTGACAACCTTCTTACATGCTGATGTTTGTTTCGTCACTTCAAAACGATTTAGACGTTTTGCTTCAGCTGTTGTTAGCATTTACCATATATGGTCATAACGACGACTGAGGCAATGAGACTAAAATTATCATTGAACTAAAGTTACTAAACAATATAATAATTGACACACATCAAAAATATATTTAAATCAAATTCTAGATGGTTTTTATTCAGTTTTTTTATCGACAATTGAAAAGTAATTAAAAATCCTTCGTTTTATAGTAAATAATCTTAATCACTAATAATAAAATTGTTATTTTTACCTCTAACTTTTTAATCAAGGGGTAGGTTTTGTAGTATTATTGTAATTGATGGTAACTCATGCCTAACCAAAATTTTTTTTGTTGGAATCTCTCGTGAAATGATAGAATGTAGTACTATATATTCATTTTTTTTATATCTGGACACATATAATTATGTGATGCACCAGTGTGCCCTGGCGCATAGTTTGGGAATGACTGCCCTAAGCAATACTTTGGGCAAACCAGAAAATCATTGAATGTACGTTTGAATCAACATAAATACAATATTAGAAGAGGTGAAAGTAATAGTGCTTTCTTTGTTCATTTATCTGAAAATAGTCACCCTATCAATTGGAATTCAGATAAATTTATTTACAAATCTGATGACTATGTTAAAAGAAAGTTGTCGAATGTTCATTCATTGATTCCTCGCCTAATTTCAATATATCCCCCGTTCTTTATAAACTAGCCCCTGTAATTAAAAGGCTTATTTGTGGCGAAATTGTCCATTTTAAATTTTAGCCCTTTGATTTACTAAATTTGCTATATTTCTTTTGTTTATTTCAATGTATTTATAATTACACGCCTATGTGCTCATAGCTGTGTGACCTATATACGAGGGGGAGTCAAAAAGTTCTCAGATAAATGGCATAAAATTTTTATTTGTAATAATACTGTAATCATTTTTCTACATAAGCTCCATTAACATCTATACACTTTCTTAATCTATGAATCCAACGGTAAAGACCATCTTTGTAGAATTCACGGGGTTGTCTCTGGCACCAAGTAATGACCTGCTTTTTTGCTTCATCTAATGATTGAAACCGGGTTCCTTTTAGGTGTCCCTTTAAATTTGGTTAGGTTAGGTAACCTAACCTAACCTAACCTAACCTAACCTAACCAAATTTAAAGGGACACCTAAAAGGAACCCGGTTTCAATCATTAGATGAAGCAAAAAAGCAGGTCATTACTTGGTGCCAGAGACAACCCCGTGAATTCTACAAAGATGGTCTTTACCGTTGGATTCATAGATTAAGAAAGTGTATAGATGTTAATGGAGCTTATGTAGAAAAATGATTACAGTATTATTACAAATACAAATTTTATGCCATTTGTCTGAGAACTTTTTGACTCACCTACGTATATATATATATATATATATATATATATATATATATATATATATATATATATATATATATATATATATATATATACTCTTTTCTCCCACTTGGAACTTCGGAAGAGATCTTATATTTATGTCTTTACCCTTCGTATCCGGTATTTAATCCCGTTTCTGATAACATTTTTTTCTATTTTGTGTCCTTTCATTGTACATGAGCGGGGCACCGCTTTGTAGTCTCTTATATATACCACCTTTGTAAAGTAATTCGCTATTCCTTGAGAATGAATTGAACAAGTTTAAAAGTACTTGGAAACTTGCTTTCATTTTCATGTGTGATTTTTTTGCATATATATATATATATATATATATATATATATATATATATATATATATATATATATATATATATATATATATATATATATATATATATATATCTGCGTGTGTCCGGCTTCGTAAACTTCCGTTGTAGAGATGCCCTCGTTGGTTAGTTTTAATGTAATAAGCAGGAACTACGTTTGATTGCAGTTCGGTGAAGTGTGAGGTCTGCCAAAAAGGAATAGGAAGACGCTTAGGAAAGCAAGGGTACGAGTGTCGTGATTGCTGCTACAAGTGCCATAAGCCTTGCCATGTCAAAACGGACTTGGTGTGTCCTAATTCGACCGTCAATTCTATGGACCTGTAAGTATTACAGCTGTTTTCACTCCTCAGATGGATCTCTATGCGGGTTCTTATGATGTTTCACTTGGGGTTTTAGCCTTTGCGAGTACCTATCTCTGAAAGGGTCCAGATATTACAAACCGAACCTGATACCAAAGCAAATATACATTTATATTTGTATTAAGGTTTACCATTTGCTTTGTTTTCTTTATGAAGAGGAACCATATTTTCACCTTTTCCCGAGGGATCCGCGTTGGCCATCCTTTTATCCCTATTTTTATATATTTGAGATACTTAATGGGTCAAAAAGTGCGGTAATCCTAGGCATTACTTTCTTCGCCTTCTTTTCGGTTCTCTCAATCATTAGTCAAGCGTGTCCCCCGTCGGGATGCGAAAGGAAAACTTGACAAAATTTAAAAAGGCGCCCTTTCCTCCCTTAGCCATTTTTCGGGGCATAAACCTCCGCCATAAAGGGGCATAGCAAGTCCGCGATGATGAATATGGGTTGATTCTCGACCCTCCCATAGTAGGCACGTCCCACTGCGGCTGCGGCTGTCTATTCACGATCTGAAGGGTAGACCCCTTCATTGGAACTGCCCTGGTCTCAGTGCCAACTGAGAGATTCGGCTGTGGTTCGTTTCCTCGCGTTCCATAATAGGTTTCTATTTCTTGGAAACTTATACCATCATTTACGAATCATGCGCAAAACTCCAAGCATATAGTACACCAAGATACGAGTACTCCAAATAATCCCACAACCCCGTAACCAGAACACTATTATCTACAAAACAGTTCACACACACAAACGACACAGCAAGGCATCCTATCGCTGATTCCAAACCACCACCTCTTTAACGCCATTCCACCGAAGAAACGTTCCTCCTACTTCACAAACGGGTCGTCCTGGCATCGTTTCTATGTGGTCACTATCCGGGAGCTAAGCACATACAAATCCTGCACCGACTTTCACAGTCCATCACATATTCACAACGTGCATGCCACACGTACAACTGCGACAAAACCTGCAGATCCATCGAGTGTTGGGTCGCTGAGAGAAGCCGGTCCGGTCGTCGGAGTTCGTCGAGACTGCCTCCCTAAGGAGTGGAACTAAGCCAAAGGCAACATAAATAATAACAATCTTTAGGAATCATGTTGGGTACCTCACCCCCCTCCCTGATATGTCGTGTGGTTCGTTTTGGTTCGAATTGCCGCTCTAGACGATTCAAACTCAAAAGAAATATATGCGCCCTCTGGGTGGAGGCCACTTCTTTGCAGTTGTGATTGGATCAACGAATTGGAGTTGACATCTTCAGGATGGATGATGGCATGTATTTTACTCTCTTTTCTTACACTCGTACTTTAACTGGGAGGTGGTGTGCGACGTTCACCGGGATCACCTTCCCATCTAATTGCATTTTCCCAGTGTGCCCCCGCATACCTCTTCGATGCCACCCCCGTGGTTGAGGCTCGTGTGCGGTGAAAACGTTTCGAAGAAATGTCGCTATTTCACTTGAGACGAGTCTAAAACGACTGATGCTGCTGCAGATCCTTTTTGACGCTACCCGTCCCAACTTTACTCCTCGAATATTTGGATGTTTAGCAGACGGAGTGTGAGACGGTTCTTCGCAAGAAGCTACCAGCGCCGCGCATGCAATTCCACCTTATATGAGTTTCGTCGGACCAAGACGGTTTCTCTATGTTTCTAAGCACGCACGCTGCTGTTCTTGGTGGGCCTATGTGTCTTTAACGTGCTTTCACTCACTTGTCGACTCCTCTGAAAGAAACGTGGAGGAAGTATTTCAAAGGGATTCGGAGCAAGTCCGTCGGAGACTTCCCTCCTGCTTTGCAGGTAGACGAGGCCATCAATTCAGACCCCATATATGTGATGGAATCTTTCGCAACTGCTTTCTCCTCCGCAATCCTTAGTCGCGAAGTTTCTTCAACCACACATAAGTCTCGTCTAAATGCCGATACCAGTCGTTTGGACCTCCTAAACCTCCGGAAGCAGAGTCCTACAAGGACAGGTTCGCTAAATGAGTTGAGATCCGCTCAACTTTCATGCGAGGATGATGCCGCCCACAGACCAGATGCCATTCCATACGCTAATCTTTGACACCTCGGTGTCTAAGGGAAGGGGAGCTTTCTTTTTAGATTCACTCAATAGGATTTGTTAGCAAAGCTTCTTCCTCGATTCCGGCGTATGACCACCATAATGGCATCGAGCTGAAGAAGACTGATAACGGAGGTATTCCTTCGTCGGCAATATTTTTGCCAATTTTTCTTTTATCTGGAGAAGGTTAATAATACAACGGGGTGACAGGATACCGTAGATCTCTCCCACTGCGGTAGCCAAGGGACAGCCCCACTTTCTGTCGCAATTTCTTGAAGATCGTTATTTCCTGATACGCCTGGAAGGAGCCGTCTCCGCGACAAACCAAGAGGGGTGTTCTGCATTTAAGTGTACTCATTGTCACTCTATTTACCCTCGGTATCAATGGCATCGTGTCCCTGCAGTGTCAAAAGGTATCTTCGACATTTGTGCTAGGGAAGACTTTTTTATCTTTTGGGAGGAAGGGGGTCCATCACGCTTCAAGTTCCCTTCTCTGGACTCAATCGTCTCACGCCAATACTGTCTTGATCCACTACATTTCACTGTGCCATGCACAGTGAACAATGCACATGTATGCGAAGATACGTTTCTATGGTCACAACGGACATCCTCTCGCTCGCCATGTATCTCGAAACGACGGTTTGCCCTAACTCTCGAAACTTTAACGCCAATTGTTTTGGTCAAGATGTTACCTTGGAGAGTACCACAACTGGTCGCTTTTCCCTATGCTTCTGCTCTTAATTATTTCACATCCTTGAGAAAGCAGCGTTTGTTTTTTTATTAAAGCACGATGTACCAGTCTTCACGGCCGACTTGGTCACCATTAATTGGCCGTTACCGAAGATTTCAGGCTCTACCCAAGCTGGAGATGGTTTCAACGGCTTCTTTGGTTCGCAGAGTTCCATCAGTGTCCCTCAGTCGTTGATATCACCACACTTTTCTATTCCGTACATCTCTGACCCTGTGCCTGCTAAGATACGGAGCTGCCCGCCTATTGCTCTCTGCTGAGCCATGGGACATGTCACGGTGTGCAGGAATGAGCTGATGAGGCGGTCACGTTATCTTTACAACTTGGATCACCAGATCCGGCTTTTGCTATTCCCGATACTGACAACTGATAAGTTGGCAGAGATCCGAACTGCCGTTTAGATCGCTTGGCAGGGAATGTAAGAGACGACGGCCACGGGGAATATGAAGATGCGTACCGACAAACCCTGGCTGTTTCCATGAACCTACCCCCAATATTTGGATGATTTATTTTTTCTTGTATTGTCCCCGATCTGGCACACCCGTGGGAGGCAGCGGAATCGACCACAGGGTGTTTCCAGAGACTTTTCTTCGATGATCATCTTGCCCACAAGTCTACCCCTACATGGGATGTAATAATCAATAATAAAATTTTGTTTCAATGCTTAGATGATTTGTCGTACTTGTGCATTGCTGGTTTCGTTGGCCTTGGACGCGAAACCTCGTCCATCTTTTAATGAAAATTTTGTTTGGTTAATTCAATGACTACTTGTTATATATTTGAGTGTCTTATTATAAAGCTTTTGCGGTTTATTTATTAATAGTTAATGATCCTACCCTAATTTTTTGGTCAAAATGCCTACATTGACATGGGTCATATTTGTCCAATAATAACAATTTAAATAATAATAATCATCGCTAGTATCCTCCGGTATACACAAATCAATTAAGGGTCTTTTATTTATTTATTTTTGCTCTTGCCCAGCTGTTGAGACAATATGTCCAAATTTATATTTTATTTTATGTTTTTTTGCTTCCTTTCAATCTTTATTTAAGTTAATCAGTTTCATCCCCCCCCCCTACCCCCACTAACTGCTGAAGTCTCGTTCCCGAATCCTGGATTGAAAATATTTTGAAATGCTCCCAAATTTGCGCCTCTCGCGGCTTCCTCCCATCAAAGTGGTCGCCGAACCAAAAGTACCAAAGGATAACCCTTACGAGACGCCCCCGGCGCCTTCGCAACAAGGGCCCCTCGTCTTCTCACAAGTTGCCCAGGAACAAGATGAAGCAATTGCAGAGCCTCGGTGCCTCAAGTGGCAAGGATGCCCCCCATGCTCGAGTCCTGTCCAACAGTCATGGAAAACTTGCCAACAGCACCAGCACACTTGTCTACGATCACCCCCCAACCCCCACGAGTTGGGAATTAATTTCTCAAAGCCTCAATCTGACACCCTCCCCTTCTCCTAAGATGTCTCTTTTTACTCGATTATCTCACTTGTTATCTGTGATTTGTATGCGGAGAGATCCAGCGCGGACGGATCACTCTCCCCTGTAACTTCTTTTAATTAATTTCAAATAAGTTCTCTTGAGGGGGGCGGTCATGAATTCATATGTTTAGTCACTGTTATTGGGGTTATTAACTCTTCATTCATCCCTCTATCTTTACTGCATTCTCGCTCACAATTTTAATCAGAACTTTCGCTGGAAATTTCTGTTTTATTACTACTTATTCCTACGACGAGATTGTCACCTTCATAGTAAGGCTAGTTTCTCAACGATAGTTCATTGGAGGTAAGTAAACGAACTAATTTCTACCGCCTCTGTATTATGTTGGCCATTGCCATTCATAGTTCGATGATGTACGTATTTATGCCCTAACCTGGCTTGTAGACACCAATTTCTTGAAATGAGACGATATAGGAGTAGACTCAATTCATATCTATTGCAAACGAAAAATAAAGATTTTATTGCTGCAAGAAAGATTGCAACCGACAAACTGCAAGATTATTTCCCATAGCAACAATGGCAAACAAGGGGGCGAACATGATGAATGTGTTCTTGCTGGTAACGTTTTGAGAATAATTTCCATCTTCCAATGGAGTAGATGATATAGTTGACCTGATTGTCAGGGTTGGCAAAAAAGCCCAATAAAACCCCGGTTTTATTCTGGGTTTTTTCAAAAAACAAATGCTACGAGCATTAGAATAACAGAAAAAGAATAGCTATCTTTATTTTTATATAATTTTAATAATTAATTACTTTAATAATTATATTATAGTAAGAAAAGATCACAGATATAGAATTGTGTGTACCCATAATAACCATAACCTGTAGAAGGAGAGAGAAATAATCTTAATTTGATACATATTTGTTGAAATTATAAACATAAATATGAATTTTGACTAAAATAGTGATATGTAGCATTCATTTCTTGAAAAAAAAAAACAACCTGGGTTTCTATTTGAAAATGCTCCCCCCCCCCCAAAAAAAAAAACCCGGTAATAAAACCCTATTTTTTTAGGGTTGAGTTTTTTGATTTGCCAACCCTGCTGATTCTGTTATGGAGTGGGTATGGTGGCTAATTGTAAGGCCTTTGAAAGTGAAAGAGTGCCAGAGGACTGGGAGAATGTTGTGATAGTGCCATTATATAATGGAAAGCTGGGAGGGGTGGAGACGATGCAAGAACTACACCGGGAAAAGTCTCGGTGTTGTGTGTAAAGTGCGTGCAAGAATATGATTGGGCGTATAAGAAGGATAACTGAGGGGTTGATCGAGGATGAACAAGGGGGCGGGTTAGAATGGGTTGGGTGTGTGTGTAGAACAAGCATTTGCACCGAGACAGCTAGCTGAGAAAACAAAGGAAGAGGTGTAAAGTATATGTTTGCTTCATGGATCTGGAGTAAGTTTATGATCGTGCAGAAAAGGAAGCATTATGGTAGGAGGTGGTAAGAATGTATGGTCTGAATGATAAATGGTGTAAAAAGTATTTATGTTGGAAGTAAGGCATACGTTGGGGGTGAAAGATGGCACAAATGATTGCTCTGATATACGTGAAGGAGGTGGGGCAAAGGTATGTGATGTCGCCATGGTTGTTTAATATTGTATGAATGGAGACTGAGAGAAGAATGTAGGGGAAAAAGGGAGTAATGAGAGAATAACGTAGTAGAATGAGGGAAAGGGGTTGTAAGAGTGAGGGGACTCTGGACATGTTGGTTGAGGCCTTTGACGGGGTCTGTGTGAAGAGGGGGATAAAAGTAAATACAGAAATTATTAAGGTGATAGTGTTGGGTGAGTTGTAATAGTAGAGTGCGTGCTACTACCATGTTTTAGTTATCTCTGCTGCATTGTGAATGGTAGTGGAAGAGTTACGAAGATTGCGACCACTAAGCTGTGTATGGTAAGAAAGTCGGAGGGGAGAGTAGAGCGTTAGTGAATGATGAGGGTTTGAGTGTGAAATGTGCCAGAAAGCAGCATGTGAAGGCTTATGCGAATGCTGGTGTGTTGAAGTGAGACTTTCGTGGGGAAGAAGGAATGAACTCCAGTGAGACCAGTAAAATGGAAGACTTAAGATCTATGGTTGGGGTGCGAAGGGGAGATAGAGTGAGGAACGACTGGGTGAGTGATGGTGTGAAGTAGGTTATGAGTGAGAGTGTTCTTAGGTGGTATCAGCATGAAATGATGGAATCGTGGAGAGAATAGACGATAGAAAAAGAGTGTTAGTGGGTGAGAAGGATTGTAAGATGGGTGTAAAAGATGGTTAATTATGTGAATGAGAGCTTAAGAGGGAAAGGGCTGCACAGAGAAGGAAGTGTATGATAGGTGTGCATGGAAGGGGTTGGTTGGGCCTTCCGCCCAGGAAAGAACCATAAGTGAAAGAAATCCCTCAGCATGTGGCGACCTGATGGACCAATTCGATGGTAAGGGAGGGGGGAAATAAGGGTTAGCTAGGTGCTTAATATACCATGAGTAGGTCATTGATAGGCACTGATCCGCCTCGGTATGAATTTGCCTGGTGTTGATTGTAACGATGACGTTGGTTACAAATATACTTATATAATTTAAATTACAAAAATGACATTTTTTTTATAAATTAGATGTAGAGGTAAGAATTAAGATAATTTTAATGTGCCTCTGGCGACTCCCTGCATGGGCATAACTCGCCATAATGCAATAACCTATTGATTAGGCTATGTTAAAAACAAAACAAAAAAATAACAAAATCCAAGAAGCAAAACCATAAAACACGCCCCGTCGTCGGATGGAGGCCTGCCTCCGTCCGCCGCCCGTCACCCAAAAGATATATACAGTGGCTTATACTAAGCCACAATTCGATGTATACGAACCCGTCCTGATTACAAATGACAAGCGGTAGCTACTCCGTTCTCCCCGGTACCTGAACAGGTAACGTGCGCGATGATCCCACAGGCTGCGACACTCAACAAGATTGTGCCGGGCAGTTTGGGGGACCACGCAGTCGTCGTAGTAAGATGTAGGAGGAAGAGCGATTCATCAAAACGCTGGCGTCCTGCTAATGTGCCAGATTCGTAAACGACAGAAAGAGACCCGAAGCCGGGAGGGCGTTGGGGATTAGGTCCACGGGGACAGTCGCGGCGCAATTGCACACAACTCTAGATTCCTGTCGGCCATTTTCCACCTTTGCCAGGGGGCCCTGAGTTCACTGCACTAGGTTCAGGAAAAGGCCCTCCAGGCCTAAAAGGAAGGATTCCCACGGGCACCCTTCGAAGAGAATACCCTCGTGGGGATGGAGGTAGCCTTCCAGTAAACAGAACTCCGGGACTCTTGGCCTCAAAAACCGTTGAGGGTGCTGTCCGCATTCGAAGGTTTACTGAGGAAAGGGGGGCAATTTTGGTTTGCCGTTCCCGTCTTTTTCTCCACCTGCCTCGAATTCTTTACGAGCGGGGAAGTTTTTGGGTTGGGTGTCCTGAGTCTCCATAGCGACACGCCTAGCCTTGACAGGGGAGAAGGAGCCGAGGCTCTCTTGTCGCTACCCTCTTGCCGGAGGGGGGGGGATGATCCACTCCCCGGGGGGGCGGTTCTCATCTGAGTCTGACGACTCGGAGGTGCGCGGCCACTTTGTCTCACTTAAGAGGTTGCCTGGAAGTAAGGGGAACCATGGTTTTAGCAGGGGCGTGGCGAGAGTCCTTGGAGCCGCAGCTCTACCAAGGAAGCGCCACAGGGGAGGAAGAGTAGAACCCGCAGAAGGGTTTCGAATGGGCGCGGGAGCTACCGTCCTCGTAGGCCTGGAGGAGGCCAGGATTAGAGGCTCCTTTCTTAACCTTAGAGGGGTTAGGAAGTCCCAGGTCGCACATGGATCGACAGGACTAAATCCTTGGCCTTTCCAAAAGAGATTCGGTCAGCAACCCATCTAAGCGGCTAGACTCTCTTTCCAAAAAGTGCGAGCTACATTGTTTCGAGTAAGCAAGTTGTGGCTCGCCACAATTCACATATTTAGCCTAAGATGACAGAAATCTGTCCTGTAAGGCCCTTGCACACACAACACAGATTCCGGGTTGACCCGACTTGGCACGTTTGCTAAAGCGATTCGTGTAGCCAAAGCGTTGGAAGTAGTAATACCTCCGCAGCAGTAGCACGAATGGTTTAACGCGATAGCGATACCACCTGACACGCACCTAGTCAGGAAACGTATCACGATCAAAGTTAACGAAGAGTATAAGGGCGTGTCTCGAGGCCGCTCCCTGTTTCCTCATCATACGTTCGACCGCTCCTTAGTCGACTAGCTATTGGCTGATATCTTCTAAGGAGTAGTCCACGAGTTCCATGGCATACTGCTCCCTTCAACAAATTCATGATAGAGTGTATGTAGTGTTACATGCATCGGCGAGCAATCAATTTTCCAAAGAGCACTTTTAAAATAGCCGCCTGGGAAGCGTCAACCACATTCACCATAAAGGATCCCGTCCGAGAAACGGGTGACCTTCGATTCACTAGCAATTATTTTAGCTAAAACCTGTCTGATGAATAATGTTACCTTTGGCCAGCATGATGCCATCAGTCGCTCGAATGACAAGGAAGCATTTAAAGCCAAGGACTCGAAAGTAATGAGGGGCTCCGACGTCGAGACTCCGCTGACCTTACTTGCCTTTTCTTATTTGTGTCTTACCTTCTCTACCCGAGGGCGCCCCGGTGCCGGACGTGCCATCCTTGGCCTGACCGCCTGCAGAAACGGTAGGTTGCCCACCCTTTCCCAGAACCTCCATGAAACGAAAGAATCCCGTATTCTTTTTTTTCTTTTTGTGGGGGGAGTACGGGGAGTGACCTTCTTGGGTGACGCAGGGTCCATGTATCATTTACCACCAAGGATCCCGTTATTCAGATTTATAATGCGCTTACACACAACCGGAACAGTTCAGTTTTGGTTTGAGGAAATTGGGATGAACATCGGCGGCTTCCATTGCCGGCGAAATCACGCACATGTGGGGAGTTTGGGAGACGAGCCTGAGAACATGATTTCCTTTATCAGCATCTCTGAAGGAATTGGCAGATGTTCAAAGAGAGAGAGGAATGGTATAACATTCTATTTTATACTATAACAACCTATTAATAAAGATGTATAGATTATCTTCCCGATGTTAACATTAGCTTCTTTTTTTTCATCCTCTGCCTGAGTTTATTTCAGCATTTTAAAAATATCTGTTCCTGACTGCGTAAACCCTGCATGAGGCAAGGGCGCAATTTACCCCCCGCCCCCAGTTTAAGTAGGTAATCCTTGAGGTGTTCCCCATTCACTGTTAGGCTTTTGTTGGACCAAGACCAATTTACCAGTATGATCTCGCCAGCCTCTCGAATAGGACGTTGGAATTCCACGCCTTGACACCGAGTTCGATTCCGGGCAAGAGCCGATTTAGGGAGTTAGTCGTATATTGGCTGTGCGGTGAGTCCGACGCGTAGGTGCAAACAGCTTCATTCACATACACCTCCTCACACATAATCAATCACTACTTTCATAGACAGCATATTCTTCCGTCCCAGAACTAAAGAAGTGGCTTTCATATCCACACTTCCATACTGGTACAGCTCTTCCCATAGCACCAGTGCATTAGTCCTGCCCCTTTAGGGACCAATCAAACTAACTAATTTGAGAGATTAACTGGCTCTCTTCTTTCCTTTCATCTATCTGCCCTATTTTAACCTCCGTCTCTTCAAATTTTCATCTCGAGCATTCCTCGCGCTGGCCATCACCGGTTTATTGCTTTTCAAACTTTGCCTAAAGGGTCCACTAAGACTTATCACCCCTTGGATTTGTGAGTTGATCGCTGAAGCTCTCACCCTCTTCATGGACGGCATGGTCCTACGTGACGATGGTGCGAGTGCCTTTACACTAACTCTCCCTCCCCATTAGATATGCACCATATGATGTGGTTTTAACAAGATGGGACGACACCTCTCACAGCGAGAGAAACCATGGAAACACAAAGACCAGCCTTCTCTGGGCGGTTAATTTCAAGATCACCTGATTTTATCCCTCCAGATTTTTTTCCTTTGGAGATACCTTAAAAAAAAGTATACGTAAATAAACCTAATAATCTTCAAGAATTGGGTAAACATGAAGAGCGGCGGCGCGAACGATGGGACGCAAAATATTTCGTCCCTTTTCCAATATGTTTCACCTTTTCGGAGTATATTCAAGGGGACTGCTCGTGGGGTTTATCACTGCGGGAGGACCCTCCCTACGATGATCTTGAGTTTCGATCAATTGAGGGGGGATTCTGGGGTGCATAGCCCCCAGTATATAATCATAATTATTTATTGAATAATGTTTTAACGTTTTATTTAACCAAATGCGCATGAATATGCATGCGCGGGTGAACGAAACATACACGCAAAAAAATACACTTTTACGGGCGCGCCGCCGATCTTCAGGTTTACCAAGAATTGAAACAAAGCATCATTGAAGAAATCGACAAAATCATTTCCGATGTTTTGGAAAAATGTCATGAAAAATATGGTGCAAAGAATCTACCTTTGTTTGAACAATAGACTTACCAATATCGGGGAACATTTCAAGGAAATTATATTCAAATAAAACTTCCAATATCTTTCATTTTTTTATATTACCCACTTTTATAACTTAATTTTTTTGTGTGTTATTAGTTTTTAAATA
Source organism: Ceratothoa steindachneri (assembly GCA_963969495.1). NCBI lineage: Eukaryota > Metazoa > Arthropoda > Malacostraca > Isopoda > Cymothoidae > Ceratothoa > Ceratothoa steindachneri. Next base: position 126,028,567 of record OZ018330.1, on the reverse strand, counting down.
TGTGAAGTAAGCTTTGGGCCACCCTTTATAAAGACCCCATAGAAAGATATTTGATTCACAAAAGCTAATAAAAGCAACGCCATTACTCGATATTTTGAAAATGATGTGTTTCCTCAACTATTATTCCATTAATACCCGCAGCTATTTTCCTATATAGGACTACTGTATAATTCCAAGTAGATTTGCCTCCTAGAGTCTTTCTCCGCCTTTCTGTCGTTGGTTTGTTATTGTAAGACTTTGCTTCACCCTCGCGACACTAGTGAAGTCCCCGTAGATTTAATACTCAGAATTACCAACCCAATTTTTTAGAGAAACTTGACATACTCCATTTGTCATATATCCTAAGTTGTGTATATCCATATATATTAAGATTTGCTCATTCACTTTATACAATTAATATCATTTTTCTTTACGCTCACGGGACCCTGATGAACGAAGTTGGAAGATGAGTAAGTGTCATCTATTTCGAAGTATGGGATCTATCTACTAGTTGTTCTATCGAACATTCTACTGCTCACAGTGATTTGGGTGTTGTGTTTTAAAATCAGTTAGAAATTTTACTCCTTGCTCCCAGGAATTCAACATCTACCAGTTTCCCAAAGCGAGATTGGCGCTATTCAATGCCACTAGAACTACGCACGCCTTTGATACCCTACTAAGCACAAGGCCACCCATTATTTTGTCCACGCCGAATATCATTCAAAGTGATGGGGTGATATACCTGTACACACCCCGCAAAATCACTACAGAGTGAAATAACTCAAAGTACGCGCTGGCAACGAATCCACCACAACATTAGTAAATGCTTACCACGTCCCCTTCCCCACCCTACCACCATTACCACCCCACTGATCCATCAAATATCACCACTATCACCACCCAACCTGATCCTGGGTAGCGCCCTCAACGCCAGGGTGCTGGTCTGATATGTCACCAAATCCGACACAGACTGAGGGCATGACGTCTAGTCATAGACAGACAACCTCTACCAACTGAACAACCCTCACTTTCAAACATCCCCAATCAAGTCCTTTACTACCCTTCGTCCCCAGACATCACCTTCTCCCCAAACCCGCCCTCACATCTTGGAAAGGGGTCAAATTCTTAAGATATGACTTCCTACCGATCATTATCACACAAACACAAGAATTAGAGTAGTTGGTCACAGACACATCGGCAGAATTTACAAAAGTCCCCCGAGTCAACATCAAAAACACCGCTCCACAATACCCCTCACACACTACATGACTCACCAAATACAAGCTCTAAACACGCAAATAAACAATAAAATACTCCACTGGTAAAACTTTGTCAAAACACTTGACTACAAAACAAACGCCATAAAGATCACTAAACAATATCTCACTATCCACCAACAACACTACATAATTACATGCGGCAATCACCACAGCAGACAACAAGTAAATGCACCCATCAAAAACACTCTCCACATTAAACATAAACCCCGACGATCAGGGAGTTATCAGACGTAAACACCTCTTCTCCACCTACCCAGACTACACACATTTTCCAAATCGCCCACCGACTCACATAATCCACAACCTCCAACACCCAGCTGCCTGACCGAGTTAATGGAAAATACTAGGCGAGTGCCCCTGCGTACCCTAAAAAGTGCGAAAAAAACGGACAGGACCACTGTTTTCAAAGTCATCTTTGGAGAACTTGGGATAGTCTTAATCCGACTATTAGACTACTCAAATAACTTTGTGGCAATATGCAAAACAGAGAAAGACGTCCATAAGCTTCTCAACGAAAAGGCTAATGAAAAATTCAACTCAATAGGCCTATACGCCAAAGTTACCCCGCAAGTTGAGGCACATAAAACTATTTACTGCCGCCAAATTGACCCGTGGATAGGGGAGCATAGTGCTAGCGAGATAAAAGATTAAATCAAACAGAAGCAAAGCTGGCTTCAAATCAAGGAAGTCATAAAGTTTACGAACAAAAACACCAATAAAGAATATACACATGTTTTTAAGGTCATTTTCAGAGAAACAGCTATGGATAAAAAGGCCAAGGAAAATGGTCTACTTGCTTTCAACTTAAAAATCACCCAAGAATAAATAAAAGGAGATGAATTCATCAGCGTATTGACATGCTTCAACTGTTTTCGCTTGAAAAACATATAACGAAAGATTGCCCGAACAAAGAAGAAAAGTGGTTCTCTGAATGCAGCTCTAAAACGCACACGTGGAGAGACTGTACCGGCCAGCATAAGAAATGTGTGAACTGTTGGGACCCACCGCACAATGGCAATGGCTTGTCCGGTAGAAAAAGTTGTAATAGAATGCAAACGTAGGGAAAAGGCCAAAGCAGAAGAGGAGAAACAGAACCAGACATATGCTAAAGTAGCTAGAGCAACGGCAGATCACTACCAAGCTACAAAAAATGTGATCGAACTAAAACAGGAAAAATTACCGAACATTCTGGCGTGCCTATTACATGCACATGTACTAAACGTGGCAAACCCGGGTTCATACTCCAAAGAATTGAACAAAATGTTAAGCAACAACGGACTCGAACCAATGTCGTTCCCGGATAATCCTCCGTCAGCTCAAGTACTGAATGCGCAATATAGCCCAACAGAGTCCGAGGAGGTTAACGAGGCGCAGCTAGGGACCCGAGGCTTAAATCTAAAATACCAAAAGCAAAGGAGAGAACCATGAAAACTGTAGCACCAACGACTAGTGGTATCATCAAAGGAGATCAGCAAACCATGCAAATTGACGACAATGAGGAATCAGACTCAAGAAAAAGAATGAGTAAACAGAATTTAACCTTAGATTCTACACTACAGAAGATAAGCCATTCCCGACAAATAATACTAAGGAACTCGTTCTTAGCCTAAAAATGGGTTATCATAAATATGAGTACGACGGACCATACTCGGATAAAGAAGTAAATATAATTATAAGGAATGATGAAATGACCATACCAGAATATATTTGCTTTATAATAACAAAAGAAGAAGAGATGCGGGAGAACAAAATCACCCTGCGAAAGAGAAACAGCTAAAAGGGATAGGAAGGGACATATAGGCACGTAATTAACTACATCATGGAACATAGAAGAAAATTAAAAATAATTAGCCATAACGTGGCAGGGTGGGACGCAAAAAGACACTCCTTGTGCAATGCCTACTTAAATGAAGATCCTGATATAATACTATTAAACGAGATTAATGTAGATCCAGAAACAAATCCCATAAAAATATGGAACTATAATATAATATCTAAAACGACACGAGACATTAACTACGATGGTGTAACGATGGCCATAAAAAGAACATAAAATTCACCAGAGTTCAAGACCTAGAGGAAGCCTACCTAGCGGTCAAAGTGGAAACGACTACGGGCCCAGTTACGATAATGACAGGGTATCTACCACCCAGAAGAAATTTGTTTTCCGTTTCACAACTTTCTAAACGTCTTTAGCCGAAAAGACCAAGTAGTATTCATGGGAGACTTAAATGATCGCTCCAGAGTGTCCGGGTACACTCGAAATTTCAACACATAGGAAAAAACCTCAACACATTAATAGGGAGGGGTGTCTTGGAAAGAGTTGGACCGGACTTCCCAACATTTATCAGGCAAAGAAATGCGACCAAGCCAAATATAGTACTAGTATCATCAGCATTTAGATTTAACTATTTGATAGAGAAAGGACCTCCGTCTACAAGTGACCAGGAGATGGTCATAATGACTCCGTCATCAGACCCAATTTAGATAAAAATGTCCGATAAGGAAGAGCTATAAGGATTCAGACTGGCAAGGCTACGCAGAAGAACTCGCTAACTACCAACAACCCGACTTAAGCAAGGCAAGGTTAGAAGATATAGACGAAGCCACTGAAAACCTATTAAGAACACTTGTCAATGCGAACAAAAACTACGTGCCGAGAACAGCATATAGGACAATTCCCCACCTAAACGCACCGCCCAAACTGCTTCACTAGAAAGGGAATATAAGACACTTAGAGAAAAGATCGAACAGTATAGCCCCACAAGGGGTGACAGAGAGAGGCTACGAATAATAAAGGATGAAATGATATCGATAGCAACCAGAGAGAGAGGAGCTAGATGGGATCGCATCGTGGAGTCGATTGATTCAGAATTAAATCCAACCAAGTTCTGGCAAAAAATAAATTTAGCAAGAGGAAAATTAAAACTGAAAACTAATATAACTCAAACTTAATGGAAAAAAATTAAAGAGCCCGAGCTACTAGAAAACATGTTTAGGGAACACTGGAACAATGTCTTCGACACTACGCCCAACGAGAATGAAGAATTTGATAGAGATGATGAAGATTGGATAGTACAGGAACTAGAAGAAAACAGGCACGAAATAACACCAAATCATGTAGCTTCTGCAAGGTCTCTTGAAGAGCAAGGTTTCGAGACAATAACGCTAGAAGAACTAAAAGCAACAAGTATAGCTACAAAACAGAGAGCGCCTGGCAAAACAGACATAACAAGAGAAAACCTGATAAAGGCACCAGATGTTTTCCTAAGGAAATTAGTAGACTGTTTTAACGGAACAATAAGTGCCGGGTATTTTCCTGATACCCTAAAAAGCAGTAAAATTATTTTTTTGCCTAAATTTGGCAAATCACCATCTGAACCAGGTAACTATAGACTTATAACACTCTTAGAAGTGGTAGCAAAGATCCTGGAAAAATTAATAAACAGAAGACTGGTCGAACATCTAGAAGAGAACGATCTAATTCCGCAATGCCAGTACGGTTTCAGGAAGAGGAAAGGCACAGATACGGCAATTGCCCTCCTTGTGGAAACTTTGGCTAAAGCAAAGTATAACAAAACCTACTCAGATCTTATATTAAGAGATGTAAAGAAAGCTTTTGACAAAGTGTGGAGAATCGGGCTGAAATTCAAAATATAGAGGTTAATCCTATCTTCAATCATGACAAAATTCCTGTGACTATGTTACAGACAGCATGGCCTTTATAGAAGTAGGAGACCACCAAGGACCAGAATTTGAATTAAAGCAGGGTGTCCCTCAATACACAATATACACAAGGGACCTACCAGATCCTGTGTTTCCATCAACAACTTATCTACAGTTCGCGGATGATATAACCATAATAACTAATAGCCTTTATAGACATCCGCCAACAATCGCTAGAATGTCCGCGGTAGAGATCAAAAACATTAATGATTATGAAAAAAAGTGGAAAATACGTACTAACACCGAAAAATTTACAATAATACCTATGCGAAGGAACAAAACGTCGAGAATAGTGGTCGATGACGAAGTATACAGATACCATGCCGAGGGGAAAGTCATTGGCATAAAAATAACAAAGAATGGTTATAATAAACATGCGAAAGAAAGATTGAATCTGGCGAAATCAGGCCTAACAATTATACTAACTAAGCAACTTAAATAGAGGCAACAAAACCAAGAAATACAATTCCTTATGCAAATCTTTACCCCTGTATCCAACAGTGCCTACCACTAAACAAGCTACACAAAACGAACATGGTCAAACTCCAGAGTCCAAAATAGTGGAGTACTACTTATTACAAAAACTAGAAGAATAGAACATCGGAGACAAGCGGATTTACATCGTGAAATCTAGTTGGACCCAATCAATATAGTCCTACACAACAGAGCAATTAGAGTGCGGGAAAGACTTGACGAGGTAATAGACATTCCTCTAGAACATAGAAGAACAAACAGAGGAAACTTCCGAAGTGGGAAACCACGAACAACCTGAACCGATATTTAGATAAGATAAGCCGTACAGCGTTAAAATAACAATGAAGGAAGCACAACTGCGAAAGACACGAATATCAACACATAATAAACACAAATATAATAGAGGCGTGGGAGCCTCTTCAACTACTTAACAACTAAATAAAAAGAAACAATTCGAAAGAAGAACCTCAAGAGATGGCTGGTCACCCAGCACCAATGCACAACACTCAAACTTTTTATTCTTACCTAACCAACTCTATCCAGTCTACTTCTACTATACATATACTTTTGTTTTTTCTATCTTTTTCAAGACGTAAGCTGCCTGTAGTCTACTCACCAACATTGTAAACTAACTACATCTACTTACTGTTCCCCGCACTCTTTAACTTGTACAGGCACGACAAACTCACAACCCACTTAAATCTCACATACAAGCCCCGAAACAAAGACACAGGTATTCATCTCCAACCCTACATCAACACACTACACACATGGTGTACCCAAAACTAATTCATGGCTGCCCGCCTCCCTAGTGATACATTAAAACACCAATTCACGCTTCAGCTAACAAGAAAACTACACCACACTCTCAAATACTTGGCGTAACACAATAGGGCGATGACATTTAAATCTCATGTAACAAACATATTAAAAAACAATGTAACCCAAGACTAAATGCCTTCACATCAGCACAAATAACATTTGGACAAACAAAGGGACCACAAACCACAGTTTATAAACAATTCATACGTTCAGTAATAACAATTGCAAGCCATGCTTGGGTCCCTAACCTCTATCAAAGGTTCATCAACACTCAAAACCACGCAAAACAAAGTCCTAAATACAATCCCAGGCTGCATAGCTACTACACCCACAGTCCACCTACACTGTAAAACTGTAAATCTTCAAGGTCAAGGATCGCCTTAACATGAGAAGCACACAAATACTAGCCGCCCCCTCTATTAACCCAAAGCACCAATTCCACTACATGGCAACACATCCACTCCCACAAAGAAACATTAAAAAAACATTTAATTTATATTACATCAGAGAAAAACTGTCAGCTATCCCACCTTACCCATTACAAACCAGCTTCCAGAAACATCCCCACACCCATTTCACTCACCGCTCTATCCAGTCACTTTCACATAAAACCATGCTGCAGACTCGTGCCCCTGCCATCCGCTCCTCTGAATTGCGCCCTCCTTCTCGCGAGGACAGTCTACATAACCCAAGCTGTGGTATGGACATCACCCAGACCTCCTGAGCTGCCAGAAAGCCCTGGAGGTAGCCATCCTGGATATTTGTCCATAATGCAACACGTTACCCCACACGAACCTAATGGAAGAGTGCCCTGCACACAATCATACAGGCTAGCAATACAATATACACTCCTTGAGACCTCTGTAAGAAAACCCGATAAATGCCATATCCTCCCTCAGGATCTCGAGGGTGCTCGGTCAGAAAGCTTGAGGATAAGCAACAACAACCCAATATTTCCTTACCCTCTTCACCTTTCGCACAGCAAAGCATCTTCCTCAAGGGGCCCATTTGCACTGCTCTCACTCGAGATCTTTTCTTCCCATTCCATAGCATAGCCCCCTCCCCCTTTCATACATTAACGTTGGCATCAGCATAGTCTCATGCAGCTGCCTGTTGCATTCCACGCACAAACCCTTAGCATCCACTGATGCTTTAATCACTCCCAATCTGCTTCATCGTGTCGTTAATATTTCATTGTATTTGTCGGGAAGGGTCAACCTGAGATTTAACTATTTCATAATTATAAAGAAAAATCTTCCTGAGGAAGAGAAGTTGGGCGAAAATTCCGAGAAATTTAAATTTTACGCAATCGATCAGAAAGATTGGAACGACTAAATCAGCGATGTGAGACAGTTGCGCTGGACTATTGACGTTTCGTGTTCATCGACGTTCTCTTTTCAGGGTTTACGTCAAGGATGAGAGAGCGGAGCGGAAGAAGAGGATAAGTTCGTGATCCAAACCGGAAGATATTTTTCTTCGAGCGATTAGTTCCCTTATTGAAAAGGAAAGACCTTTCAATTTTATGTATAATTATAGTTACCGATTTAATATATTTTATGTGTTGATACTGTTAAAGGTGTTAGTCAACCTAAAGACGCCATCAAATGTCAAATGGCTATTTTATTTATTTATTTTTTTTTTTAAACACGCCTTAAGTGTGTGTTGTAAATTTCTTTCTCGCACTGAATCGCCTCATTTTTTATTATAAAATGTGAAAATGTTTTTCTCGCTTGAATTTATTTCCTGATGTCAACACGGAGACGTAACCTTCACCATCAGTATGTATCTTTTTCTCTTGGGGTAGATAAGTAAAGGAGGCAAAGGAAAATTTTAACACCAACATGGAAGTAACGATATAAGTATCTCTGTAGCACAATCAGGATTTATATAGACGTGAGCATAAACACATGAGGATAGGAAATGTTTGAGCTATGAATTATCACAAGTTGATGAGCACATCACTCGAACATTCTCTATCTTTCCTGCGTTGTGCCGCTACCCCGAAGTTCAGGCAATTTGAGACTATGGAAGAAACTAAAGCGGAATGTGTGCCGTCTAGTTTTGGGGAGACCGGAGTGAATGTTGAGATTGGGAGCCCTCGTATTTTGCTCCCACTTCCTTCCCCCCATGGTCCAAAGATGGAATCAAGTTCATAATTTGGGGTTCTTGTTGGTTTTCGTACGAACTCCTCCCCGAGGATTTACAATACGAATCTTCCTACCAGAGTATTTAGGGTTGAAGAGGTATGTTATTTGGTCTTTTTCACCTGTTTCTTATTCTCTTTCTTTATATTTATTCGCCGTTTCTCCATCCTTTCCCCCACTATTTCTCCTTGTGCTGAACATACCTTCGTTGGTTACACCAGATTCCGTTCTTTTCTCAATAAAGTAAGAAAAAACTTCCATTTGCTTGCGTTTGTACCAAAGGCTTTCTTTCCTCAGCTGCTTCAAAGCCTTAACAAGTTGCCACTTCTACTTTGGTCAGGGATGAATTCAAGTGGATGATACCTTTGCTGTCAATTCCCCCTCACTATGTATTGGCGTGAAATTCGTCCTTATGGCAGCGTTTGTTGCACAAAGACTCGGCTCTGGTTGATGGGCTTATTCTTTAAACATCCTCAATCCTTTCCTGGGTCTCTGCAGGGATTATGTTGAAGCTGAACCGTAATTTGATGCGGGTCTTCGGCTCATTACAATCCGAAACTGCGGCTGATGAACCACGAAGCAGGAACGCGTCTCCTGCATTCCCCTCCTATTTGTCAACTGCCTCAGAAAGGAACTGATCGGTCCTTTTGGAGGCGAAAGTCCGCATTGCATTGAATTAGTATAAAATGGTGGAAAACCCAGTCGTTGTCCTCTCAATCCTCTAGACGAGTGTTGAATGCACTTGGAGACATGAAGTATGTAAGTTCTGGAGCGTTGCTCGCCTTTTAGGGTCTAGATTGCCTGAAGTTGTCACTTCCTTGGACTACTTTGACGGTGTACCTTTCACACATTTTCACATACTAAATTCCGACCCAATTTTTCTTTGCAAACTTTCTAGCAGAGATATCCTCAAGGGATTTCGCTTTTTTATGTAAATAACAATAGCTTGTGCCGAATGGCCTCCCTAAGGTGATTCCAACTTATTATTTTCATTTAACCATTACGGATGAAATCCTTGTGGACAGTGTCTCGAATTTCAATAATAATAAACATCGACTTGACACTGGGTATACTTCCTCTGCCCTTGAACTCTTTGCATCACCAGTTGGTTTTCTGATCTTATTGACGAACGCCTCTTTAAGGTTCTGCAGAAGTCTTTTCGTAATATTAATGAAGACTTTGACGCAGATTTTCCGCTCTTTAAATGCTGCCATTTTAGATGGCGATGCAAATCGTCGAATCGCTTGAGCAAACCCAAGAGTGCCGCAGCCTCTCAGCTAGCCTACTATTTGCACATTGACTTACAACGCCTACTACTAGCTCCTTTTAGCCCTCAAAATGGACAATTGTGATTATCAATTTCTATTCAAACTCCACGAACTTTGCACACCGCACATAGTGACCATACTTTCTGCCTATCAGTCACGTGTTCATTGTTGGGCATTCAAACCTAGTTTAACTCTGATTCATATTATGTTTGGCCGCTTTTTTATATATGTGAATAATAGATTAATATGAAATAGCCACAACCAGTTTACTAGAGAAATGGGGAAATAATTTGTTAGGTAAATCGCACCTAATTCGCAATCTCAAAATACCTTGATCTTATTATTTTTCCCCAAGTGTGAATGTAATTTCAAATTCAAAGAGTATTAATATTAATGTAACAATCTAATGTAATTGATGAGCAATCCTTACTAATATCTGAATTGTAGGAAGTTTATTGGACTCCTCAATCTTTAGGACCGGCATGTTTGGCGGTTGATTGGATTAAATTTAATGAGTTATTTATTAACCACTTCGAGCAAACCAACGGTCGACGTCAGGTTAGGCCTTCAATCTGCCTTTCGAGTCGTCCCGTTTATGAGCCATTGGCGGGTCACCCGAATTTGTTTGCCTTGTGGGTAGTCGTTAATTAAGTGCATTTTGTAGATATGTTCACCCTTCACGCCTGGGCTGCTTTGCCACCATCGCTGTTCCGTTTTAACTACGAAAAAAGGGAATCGGGGCCGAATATGATTCGCCTGAAGAACGGAGTAGATTGAGTCCGAAATGTTAGATGTAACTCACCGGCAGGAAAGAAAAAAACTTACTCGAAATGTTTACTCTCGATCCATTTGATATCAAGTATATGAAATCACAAAACATTAAAAAGCCTTTAATGAAGTGTGCCGCCTTTTTTTCAACTCTAGAAGGCGTATCTTCAACCCCGGCGTCCATTCTCCATAATGAAATTTCGTTAAATCAAAGCAAGAGCGCTTCCAATCGCTCCACCCTTTTGTACTTTGGGTAGAGGCCTTAACACGGCTCCGTCCCAGCCCGTTGGCCTCTATCATGTCATATTTTTGAAGATAGTCGTAATCGAAGGCTTACTATCTCCCATATTTTCTTCTATTCTATTAATCACGACCTGCCGAAAGCAATTATTCTAAAGCAACGTTTCCGATCCGTCTGCCTATGTCAATCTATAGAATTCAACTCAATTCCAATGTGATTTAAGAGGCAGTGACCGTCGGGGAGGGATTAAAAAGTAGCTGATTTAGGTTTGATGAGACCGAACCCAGCTTAAGTTGAGATAAATTTAATGATTGACTTGAAAAATAACCTATCGCGGAAACCCCTTAGCTCCATGGACTTGCTGTCTGAAAGCAAAATTCTGCGGTGATTCTTTAGTAAACCTCGCGGCGCATTTAGTGTCGTTGTCATTGGGTTGGAGAGTGGCGCTGGAGTCAGAATTATAATTGCAGAATTAAGCGAAGTAAGGATTGCAGTATATTTCCACACGAGGGGCTAACCAATCTGGTTTATTATTTAATGTGTGACTGGTTGCGAAAAATTAGTTTTTGTAAGTGATTTATTTTTAGTAATCACTTAATCTTGTCTGCCCATATGTGAAAATAATAACGAACTCTTTTATATTTCTTTTTCTTTGGGGTTTTAGGATTTTATTTTCCCATTAACAATTATGTTAAATTAAAATCCCTAGCGTAACCTTCGTTGTGTGTGGGTGGGATAAACACCCATACCGTCCCCCAGTCGGACTAAACACAGATAGGGGCGGGGAATGGCCTTGGAAACCGCTGACCCAAAGTTTTGTATTGCGAGCGCAATACGCAATTACGTTGAAGCGCACCGGCGCTGCATTGGGGCAAAGTGGTCGAAAATATAGGATTCGACTTTAAACAGTTTTAAAGTCCAGTAGATCCTTAAGAAATGGTGGGTGGGGGCGGTAGGCGCTCATTTAGCTGCCCTCACTAAGGGAATAGCCGCCGAAACTTAAGAAATGCGGATTAAATTGCCCTAATCTTATTTGTCTACTAAATGATTAGGTTATTAAAGCAAAAACTATCAAACAAAATATTTCATAAACTACCAATAATCCAATCAAAGATGAGATTCTGGAGGTCAGAACATTTTTGATGTTCCCAAAACTGAAGTGAATACATCAACTTCAAAATCTTCTAGTAAAAAAAATTAGCTATCGATAATAGGAAAGTACCAATAATGGTATGAAGCACTCCAATATATATTAATCGATTATATAAATAAGGTTTAAAAATGAATTTGCATATGTCGATATTTGAGGAGTTAATTTTCAACTCCACAAAAGGAACTTAGGAGAATGGTTTTCAAATACCTTCTTTCGCTTCCCTAAAGCATACCGCAGCTGTGTCCATTGTACAGGGCGACCCAAGCGTCTTGTCACCCCCTACCGAAAACTAATAAGACCAATGGAAGAACATTTTAATAATACCAAACAGATATACTGTTTTTATGTATTTACTTTCATTGCAGTTAAGTCATGTCGCACATATTCCATGCTCTTGCCAGAATGCACACATACAATCAGCCTCTCTTCCAAACTGTAGGAGTTCGTGTCAGCCAATGATCATTTGTCTGATAGGCAGAAATGTCCAAGGCCCACCACGGTCGAGTGTAGCGAGTACAGAGGCAATGAAATGGATCAATTTTTGTCCTTCTTCCGAGGTCGCCTTCTGGGCCCGTTTAGATTATTATAAGGAAAGCCAGCTAACGATTTCTTTCTAGCATTTTGTCTAGCAATGTGTTTCCTTAACTTGTTATCACTTTTTGATTGTTCTTTGCATCGTGTCAATGTTTCACTGCCGTATGTTACAACAGATAAAACGCAGTTTTTTAGATACTTTACTGTTTATGCATAGAAGCATGTTGCGTCTAAACACGTATCTCAGGTTTCCTACTGCCTAAAATATCTTTAATCTTCTGGTAATTTTCCTTTTCCCTGTTATCATTACGAGTTGCAAACTTGCCAAAGACAACTTATTTTTCTCTCCTCTCTAAAATTTGAGCATGAATCCTAATTTATTTATCTTCGGCACTCATTCTTCTAATTATTTTTGTTTTCCGAAAACTTTGTTTTTAGTCAAACTGTGAGACTGACTTGTGATAATTGCCACCATTAGCTATAGTTCATCCGACCAAAACCATCGCTATCATCATGAGAAACGAAAGTGTTTTAAATATTTTGCATTGAAGCTTAATTACTTTTGTTCCCAATTCAGTCTTGAATATCTCTCCTATCAATGTTGTAACCAGCTTTCAGGAGATAGGCTTTCATTATCTTTCCACTTTTATTCATGTTTTCCGACTCTGGAGTCCACATGATGTTGTATAGCATGGTATGGGGGAGTGTTAATGAAGATCTTAGTAATAATTCAATGTTTGTGAATCAATGGTGCTTTCATAGTTCTTTTATGTTATCTAGAAAAGAAGCATTTCATACATATAAGAGAGGTTTGCACAATATAAAGGAAAGTTCTCGGAAGACTGGATACGACCACATTGAGAAAATTTAAAATATCAGCAATATTATGCTGTCCGCGTTGCCTTTTGCCTTTTCTTTTTCTTTTACCTCTGTGTAAATTATTTACTACACATTTACCCGCCTCTCTGTCTTTTCCCTGGACGTGTTTTCACTATCAAAAGGGTTCCCTTCCTTCGTGTTGACAAAGATTCCTACCTGGTCGCTGGGTGGTGTCAAAAACACGAGTACTTCCCTACACCTGCCCACCCCAAACGAGGATCAAGACCTAGTGCCTTTCTGGTCACCAGCGATTGTCATACTGATCTTTATATTGGTTTATTTATGCGAGCGGGGAGGACTTCGTCCTCAGGACGAGGGATTTCGGACACGAGCGAAAGACGGAGGGTGCAGCATAGTAAAAATAGTAGGACCACGCTTTGAAACAACTCTGAGAGAGAGCCTCCACTTGAATTTGAAAGAATAGATATAAAACTTAAAATGGTTCCTTTGTGTCAAAATGTTCCTTCATATTGAATGCTTAGCTTCGACTTTCTTCTATTTCTAAGGGGACAGACCAACGAGGGAACCTCCGGCACAGCGTTTTTTGAAAAGAGGTTCTTGAGTTGTAATGTGAGGGTGACTTACCCTCCCCACCCCGGCTTCTCTTCAATCGAACCCGGCAACTTTCATAGGGGTGGCTGCCAGAACATGGGGTCTCCAGAGTTCTCCTGGAGAGATTGTAGTGAAAGATGTTGCGGGAATAGTCAAGAGGGGGGCGGAATAGGATAAGATCGGTAGCGTTTACGGTTGCTAGAGGTTGCAACGGGGGCAGGCGAAGATTGGGGAGGGACTAATGTTTTTGTGTAAATATAAGGCGGTGGTGTAGTGTCCTGATCGCAATGGATCGATGCTGGTTCGGCGAGCTCGGCTTCTTCACATTTGTGGATACTGGGGAGGGGGCGCTTTGGAGTAGGGTGTTTTGAATGCTATGCGGGTAAAGCGAGCGTGTACGTGTTTTATAGTGTTCTGGTTCGGTGTGGTTAAGGGCTGGTTATCTAACAATTGGGTGAAGAGGGCGGCGGGGTGGTTCTGTGGGGGTTAGGAGTGGAGAAGGCTTGTGGAGGGGGGGGGGCATAACAGCTTACTGCAGAACTGTGCCCATCATGTTTAATGGGTATACGATTGGGAGACCTTTGTTTCGACATGGAGGTGGTGGTGTTTCGGGGTGTGTTTTGTGCAACCATTTACGATGTGGAGGACGCTCGCTGAGTGTAGCAGTGCCGTGCGGACGAAGTGTAGGCACAGGATTGTCAGGGGTTTCTTGTGTTGTCCAAAGTTGGTGTTTGTTACTGTTATAACGGTGTTGCGTTTGGACATGGCTTTCGAAGTGGTGTCTTGTGTGTGTTGGTCTGTAACACCCAGAGTAGTGATGTTACAGTTGAGTGGGAGGAGTTGGCTGTGAAGCAAGATGTTTGGGTGTTAGTTTGATTGTTTAAGTGGAGTTATGTGTACCTGTTTTAGTTTCTGGACTGTGTGTGTACGTTGGTGCGTTTGGATGTGATGGATAATTAATCTGACTAGATGTTTAAGCGGGGGAGAGAATGCCCCCCTGGGAATCACCATTGTGATTTTATTTTAGGAGGGGGGGGGATTGTGCTATGGGTTGGAGCACTTGGTCATGTCTGCGGGAAAGAAAGTTCGCTCTCCATTTTGGGGGATTGGTGTGCTAGTTGGTGTCCAGTAAATTTTCTATGGGGATGTAGCGTGAGACTGTGTCGAAGGCTTTGGTGATGTCTATTGAGGTCATGAGTGTGCTTTGTGGGATATGTTTTGGGTGAAACATAACCACAGCTTATGAAGTGTTTTCCTCCGAAGCTATGTTGGGTGTGTCAGAGGGGTGTAATGGGCTTGATTTAGTTAATAAGTTTTTCTAGGATAATTGAGATGATTGAGAGGATGGAGATTGGTCTGTATGATATAGGGAGGTTCAGGAGCTTATTTGGTTTAAGGATGGGGTTGATGTAGTGTAACCAAGAGTAGTAGAAGATGTCTGGAAGTGCAGATATGGCTGTGGGGTAGAGCTGTTTTATGTTACAGTGAAGGGAAGTAAAATTATGTCGAAAATAGTGTCTAATCAACCAGACTAGTCGCAGAGTTAGGACCTGGAGTAACAAGGAAAGAAGGATACTTCCCTCAAAGGTTTTATGTCTTACTCGAGGAAGTTTTCCTAAATTTGAGTACCATTTAAAATATTTTTCATTATTATCGTTAATCACAGTACCACCTTTCACTGAAGCAAAATTGTGTGTATAATTTTTTCCAGCCAATTTTCAAACATATTTATACTAGGACTTTTCACATGTTCTGGCAGCCGATTCTACGTGTAAACTAGAGCATGCGAGAATTAATATCCCTACGAACTACCGGAGAATTTTCCCTCCAACCACGAGTGGATTTTTCACTAATTTGTCGTCGTAGTATTCCTGTCTCCATTGAATATTTGTTTATTAAACTAGTTTCATAAATTTCGTGTCTAGTTCCTAGAATTAATTTAGTTATCCTAGACCTTTCTCGTTTTCTGATGTTACTAACGTATAATCTTGTAATTTGTAGTGATTTCTCTCAGGCCATTTGACTATTACTTGCAGGGGCAGCTGGATTTTAAGCATATCTACGGAGTTGGCCACTTTAGCTTCTCGTTTAGCATCATTCGCTAACTTAGAAATGATACTAAGAATTCATTCATGTATGTCATTAATATACAGGATGAAAAAAATAGGTACCAATTTTAAAATTTTAATGTCTTAATAATTGCCGCTAGGATCTGTAAACAAACATCAAAATAAAGTTGTTTTGCATGAAAGATTCAGCATGAAGTCCGTCCTGATCAACAAAAGCTTGAATTCCGGGCTATCCGCTTAGACCTTTACAATAGACTCTTGAAGAAGACTTTCCCAAGCAGCCAGAATTTGCTCTCGAAAATAAATGTTTTTAATTTTGCCACCACGGTAGATTTCTTCTTCTAATGTTGGCCAACACGAAATGTTGAGAGGATTAATAATATCAGGACTACTATGTGGCCAGCTCTCTAGTTCGATAAAGCAGAGAGCATGAGCTCTGAAGTATGTTTTTTGCATAAAGAGAGAAATCATTTGTAGTTCCATTAATTTCAGGCAGTAATTTTCACACCATAAATGATCAAAATTAGTGGTTTTATTCTTTGATGATTCTTACAAAAGAGATCATCGCAGAATCTGAAAAGCGAGTTCTCTCGCGAAGGAGTCGAGATGGCTCGATCTTTTTCCTAGATTTTGAGAGCAAACGCGATCATTTTGTGCGTTTCTAAAGCGTTTAAACAGCTTTTTTTGTCATCGGAGAAGCGGATATTTTATACTACTTTATATGATCGAAATCTTACATGTTTTTGCACCTGTCCGCTTGTTTAATTCTCAATGAGTCGGATAAAGTTATAACGGTAACTTTCTTTGTACTCTTTTAAAGGCGGATTTTTCTTGCTTATTGTTTTACTGAAGAGTGCGAAATACCAGTGTGGGCATTTTTATTTTTATTTGTTTTTTTTTGTAAATAATCCCCTACCGGAAATAGCCGGATGAGAATATGAGGTTGACTCAAAACCATAGACAGAAATTACAGTTATCTTTGCAATTTCAAGTTCATTTCGTATGGATCTTGCCTAAGTTTAAAGGAGATCACCATATTTATTTTTGCCCCTGGAGTTAAAATGGATTCCATCGTAAATGGCATATAATAATTGTTTGCAAAGGTAGGAAAAGGTCTACAACTTTGATTCCTAACCTGTTGATCATGTCCTTTATTTGTCCTTACTTATTTCCCTAGCTTTACTCTGGGAATTTCTGTGTACGGCAGTTCTTGGGAGAATAGTTATTAACATTTCTTAACAGCCTTTTCACTTAGATTGTTAGATAACTTCATTTTTTATTATTTGCTCAATTTTAGTCTCTGCCTCATTCTGAAAATTATTTGTTCTAATATGGATAATTATGGGTTTTTCTATTTTTCCATTCCAGATCCATCACAAGTTGGTTAATAAAATTAGTGACATTTAGTTTCATTCCTTTTCGTTTCATTTATAGCGTACGAGAAGTGCAGGCGAGCGGCTTAAAAGCTTCGTTTGAATGGGTCTTTTTTGAGACTCAGGATGGCCGAGAGGATTTGCCGCTAGCTAACAGTGGTCCAGCGACGCAGGAAGCTGTCCGCAACTCGCCTACGCTATTATTTTTTATTTGCCCCTTTTCCTACTTCCCTCTATCTACACATTCTATCCTGGGATGTCGTAACTTTTCCTTTAATTGTTCCACTTGTCCCAAAAAAGTCGCATTGTGTCTTACGCCTTGAAAAAGCTAGAATAAAATGTATGTAGTAAGAGTAGAGCGTATTATGTGAAGTGATGAAAGAGAATGAGTATTAATTGTAGTTGCTGGGTGACCAGCCATCTCTTGGGTGCTTTTTCTTCAGTTTGTATTTACTTTTTGTTTAGATTCCTTAAGTGGAGGATCTCGGGCCTCTTTTATTATATGGTATTTATCTTGCTCATTATTTGATTGTTTAATGAAGTCAAATTGGTTTCTAATCATGTAATCGCCTTTTAAAATTGTCTCTTGTTCTTTACTATCGTGCTCGATCTCATCTCCAATCATTGTAAAGCGGTTCCTCACATCTGTTGGATTTGTCTTAATCCAAAGGGTCCTTAATCTTCAATTTTCATCTAATCGCTTAAGGTAAGAAGGAAGATGAAATGTAGTGTAAAAAAATGGGTAGTTATACCGCGATGGAAAGCGTCCGATAAATCCAATCCAACTTTTGTCTGCCCCTTCCTTTCCTATCCCAACTTTATTTTTACAATGTTCCCGACTCGAGGCGAAAACCGTCTCTTTACAGCCTCACTTTCACATTCCTTTCTCTTTCCTATCTCAGCTTCGCCCTAATTTACTGCCATGTGACGGTAGCATCTCTCGTACACAAGCCTTTTTTTCATAGTGTTTGGAAATAAACGGGGAGAAACGTCATGATGGACGTGTTTTCCAAGCTAGAATAAATATGTGGAAATACTGTTTAATAATGAAATAGGAAAATAAGCAAAGGAGCCTTTGGAGACATTTCCAGCAAAACTTCCCACGTATTTAGGAAACAACATAGGGACCAGCCATCACTGAGTAATAGAGTGAAAAGGTAAGGAAAGTTCCCCCATCCCTGTCACTAGTACGTAGCTTCCACATATTTTCACAACTTATGACTTTACCACTGTTTACAAACCTCCTTTCAAAAGCAAACTATGGTATGCTTTATTTTTATTAAGTGTATGATATTTTTTGTGTATTCAGAGGAGAAATAGCAAGTCATTGGGGAAGATTCTATTTCAGAAGAAAATTACCTGATTCCCGATCTTCAAAATGCAGGATCTTGCTAAACTAATGATGTCAGGTCCATCTGGTCAGACTTCCAGGCTCTCGTGTAGGTTTATGGGATTACTAGAAAGAGCGCTAGCACATAGCCTGTTCACATAATACGATAGTCTACTTTGGGGTAATTGTAGTTGTCTCAGAAGCATTTGTAGAAAGATCATTAAATCAAATGACCACCTTGTATGTAAAGAAATTCTCTATTATGTTGAGATGGAATCGCTTCCTTTTTAACCTGAATTCATTGCCTCTGGTTCTGCTTCCTTCTTTAAGGTAAAGAACAGATCCAGATGCCATGAAAATTGCAAATGTTTTGCTTAGTTCTTGATGTAGATTTAAGTTTTATTAAAAATAGTAGATAACGTTTTTGCTGAAATACTGATAAATTTCCACTTGATCTAAAATGATAGAAGTTGTTTAATTTTTCATATGCAATAATGTTTCCTCTCTCGATGGCAATTATTATGCCCCAAAATTCCTTTGGAAGCATGACAAATGTCTTCAGTCTCGTGGTTTAAAATCTGTATAATGAATCTTCTGAAACTGAAATGCTTCAGTCTGGAGTGATTTTGATCGAATAGAAGAGTAATAAGACGTCCTCATTTCTAAATGATCTCAATCAGATGCTCCAGAGTACTCCAAAACATCTTTTACAGTTTCGTACATTCATTTTTTCAATAACTGATTTTTCTCTAAAGATGAGTCTAGAAGACAATATATCGCTTTGGGTTCTGAGATTTTGATTCACAGATTACCTTGGATCAGATCATCTAAGGTCAACCAACCTATTTTCTTTCTATCTAGACCCAAACAAAAAGCTACTCTACATTTCTAAGAAAAAATAAGTGTATTTTGAACATTTGTATGAATCGTTGAATTTAGGAGAAATTAAACTTTTTAATTTTTTGTTCCAAAACACTATTGAATCTCTATTGGGGAAAGTTAACCAACAGAATATTAATAGAAGAGATATATGCATTAAAATAATACCATGTAATATTTTTTGAGAAATTTTATATACGTTGGCTTTCATTTGCACAAAAAATATCGAGAAATAGAAAATTGAGCAACAACACTTAGATGTGGACCAAAGATTTCCTACCATCGCAACTTCGTGAATGACAACCTAGGGAAAAACTAGAGAACAACCAAACTACTATCAGGATTTCAAGTTGTTTACACAGCAAAATAATAGAATCGGCTTTAATTCAAATGTATCGATCAAAACCACGTAAAAAGGACCATGGAAGCAGAACCAGATGGACTTGGCCTTCATTAAGCCCATTCTGAAAGGGATCAAAGTACCTTTTTCTAGAGTTGAGGGCAGTAGCATCTAGAGTAAAAAATAAACACTCGAAAGCTAAATAAGCAAACTCATTCTGCTAGAATAGGGCAAGACCATTGTATTATTTAATGAGTTTTTTATCTTGCAATCAAAATGGTTCTTTGGTTTGCGATTGCTTCTCCAACTTTTCTTTTTGACAGCCAGTGCTATAAATCATTTATCTAGTCTTAGGATTTAAAAGTTCAGTGTAAAAAAATATTGGTTGTGATAAAATTGCCTTGTTCTTACTCCTAGAAGCATCCCAAACAACATTTATACATTATCCTCATCATTACTAGCATATATATATATATATATATATATATATATATATATATATATATATATATATATATATATATATATATATATGCATGTACTATTGAAGTCCACAGTTGTGGCAGCATTATTAATTTTAACTTGTATTTTCTTAATATTTCTTACAAGTTTTTTAACGGGGTCTTCGAGGCGAGAAAAAACATCCCGCCTCGAAGACCCCGTTAAAAAACTTGTAAGAAATATTAAGAAAATACAAGTTAAAATTAATAACGCCGCCACAGTTGTGGACTTCAATAGTACACGCATACAACATGGCCTTTTACCTAATTATATACATATATATATATATATATATATATATATATATATATATATATATATATATATATATATATATATATATATATATATATATATATATATATATATATATATATATATATATATACATATACATATATATATATATTTACTTGTGGTTCTTTTCTTTCAACAACTATTTTCAAATTTATATGGTTTAAATTTGTTAATGATCATTTAAACTTTGGCTTTTAGAAACTAACCATTTGAAGTTTTCGATTATTTGCTTAAAATTGATTTTAAAATATAATTTGACGTTACTAATATGTTTTATTAAAATAACCAACATAGTTTGGTACTTGAAATTTTAATGTTTCTTAAAGAATGTTTGTGAGCCAAAACTATCTAATGTAATATTTGTATCAGACTCAAACTGACTAACATCTGGTTTTAGAACCAAAAAGTATTGGTATGGAGCTTAAGAAGGATATATTTGCGACTCAATGTCTTCATGAATTTTGTTGTCCATCCTTGACTTCTTTGTTCTCTCTTTGCTTTCATTGAGTCACTTTTTTAGTTGTTTTTTTAATTGATTTGATATTTAAAGCAGAGATATTCAAGATTTCCCACTAATAGGTTGCTAAATTTAAACCTTTGAGGTGAGGCAGGCAAAACCTGCATTGAATATTGGATCGAACGAAAGAAAAAGACTAAAAGTATATCTCTATAAACAGCCTTCATTAACATTATTTCAGTATATAGTATCAAATATAAACTGCTGATATTTCTAATTTTCGTGGACATTAGATGAAGTTATTTGACCCAAACTGGGCATAGTAATAAAATGATTGTAAAGCTCTGATTTAAAGTAGCTATATTTTGTTGCCAAAGAGTTTTATTCATTAACTTAGGGATTTTCTCCTATTTTTAGTCTTTTCATTCGCCCAATTTAATATTTTTTTTAAATTTGTGAATGTTAGCAAAGCTATATGCAGCCTTATCTTCAAATAAATAATATATGTACAATCGTGGTTTTGTAACCTTATATCGCCTGACTCCATTAAGTAAACCAAATGCCACTCAGCGCTCTCCCTCGCTCGAACTGCCCCTTAGATATTGTGTCTGATTTTAACATCCCTTAGCATACCCCCTCTTATATGCGACTTCTTGATATTTTTTATATTTACTGTCTCTTTCAACCCGTCTAATCCCCCACTCACACATAGGTGAATACACCTGACCTATGTAGTCGTCTCCTTCCCAGTTTATAGTCTGAACATAAGCACCTCTCAATAAAATTTATGTTTAATTCTTCATCCAGTTCTGTTTGTCTCTTCCTCTTTCACATCGCCCTCGCCTAACCTCCTCCATGAATCATGGGAAGAAGAATAGGGATCTTGCCTCACTCCCTCTCACATTATGCACTGCCATTACCTCTACTGACCTACTGGCCTCAACGTGTCCATCCACTCTCTTTGCGGGATCCTCTCCTGTTGCAACTACATTCATGACACATGACTTTTCTTCTCCCCACCCTACCCTGCGACGGTGTGTCCCGTGGACCTCAGCCACTATTTGTAAGACCAGCATGAGAGTGGGAAAGTTTGGTTGCCCATGCTCATGGTGTGGAAACAGAAAGAACCTCCGTATTCTATTCACTTGCTACTCGCTCCTCAATCGTAATCCCGAAGTCCTCCCGTGAAACCTCCCCTGCCGAACCCTTGCAGATAACAAAAACAGGACAGGTGATTTGTTTAAGCTTCTTGCCAATCTCTCTACCCACTGGCGCTCGTCTCTCTCCCATATCTATCCGTTCTTCTCTAACAAATACTAACCAATCTTATATATATATATATATATATATATATATATATATATATATATATATATATATATATATATATATATATATATGTATATATATATGGAGGCCAAGAATACAAAAGAGATCCATGCACGCATGGTTACAATTGTACACGACACCGCCCCTTCCTATGCAACCATTGCTCGCTGGAATAGGGAGTTCCGCCATGGTCGTGAGTTCATTGAAGATGACGCCCGTCAGACGTGACCAACGAGGACAATGTGGCCCGTGTGGAGAGGATGATCCTCGAAAATCGACAGGTGAAGGGCGAAGAAATCGAACGAGAATTAGGAATATCAAATAGAAGTGTTATCAACATCATCCACGGCAATTTGGCCATGGCCAAGGTCTCTGCCCGTTGGGTCCCTAGAAACCTCACGCCCCATGATCGACTTCAACGTCGTCAAAGTCCACAAGGCCAGAGTTGCACAAGCTGCCCTGCGCAATTGCAGATTCAAGGAGCTCAACGCCCCCCCCCCTCCCCTACAGTCCAGATCTGGCCACTATCGACTACTTTTTATTCCGTCAGCTTAAGGCTGCACTGCGTGGATGCCGGCTTGGGGACAATGAAGATGTCCATCTCGCCGTCCAGGAGTGGATTGAACAGCAGTCGGGGGATTTCTGGTTGTCAAGAATTCAAAGCCTCAGGGAGAAGTGGCGCAAGTGCATTGAAGTTGAGGGTAGTTATATTGAAAAATAAAAAAACACTTCCTCATATCTCGTTTCCTTATATCCGAATTGCAAAACTTATTGACCGCCCCTCGTATATATACAAGGTGTCCCAGAAAAAAGTTAACCGTACTTTGAATTAGTATAACTCAAAACCTATTGGAGATTTTTGAGTCCTGTGAAACAAAACAAATTTAACAACTATTTATCTGTCGATTCTGGAAATTTCATTAAATTTCCTTTTATGATATTGATACACTAATGGGTTTAGTGGAGGCTATCAAAATTATGTTTGCGCAAGGAAGTAAAATAATGAAACTTCGAAATTTAAAATCAACATATATATTTAAATCCATTTCTAACAAAAAAACCTCTTCATATGGGTAATACAAATTCATTTTTTAATTTTCTAAGTATCATTTCCTTCCACATGTCCTCCATTTCTTTCTAAGCACAGTTGCACCTTTGATCGCATTTATTGAACAACTTTTTTGATTAACTTGTGATTTTCCTTAAGTCTATTGACTTCACGTGTGATACTATCTCTTAACTGGTTGATGATTTGTGGTGGAGTAGAATACACTTTATTCCTTAGATATCCCCATAAGAAATAATCACACGGTGTTAGGTCAGGGGATCTTGAGGGCCATTCAATTGCATGATTTAGCGTGACAATGCGGTTGTCAAACGTTTCTCTTAGTTTTGTTCTTACAGCAAGCTGTCTCTGAGCTGGTGCGCCGTCTTGAATCCACCAAAGTCTATTTAATTGATTGCCTTTAATCTGGCGGAGTTCCGGGAAGATCCTTTCGTTGATTATGCTCAGGTAGGCAGCACCATTCAAGTTATTCTCGTAAAACAATGGGCAGACAAGATAGCCATTCCCGCATATTCTGATCCACAGAGACACTTTCTCATCACAAATACGTGTGTCAAAGTTAAAGCTGGGGGTGGTTCAGCGGCGCATATTGCCGAATGTTATGGCTATTTACCTTTCCATTCTTGAAAAAGGCTGCCTCGTCACCAATCACAATATTATCCAAGAAACGAGCAGGTTTATGGAAAAACCATTCGATAAATTGTCTACAAGGAAAATCAGTTTCAAGAAGCTGGTGTCTTGCATGCATCTTATAGGGATGCTATTTTAGGTCATGTTTAATAATGCGGTTAAATGACTTTGACAATTGTAACACATTCTTTCTGACTGATACATGTGGATTTTGAAGAAGTGTCATCTGAACATTTTCGATATTTTCTGTTGTTCTTATGGTTCTCATACAACCCAAACGACCTTTATTTAGATTTAAGCATGTTCTTTCATGTTGGTATTTGCGAACATTTTTCCAAATTGTGGGCTTGCTTGGTGGGTACCTACCTGGAAAACGTTGTTCCAATGAATCTTGTACTTGTTTAATCCTGCCAGTCTTAATCAAGTTTGACTACAAATACGCGTTGATCTTTTGTTAACTGCATGATTAAAAAGGTTCTATGGAAGTAAACTTTTACGCAAAAACGCTTTTATTTGCTTAGTAATATATATATATATATATATATATATATATATATATATATATATATATATATATATATGGTGGAACACCTGCTTTGGTAAAACCACCCAAGTTGTGTCTAGATATATGCTCCTATTGCAGAGGGCGTGGCATGACCTACCTCCGTTATGATCGCATCCCCCCGCGCCCCTGGGCGGAGCTAGGACGCCTGTGAACGGTGTGTACATTTACATGATTAAACTCTTATTTGTGTAATTTGATACGATTGTCGCTGCACTACCTCCTTATGGCCAACAGCTTTGTTCACCTGGGCTACTCATTAAACATCTGTCTTTGATAACTATCTCTAGACACAACTTGGTCAGTTTTACCAAAGCAGGTGTTCCACCATATATATTAGTCAGGCATCCTTGGATTTAATAGGACCAATTCGCGTCTACTTTGCGGAGGTATCTTTTGGACCTATTGAATCCAGCAATTTTGGTGCCAGAAGCCTACCTATTGCGTAGTCTGACCACTACACATTGTTACAACATGGCATATTTAGTGTACGATTTATGTGCCCAATTTAAAGATTCCAATAGGGCCAATGGGGTGCTAATTTGTGAGGTTCCTTGTTGGTTATACTCAACCATGCAATTAGGTGCTACTCTCTTTAGCCCGTCCCAAATGGAAACTCTGGAGCGTCGAATCCAAAAGTATCGAACCGCGTCTCTCGCCATGGCGAAGCAGACATGTTTAGGTTTTCCTTTGCCAAGACTAATGTGGTGCACCTCTGCAGCTAGCTATCCACGGCTCAATCATTAATAGGACTTGTTTCGAAATGGGGTTCGCATGGAAGTGGTGGATTCGAACTGTTTCCTTGGGCTTGTATTTATCGGACGCCTCACCTGAAAGGCTCATATTAGTAGCCTTAGGGCCTCTTGTACACGCACCATGGGCATTCTTCGTACTGTGACATTCAACACCTGGGGTGCTGATAGGGATACTGCTTTACTTTTTTATCGATTCTTGACTACGGATGAGAATATGCATCCGCACCCGAGCGTGCATTGCGGAAGGTAGACTCTATCCACCACACCGACCTTCGCCTCGCGACCGGTGTCTTCCGCAGCATACTTGTCGATGCTGGGGAGATGCCACTTGCCCTGTGCTGTGCACAGTGCATAATTCGCCTGTACGCACGAGCCCGGCGCATATATATATATATATATATATATATATATATATATATATATATATATATATATATATATATATATATATATATATATATTCAGTAAGAAGGACAAAACGAAGAAGGCGGGTCCCATCTTTAATTCCAACGTTTCGGGTTATTACAAAACCCATCTTCAGGAACTAAAAACAAATTCTAAATTAGTGATCTAAGCCTAAAAACATAAATAACAGCACAAGTTCAAAGTTAAAACCCACAGATCAGAGAAAATCACAAAAACGACGTTAAAAATATAAAATGAACGTTACGTTAATGAACAAACAAAATAGTGAGGTAAAGAAAAGCAAAATATTTGTAGAGAGATATTATCAATTAAGGACAAACAAAGTAAACGTAATATTACAAAATTAAACAATTGAAATAGAAAAATAGAGAATTGGATACAAACAAAAGGTAAAACTAAAATATAGACACTGAAACATTACCTTACATGGTCGGATCACAATGACGAGTGAAAACAAGAAGGAATTCAAAGAATGAATACAGCTTGGTTAAGTTATAAACAGAGGAAAGGATGACGTGTCCTCATTTAAATTTGGGTGGTTCTATTGAATACAGAGTGATTCTTTAATGCGGAGAGACGAAATAGATTTAGCAAATTTTAAGACAGAAAAATCATTTAAGGACACGCCTGTTTTACAATCAATAGCATGTTTCCTGATGGAAGAAACCCTTTGTTACTTAATGTTTTGCCGGTTCTATGGCTAATTCCCATGTGAGAACAAAAACGCGACTGAAGAGTACGTACTGTGGTTCCTATATAGTTCCCCAACTTACAGCTTGGGCAAATGAATTTATATATGTACAATGTAATGATTACCCCTTATCTTTAGTTGAAATCTGTATTAGGAAGTTCCTCTTAAGGCTTTATAACCCCTCCACTTCTTTTAATGTCCCAAAGGAAATCAGGTATGCCCTGTTACCAGACATCAGCCCTTGTAATGACCTTCTCCGAAAACGCTTAATAACAAATCTGCTAGAATTTTTTCAAACCATCATCGAAGAGTGTGACATGAATAGAGCAGCAGATGTAATCTACTTAGATTTAGATAAAGCTTTCTATAGGGTCTCCTGCAAGCGTCTACTTAAGAAGATTGCCGCTCATGAAATCTGTAGAAACGTATTGAAGTGGATCGAAGACTGGCTCAACGGAAGGAAACAACGTACAGTCATAAATGGTCACCAATCAAGATGGCGAGACGTAACAAACAGAGTGCACCAGGGGTCCGTGCTGGGTCCATTTCTTTTTTTTTATATATGTAAACGACTTAGATGAAGGCATAGCGAGCCTATTCTCAAAATTTTCAGACGATACAAAACTGGGTGGTAAATCAACAACACTTCTCGATCAACATAAAATCCAGAGAGTTAAACAGCATTGTAAAATGGTGAGAAAATTGGCAGATGAAACTCAACATTGATAAATGCAAGGCACTACACATTGGAGCGAAAACGAAGAATTTAACTATACAATAAAAGGCATGCCACTGAAAAAGGTATCAGAAGAAAAAGATCTTGATATTATAGTCTGCAACGATTTAAAAGTTGGGTCACAGTGCGCGGAGGCATGCGAGAAAGCAAACAGAGTGCTCGGTTTCATATATAGAAATTTTGCCTACAAATCGGAAAATATAGTAATTCCCCTGTACAAATCTTTGGTTCGACCTCATTTGGAGTACGCAGTTCAGTTTTAGAATCCATACTTGCGGAAGGATATAGAAATGGTGGAGAGAGTGCAACATCGTGCTACAAAAATGATACCTAGACTACGTCAAAAGTCCTACGAAGACAGACTTAAAGCACTCAACCTACATTCACTTGAGACGAGAAGGTTAAGAGGAGAACTCATACAAGTCTTTAGGATTCTCAACAATTTTGATAAAGTAAAAATTAAAATCCTTTTCGAGTTGGACGCTTCAATAACCCGAAGCCATGGATACAAACTTAAGAAAGGAAGATTTGAAACAAATATAGCAAAGAATTTTTTCTCCAACAAGGTAGTTTCCTCGTGGAACGAGTTGCCGGAGATCGTTGTTAAATCAACAAGCATAAAGATCTTTAAAAACCGCTTAGATGTACACTTTAAGTGCATCGGCTTGGTTTGAAGAAGAGCTGGCCCAGAAGTGGACCACACGGTCTTTGCCGGCTCTGACATCTTATAAAGATAATGGGGCAGACGGAACGGAGTCGGGTTTGACCAGCTAAAGTTCACGTGGACTTGCGAAACCATAAAATCAACTTTGCTATCGATGCTAGCCCGGATGCGGCCAAATGTGTCTACATTAAAACACGCACACCTTTCGACCCCGCCCAGCAGTCTCAACAAAGAAACAAACTTTAAACTGTTAGGCTCCGCCTCGCGCTCCGATTAAGGATAGCTAAGTTACGCCCCCTTATGGAGGTTCGTATAAATAAGACAGGCAGATAATTCCCAGAAAAAGATAGCATCACTATTATTAGTAGGATGAATTCATCCCTCTTGATTCCGGATTCACATTAATCTTATTGGTCACGAGTCCGTTCCTCATCCTTAGCCCCAATTATCCCTCGTAGAAGGAAACTTGCAACAAACCGCGTAAGACTACTATCTCTCTTGCCCAAATTAAGGTAGACTTAAGCCAAGAATAAAGCTTACAAAACACCATTTTCCTTTCATTAACTCAGTGATAACCAAGTTACCTTTCGAACCCAGCCTACAAACGGACTTCCCGTAAGAACTTTGGGAGAAAGAGCAAACTCGAAGGCGAGACCTCAAACGGCTTCGTGATACCCATTTACGGGCAACCCAGGCTCACCCCCTATTATTCCTCCTCTAGACTGGCACGCGCCCGGCATCTCATTAACCAAGCGACCCATTATAAACTTAGTGACCATTATAAACTGTTAACCACCTCGCCAAATAAATCCGTCCATATGTATATGCTATCTAGGACAGCAATATAACTAGCACACAAACGCCGATTTTGGCAAACCGGACGGATGTCCTAATTATCTTAGGGCTGGATTCCTCCTGTACATGAAGGAATTGCGGGGAATGAGCGCGCCAAAGTCTGCGAGGACTGGGCAACCAGACGGTCGTGGATAACTAAAAGTTGCGTGCCATGGACCTATCCTCCAATGCCACGACGGCTTCAGAGTGATTTCTGTCGTCTCCGAATTGGACACAGTCGCGGGACGCACCGAGATTTGATGGAGCGCTCGCCGGGACATTCTTGTTGAATGTCCCAGTCTTGGTGACCTTCGCGCACGTTAACTATCCCGATACCGGGACGAGCGGGATGGCTACCAGTTGTCCCTTGTAGGCGGGACTGATTCGTGCACACACTTGTGGAATGACTTTTTGGAGGAGGCTGGCCTGCTCCATTTTGACCTTTTTGTAGTTCACATGTTCCTGCGCCCGGCTTTTAAGGTCAAACACCCGACGCCGGAGCACGTTTCCTTATTGTTGCTCTTTTAGCTTGTTTTGCCATTGTTCCGTTTTTATCTTTATTTTCTTGTTTTTTAATATAACCTAGTATTACGCTTTTCACTAATTACGGCGAATTTTGTCTTAGGTGACCTCTTTAAACTTAAAAAACAAACCCGCAGCCGGGTGTCTCGATTCACGACACGAATCTTCGTCTGGCAACTGGTACCTTTCGCAAGTCAACAATTAAGAGCCTACTTGTCGATCCTGGGGAGAAGCCACTCGCTTTGCGCCGTGCGCAGAGAATTATTCGCCTGTTCGCGCGATCCAGGCGCCTACATGCTCCATTGCATCCACAGCTGATCTCGAACGGGGCCTATGCTGCCGAGAGCCTCCAGTCATACACTAACTACGTCTCTCCGCTCTTTTTGAACTCAGCGGGGCTCTGCCAGGCGCTGCGTCTGTCTTCATGCCCGAGCTGGTTGCAATACACCGCCTACTTGCCGATGCCACTCTGTGTGCACGCATTATTCGCTTGTACGCGCGAGCCCTGCACCTCCGAGTAGCCAACTGCTCTTACTGTACCCGCAGCTGATCTCGACGGTGCCTATGCTGCCGGGAGATGCCAGTCATACACTAACCACGCCGTATCCGGTTTTTGAAGTCGTGGGTGGATGGGGAAGGGGGGTGCTTTGCCAGGCGCTGCGTCTGTCTTCACTGCCGAGCTGGTTGCAAAACCCAGCTCGGTACGAGAGATAACCAGGGATGCCAATAAGATTTTCCTTTTCATCCAGAATCTGAATAAAAAATCCCGCAGATTATAATAAAATAACATTTAGTGAAATAAATTAAATTATAACCGAATTTACTTACCAATGTTTAATCCAAATGCAATTCCTCTTCTACCTCTAAAGTCATAGTTATAAATTTTTATATCCCTAATTAATTCCTTGCTCGGCTCCCAATTAGTAGTGTGATTTTTTTTTTAATTGGTTGTTTTGTCAGAATTCTACCATCTACGGTTTGTTTTTTTCGTGAATTCATTTTCCTAGTTTTGATGTTATTCACTTGGAAAATACTCGTTCAACGCATGCTGACGAATATGGTAAACACGATATGAGGGCATTAAATCAGAAATTAGCGCAAATTTGGAATTGCCAATACCATCTTCAAAGGAACGTAAATCATACCAGTACTGTGGTATCTTGTCGCGCTGCCAAAATATTTATTAAAAAAAATATATCTTCTGTATTTCAGCCGCTCAGCAGGTAAGGCTGTTTTTTTTTTTCTTAAGCTCTAGCCACGCTGGAGGGCAAGAAAAGGAGTTTTAGAGTCGCCAGTCATTTCCAACTGGATATTACAAGATCATCGTAGCTTGTAATAGGACCAATCTACTTGGAGGTAATCTAGGTAAGGGCTGCATTTTAATTCCCACATCTTCACTGTTGCATGGACTGCTAGTAGAAGTCGCTCCTCAAAAAACCTCCTACAACATGCAACAGCCTCCTCCACTCTAAGCTGGTTCCTCAGGACAGCCTCACAGAAGGCACGGCACCATTTAAATGTGGTAACATTGACGCGACCTTACAGCACAGGCTGTAGATTCGAAGCTTTCTCCTTTACTCTCCCACGCGGTCGGAGGGAGCAGATGGTTGGTTGGTTGGTTAAGAGGCGCCTTGGCGCACACTGCACGGTGATCGAGCCCAGAGGGAGCAGACATAACATAACATAATTACACGGATGACAATGTAATTATGTTATGTTATGTCTGCTCCCTCTGGGACAATGTAATTATGTTATGTTATGTCTGCTCCCTCTGGGCTCGATCACCGTGCAGTGTGCGCCAAGGCGCCTCTTAACCAACCAACCAACCATCTGCTCCCTCCGACCGCGTGGGAGAGTAAAGGAGAAAGCTTCGAATCTACAGCCTGTGCTGTAAGGTCGCGTCAATGTTACCACATTGGTCATCCGCTCCTGGCGAAACAATACAAAAACAACTATTTCGAATGTTTTCAATGTTGAAGTAGAAATCGAGAGGAGGAAAGCAAAGGCATCTTACCTTTTCCTGCAGACTAATGTCGATCCTGAAAT
Organism: Ceratothoa steindachneri; assembly: GCA_963969495.1. Taxonomy (NCBI): domain Eukaryota; kingdom Metazoa; phylum Arthropoda; class Malacostraca; order Isopoda; family Cymothoidae; genus Ceratothoa; species Ceratothoa steindachneri. The sequence continues at coordinate 125,997,240 of OZ018330.1, read as the reverse complement.
ATCTTTTAAAATTTATGAAGGGTGTTCTTTTTCTATCTCCTCTACTTTTTTCGGTTATTTGGGGTTATATATATATATATATATATATATATATATATATATATATATATATATATATATATATATATATATATATATGTATAACTGAATCACGAAAATAAGGAACGTGAGGAATTTATGAATAACGTTACAGCCACGAGGAAAATGAAACAACGGAGAACTGCGAGGCCTTTCGACTAATGGTCCTTTACTAAGCAGTCTGCTTAGTAAAGGACCATTAGTCGAAAGGCCTCGCAGTTCTCCGTTGTTTCATTTTCCTCGTGGCTGTAACGTTATTCATATATATATATATATATATATATATATATATATATATATATATATATATATATATATATATATATATATATATATATATATATATATATATATATATATATAATGTTCAAAAGAATTGTTTTTTAATGTACAGTTTTTTCTTGGGGCAAATTAAAAAAAGTGTTGGGGGTGGAGGGGTATGTTAGGCTATTGCAATTGCATCATATTGAATATATGTTTTTTAAGGTAATTTCGAAATGGACCCCCTCCCCCATTTAATTGTGGGGGACTCGTAATATTCCTAATTCTAAAGCCTAATATTAGATTCGAATTCAAAGGTGATTGCCAGATGTGGTTAGGCCTCGTTTTTCTACCGCGTCCCTCGACTTCAGACATATAAGCCTCACCCCCGAATGCTATTTTTAAATCAATAATTTTATTTAACATTGATTAATATGAAATGTCCATGTCATATTTTAATTTAGAAAAATAATTCAATTCAAAATGATATATAATAACACTATAATGTGATTGAAAATTCACAATGTCTCTCCCAAGGATGGTGGCCAATCTATTTTTCGTCATATCATAATTATAAATTTGCCCACATTAAGTAGTGAAAATGCTATATAGTGTATATCTTTGATATACACTATGTAGGGTTTAAGGTTTAAGGTAAGGAACCAATGGATTGCTGCCCAATCCAAGTGGATTCTATATGGCAACTAGGATGAAACGAGGCAAATCATCTATAAAAGGTGGAGACCACTTTGTGACAAAAACTTAAAAAACGACGGGTTAAAAGATTCCTCCGCCAATATGAATCGAAGACGGGTGTGTTGAGGAATAGTTAAAAGGGTCGGGAAACAGGACAACCGGAGAATGGCGAAATGGCTACAATCCAATAAAAGGTGGGCAACCGATTGGTCCCCACCGCAAAAACGACAGCAAGGTCTGATATGAACATCACCCGAAACAAGATGGCCGTGAGTAAGTCTCGTGTGGCCAATGCGAACTCGACAAAGGGCCAGCTCCAACGACCGCATTTTATGAGGGCGAAGAGTGAATAGAATTTTAAATTTTGTATAGGTTGGATGATGAACAGTCATCCCATTCATTCTGCCAGTTGAAAAATATATTTTCTTATTGAGGAAAAGTAGTCCCGAAAAGGCAGAGCCGAGTTCTCAGGAGACACAGAATGTGCTAAGCGGGCCAGCCGATCAGCCCTCTCGTTGCCCAGGATCCCCACATGCCCAGAGATCCAGCAAAAAAATAATTCTATATCGGGACGCATTTTGGATCAGCCAGTTGCAAATTTCTGTGACTAAGGGATGGGACGAATTAAAAGATCTAATTGACTGTAAGACACTCCTTGGGTCGGAAAAAATGACAAAATAACTAAAAGGTAAAATTTGGATGAGTCTAAAGGCTAAAAGGATTGCTGAAAGTTCAGCGGCAAAAATGGATGCTGCTGGCGGCAAAGATAGAGTTAGGAATTCTCCTCCTGGGTAGATGGCTGCGGGCGCCCACGCCACCGTCCGACTTAGAGCCATCCGTTTATAATGGGCAGCATTGTTTGAGTGAGGTCGAATGCTCTAAGAACAGGCTCTTAATGATGCAAGGGTCCATGGAAGACTTCTCCAGGCTCCACATGTTGGTACATACTGTGGCGAGAGGAGCACGCCAACTAGGGGTCAGTAAGGATGGAAGGGTAAGGACCCTTGGAGCACCCAGGTCAGAGAGATGATCTCCTATGCGAAGGTTCAAGGGGCGGGGTAAAGATGGCAACTTATCATATGCCGCCGTTGATTCCGCAGCATGCAGGCATCTGTAGACTTCTGATACAGGGGCTTGCTGTACTCGGCAGAGGTATCGCATGCAGATTTGAAGTCTATGGTAGAGTAAGGGGAGTATCCCACTCTCACAGTAAAGGCTGTTGACAGGAGAAGTACGGAATGCTCCACTGGAAAGGCGAACTCCGAGGTTTCGAATGGGGTTCAGCATTTTAAGGGCTGAAGGGGAAACCGATGAGTAAATTTGACAGCCATAATCAAATTTGGATTGGACGAGGGCTGTGTATAGTGTCCACAATGTTTGTCGGTCGCCGCCCCACGAAGTGTGTGAGAGGACTTTCAAAATGTCTAGAATCCGCAGACAGCTTGTTCGAAGTCCGCGTAGGTGTGGTAACCAGGATAGCTTTGGATCGAGAGTTACGCCAAGGAATCGAAACTCGGAGACAAACTCTATATCTTCGCCTTGGAGGGAGATAGATGGCAGAACAAGAACCCCTCTGCCCCGGTGGAAATACATTGCTTTGGTTTTGTTCGTGGAAAAGCGGAATCCCTAAAGTTGTGCTCTTTTGGATACAGCATTGACCGCCAGTTGTAGCCGACGCGCTACTGATGGAAGGCGAGGTGAGAAACAGTATAGTGCTAAATCATCGACAGAGTTGCCGATACACCCTCTGGGATAGACGAAATAATATCATTGATGGTAATTATAAAACATAACGACACTTAAAACACTGCCTTGAGGAACTCCCTCCTCTTGGAATTGCAGGTCAAAGTATGCGTCTCCAACACGTACCTTGAAGGATTGAGATGCCAAAAAACCTTGAATAAGTGATGGTAAAAGGCCTCTCATCCCCCAGACGTATAGCTGCTTCAAGATGCCGTATCTCCATGTCGTGTCGTAGGCTTTCTCAATATCGAAAAATATGACCAGGACTCGGTGCTTTAATGAGAAAGCTTTCCGGACCGATCCCTCGAAACGTACTATGACCTTTGCGGAAGCCACATTGAAATGGAGAGAGAAGGTGATTGGTTTTTAGGAACCAGTTTAGGCGCTTCAACACCATTTTTTCCAGAAACTTACTCAAACAGCTGGTGAGAGCTATAGGGCGGTAGTGATCTGCGTCCAACCCGTCCCGGCCCGGTTTGACAAAGGGAAGGATGATCCCAATGCGCCATGATGTGGGGTAAAAACTCTTCACCCATATAAGGTTGTACAAATCAAGTAAGAAGAGAGTAGAGTGTGGATGTAGGTGCCGAATCATATGGAAATGGATCTCATCAAGGCCAGGAGAAGTAGATCTGCAAAGGGACAAAGCGCTATGTAGCTCATGGATGCTGAATAGAGCGTTATATGGAAGGTTAAATTTTGTGAAGTTGAGAGAATGAGTCTCTTCCTTTGATTTGTAGGATTGAAAAGCCTTATCGTAACGGCTGACACTGCTGACGGCAGGGAAATGGTCAGCAAAAGCATTGCTGACAACAGGCCGTCATTCTCCAAGGAGCCGTGTAAGTTGAGTGTGGGGGTATGATGATCAGCATAACGGCCTCTTCCAGATCTTAGCGGTAGGCGTCATAGAGGAAATTAATGAAACAAAAGGGCGCCATGAATTTCGGCGAGCCTGACGAAGGGTTCTTTGGCGAAGCGCGCGTGCTCGATTTCGGTCGACCTTGTTGCACAAAGTTGGGTTCTTTCGGAATCGGGCATGTGCTAACTTGTAGTTTTTCATAGCTGTTGCACACGCCGAGGTCCACCAGGGCACGGTTGAGCGGCCCGTGGCGGGTCGCCTCCGTGGGATGGTCTGTGTTGCTGCATTGTAGATAGTCGATGTAAAGTATTCTACTACCGCGTCCACTCCATTGAAGGTCTTCAAGGATGCACTTGTGAAGGACGCCTCTTGGAAATCTTCCCAATGTGCATGAACTAAGTTCCCACATAAAGGGAATGGTTTGTATGAGGGCTAACTTGAAGGCCCGACAAGACAATAGGGAAGTGGTCACTCCCATGGAGATCGTCAAGAATTGACCATCGAAATTCCGTGAAGCAATCCGGGAAACAAACAGACAGGTCAACACAGCTAAAAGAGTCCGCCTGGACATGATAAGAGGTAAAATCGCTAGTATTTAAAACACAAAGAAAGTCAGATAATAAAAGAATCTAAAACCCTGCCTTTGGCATTTCGAGTGATGTCACCCCAGTATGGGTGACAGGCGTTAAAATCTCCTAGTAATAAGAATGGGGAGGGCAACTGGTCTATAAGTCCTAAAAGGTCGGGTCTTGACAATGATAAAAAAGGGGGTAGGTAAATAGAGCAAACGGTAAAAAGCTTAGTAAGGAAAACCCTCACGGCAACAGCTTGGAGGGTAGTATATAGGGGCATGAAGATACCATGATTGACCCCCCCCACCTCATGAGAGGAGCTTCCAGCAGGAGCAATAGAGTTAAAAGTGAGCAAGCCGGGTACCGGCGGAAAGGGCCGTATACCCAGTTTATTCTCCTGAAGACAAATAACAACGGGGTGGATAGTCGTCAAAAGAATTTTGAGTTCTTTCCACTTTGGAAGAACGCCTTGACAATTCAATTGTAAAATGGAAGATATTATGTGGGACGATTAGATACCACTGTGGATATCCTTTTCTCTTTTGTGGTCGATATTGTATTTGAGGTTCGTCCCAAAGAGCTGATTTTGATGAGCCTGCTTTTGCAGGGGGAGAGATTCTAAATGGAGCAGTAACTGGGGCTTTTTTCGTGGGTTTGGGAGAACCGACCGAGGCCCTTGAATGTAATTCGGGCTCACAACCTGGCGGAAAAAGAAGATCGAGAAGGGATTTTCGGCCGGTAGATCCAGATTCATGGGTCGTGGGCATTTTCGGTGTCTGAGGAGTTGGTCCAACCCCCGCGAATGGTGATGTTGGAGTATCAACTGCTTCCATCGGATCATGTGTTGAAGGGTGAGCGGAACGAACAGGTGATCTGAGCGAGGTGTGTGGAACTGGGTGTATATCTGCCATCATTTGGATCAGGATGGGGCCTAAGTCCTGTGAAGGGCGGGGCGGACTTAAGGGCATAGAATGTTCAGCCATAGGGAAGGGGTCCATTGAAGATTCCCGGGGCTCGGCCGAGTCAGCTCCAGAGGTTGCCCGCTTATTGGTGGTCGATGACCCAGGTGAGGAATCCTTCCTCTTACCACTGGGCTTTGGGTCTCGGGGCCGGGTGGATGAACCTTCACTGGTCGATGTTGAGGATTCTTTCAAATAGCGTCTGAGGTCTTGACTGCTTTGCTTGCCTGAGTAAATCTTGCTCTTCTCACGTGTGACCTGGTAAAGCCAACCTTAAGTTGTACTTCGCATACTATTGGTGAAATTTGTTGTTTACGCGCGTTTAGTGATTGCTCGTTCAGGAATACGGATTCAGCTTACGTTCGAAAGTGACATTGCGTTTTTACGAGTAAAAAGTGAATTTTCACTCGCTTCGTGCGTCGGTAGCGAGGGTGAGCTTGCTTCCGCCCTCCCCCTCCTTTTTCCACACCGGACTCCCTTTGTGGTAGACCGAAGACCTGCAGGCCTTCGAGAAGCGCCTGCACCCAAGGTAAAGTGCCATTTTGATCGGGTTGTTTTGTTTTGGACAGGGACTACTCCTTTTTTGACCTATTCTTTTTCACTGGTGAAAAATATCACATAACACACACACGAACACAGCCGCACACTCCGAGTCTTCGCATATTTTTTTTTTATCTCTCTAGTTCCCATGCGGAAATGGAGATTTAAATGAGGGAGACTCGGCGGATACCGCTGAGGACACTCTCCGATGGCCCCAAGCCAGATCGGGGAGATGTCTTCGCCATCACTCACGGGGAACTAGGGGTAACCCTAGTTAGACTTATAGACACGCACAATGGATACTCGGCTATCTGCCAAAAGGAGAGTGACTGCGAAGTCCTCACCTCTCAAAAAGCGGCAGAATCCCTAAAAAAGATTAACCTCAGACCCCACACGCCTCCACAGATAAAAACCCACCGCAGCATTATACTTCGACGCCTCGATCCTTGGGTCGGCAACCACAGCATCGAAGAAATTCATGCTGAGGTTGAAAAAAAACACCCCTGGGCCAAAATAGCGGAAATCCTTAAATTTAAGGATTACACGCACGTTTTTAAGATCGTGTTTACGGATTCGGCGATGGCGGTTAAGGCTACGGAGTGCGGTATGCTCCTCTTTAACGTTCGGATCTGCCCCGAGCAGGTCGAACGCGAGGAGTTTATCGACCTCCAAATGTGCTTCAAATGTTACAAGTATGAGGAGCACACTACAGCCAACTGCCCCAAAGGGAATGCTACCTTATGTTCCATCTGTGCATCGGACAACCACTTCTGGAGGAGCTGTAAAAGCACCACCATGAAGTGTCTAAACTGCGCGGGGGAACATAAGACACTCTCCATGGCCTGCCCCATCAAGAAACAGATCCTTAAAAAGAAAGCCACACAGAAAAAAACGGAAGAGGAAACAAAAGCCAACACCACTTATGCCAAGGTTGCAAAAGCTGCGGTAGCGGAGTCAAAAGTGAATCCTACATTTCTCCACGTCGAGAATGAAAACTCGACAAAAATTATGTGTTGCATATATTATGCTCATATTGCGAATCTCTCCTCCCCGGGGTGCTTTGCAGATGAGCTTAATAAGATGCTAACTAATAATGGAATGGAGAAGATGTGGTTCCCCTCGAACCCGCGGTCAGAAGAGATTCTGAAAATTAGACTCAAACCCCAGTGCGAGACTAGTTGTCAGAAGCTCCCAACCCCCAGCAATGCCACAACCCCAGCTTCCTCCAGAGACCCCAGGATCCAGGCTGCAAAAGCACGCACGGAACTGAAACAATCAAAAGAAACACAGCAAAACAAAACCACCCACGCAAACACACCCACAAAGGTGAATAACGAAGGCACGGAGACTGGAGTTGCGAGAGCCGAGGGAGGGGCACTTTCACCCCGCTCACGAAAAACCTCGCAAGCCCAGAGACGCCCGAGATCGTCCTCTTCTTGTAAGAGGGAATCTAGGCACGCATACCATTCAAGAAAAATTAACTTGAAGGTATTCGCTGCCGAAAGGTCCCCTTTTCCTAAGGAGATGGATGCCCTAGATGTATCCGAAGGCTTAATAGCCGGAATATACAAATGGGAATTCACCTCGGACGAGCTCAGTGAAAAACAGGTCGAGGAGGCTTTACTCCAAGGCCTGATTAAACTGACTGCGGACTCCTTTATAACCCTTACCGACGGCGAATACAGAAAAAAACGTACAGGAAAAACCATAACGCCCCCAAACACTCAAGGACCTAAACTCGTAAGAGAATAAAGTCCTAAAACATCATATTACACTCGAAAACCCTTAAGTGAACTACAAAATGACGACTCTAAAAATTTTACATTTGAACTCTGACGGATGGACAAACAAAAAAATAATATACGGAAACGTATTAAGACAATGTGACCCAGACGTTATATTTATTTCCGAACATGGAATAGACGACGCTAACCCGATAAAGATCTTTCCCTACGAAGTCTTGACCAAAAATCACAGCGGAGAACGTTTTGACGGATGCGCCATAGCTGTGAAAAGGGGTCTTGACTTCAGATCAATAAGTGGACTCGACGAATCTTACCTTGCTGTGGAGGTCCGTACAGCAGTGGGACCCCTGGTCCTGGCAACGGGGTACCAACCCCCAAGGAGAGGGTATTTGCCCCTCCCAAACTTCTTGCAGTTATGTGGTCACGGCAGAACCGTTCTCTTTGCCGGTGACCTCAATGCAAGAAGCGCTGCCTCCGGTTATACGTCGACCAACCCAGCAGGCAGGAATCTCGAGACACTTATTGATAGACACATTATGACTAGAATTGGACCAGACTTCCCCACATATATCACTGACAGGTCAGCCACCAAACCAGATATTGTGCTAACCAGCAATATGTTCCCTTATAATTACTTCATTGAGCCGGGCCCCCCTATTCCCAGCGACCACCAGGCTATCCTTATTAAAGTCTCAACCTCCCCCATTCAAATCCCTATCCCAGAGCGGAAGAGCTATGCTCGAGCCAACTGGGATAAGTATAATCAACTCCTCGAAAGTTATAACCCAGAACCCTTAAATGATGCCTCCCTTGAAGAAATTGACGAGGAGTTGGATAAATTAAATGAAAATCTATTAAAAGCCGACAAGGAAGCCGTCCCCCGAGTTAAATTTAAAACTCTCCCTGCCCCCTCATGGACCCCTAGAATGAAAACCCTCGCGAGGGAATATAAGGAACGGATCAATGAAGTGAACCTCACTGGCCCCAACATCAACACACACCGACAAACACGACTCATACGCGATGAACTAATGACTCTTATAAGGGACCAACAGAGTGTACTCTGGAATAATTTGATTGACGGACTGAATGTAGAAACTGACTCACGTACATTCTGGCAGACGGTAAAACGACTTAAAGGCGGACAACCACCAAGGACTGTTAAACTTATACGTGACGACACTGAAATTTCTGACGTGGAAAGAATCGAAGAGGAATTCAGACTCTTTTGGGCATCTATATTTAAGATATCCCCGGAAGAGAATGATGACTTCGATTTGGACTTCGAAGACGAAATTATTAACGACCTGAATGACCAAATACACAGAACGCACCCTCACCATTGCGTATCACAGAATAGGGAAATGGAGGGACTCGGCAAGAGAATTACTGCTGAGGAACTCTCTATGACCTTAAAATCCTTTCGACAGCGAGCACCGGGGCGTACAGAACTGACGAAGGAGAATTTTATTCGAGCCCCGCCCAATATCTTATTGGGGCTCATGAATATCATGAACACATGCCTAAACGTGGGTTACTTCCCTGACCACTGGAAGGTAGCGAAAATGATATTCATTCCAAAAGCCGGTAAACCACCGGACAGTCCAGCTAACTTCAGGCCCATATCTCTCCTAGAATTTTCAGGAAAAGTCTTGGAGAAGATATTGGCCAACAGGGTAAATACGTTCCTCGAGAGAAACAACTCTCATAACAACCAACAACATGGCTTCCGAGCGAAGCGAGGAACAGACACGGCGCTAGCCGTAATTACCGAGAAGTTGGCAAAAGTAAAATCAGAAAAACGCCATGCAAATCTGGTGCTACGCGATGTCAAAAAGGCCTTTGACAAAGTATGGAGGAGAGGCCTACAATATAAGATCCTACAACTAGGCCTCAATCCCATACTTGAGAGGATTCTTTGTGACTACGTGATGGAGAGGAGAGCGTTTCTGAGTATCAAAGATTATAGCGGTCCTGAGTTCGAACTCGAGGCGGGGGTGCCGCAAGGCGGGTGCATCTCTCCCCTGCTCTATAACACCTACACCATAGACCTTCCCCAACCCTTGCCTGAGGGTTCCTTATACGTCCAATTTGCGGACGATATAACAATGATATGTACGGGGCCTTATCGGAATGCGAATTTCATGGCACGAAGTACGGCAGTGGAAATCGAAAACATCAACTCTTTCGAGAGAAGATGGAAGATATCCACCAATGCCCAAAAGTTCCGTGTAATTCCATTATTCCGAAGGACACTGGCAGACATCCGTGTGGGGGGTGCACGCATCCCATACCGCACGGAGGGCACGGTTCTGGGACTACAAATTACGACTGGTGGGTATAGGAGCCATGTAGCAAAAACTACACGGAATGCACGGAGGGACTTGGGTGAATTTTTCAAATTCGTAAACCTGAGTACCTCCAACAAACTGAAAATCTATAATGCGTGCATTCGCTCAAAACTCCTGTACCCCCCGGTCCCTATAAACGTAGTTTCCAAGACCCAAGTCCTTAAACTGCAAAGGGTCCAGAATAAGGCAGTATATATCATTACGGGAGCCCGAAGGAGAGAAGGGAGAAGGCAGAGTGATCTCCATGGTGAACTGGGGATGACCCCCATAAACGTGGAGCTTCACCTCAGAGCAACCAAAATCTGGGACAAGGTGCACCGGCACCTCCCTCCCGAGTTTGTACTTGAGCACATCGACTTTGACAATTTACCTAACTTAAGACGACCAATTAGTTTCAAAAGCAGTAGACTACCGAATGACATTAACGTCGACCCAAAGTTCACTTAAAAAGCTAAATAACCCACATCCATAACACAACAAAACATGAACAAAGCCAAACGAGTTTAGCCACCGAATTAGCACTTGCAAAATTTGGTTCTAAAGACACTTTCCCAAATTTTTGTGCGAAATATCGCCAAAAAACAATTAAAACAAAAACAACACAAAAAATCCAAATCTAGGTGTGAAACACCCAGAATCGAAGGTGAAAATCTTCCAAAAAGCCACGTAGAGATATTATATATTACTACAAAGGCTTGAATGCCCAGTGCATTTACCAGATGGTGTATTTATATACTATCAAAAAACAAAAACAAAACCAAAACGCAAAGAAAGCCAGTGATACCCTTTCACCAGGGATCTGTCTTTCATTCTACCTTTCATTTTCGCTTTCCTATCATTTTTTCCCCTATTTCCCCACTATTTCTCCTACTAAAACCCTCTTCTACTATATTTCTCACTTGTTATGTCCAATGTCTGAGGTCTTCAAGTGTTTCACCTTGAGCGTCTCTCCCAGCTAGAGCTGCTGGAGAGAGGGGGGCTACATTGGTTATCTCGGTGTGAGAGCGATGCTTCGACTGCCTATTCTGAATGTTTCCGACGCTGCGAGTAGATGTATGATGAAGTGCTTCAGGCTGGTCGGAACTCGCGCGTGATGGTCGGTTTCGTCAGCGTCACGTAAAAAGTCAGAGAAGAGCCGGCCGAGTGGTGAGGTTTGTGCTCGAGCACGCTGGTGGGCCTCTATTATATCTAGACGTAGGGAGTCACGAAAAGCGAGCACCTCCTTTTCATATAAAAATATAGAGCTGAGTTTTGACGCAGCACTGTGGGTACCTCCGCAGTTGGCACAGCGAGGTGTTTTGGTGCATTCGGGGCCATGGTAGTCAGAGCTACAATTTACACAGGAGCGAGGGTGTCGACAGGCACGGCCAACATGTCTAAATTGATTGCAATTGAAGCAGCGTCTGGGTAGTTCGATGTAGGGATTTACCGGGACACGAAGGTACCCAGCTTTAATATACTGCGGCAGTTCTTGTCGTTCGAATGTTAAAATCAGTGTGGCGGTTGGGACTCTAGTGGAGCCTAATGTTTTATTACCCTGTGTACGTGTGTGACACGTTGGGTACTAAGCTTACTCTGAAGGCGGGTGGGGTCGTAGTCCTTTAGGTCGTTTGAACGGACGACACCTTTGACAAAATTCAGACGCGGATGGGGCGAGACAGTTATTGGAATTTCAGCTATCGAAGATAGATTTCGCACAAGGTTGAGTTGAGAGTGGGATGACACCTCGACTATGACATCACCACTACCTCTTGACCACATCCGGTGGGGTTCACCACAACGGGACTCAAAAGATTCATTGACGTCAAACACATCGACTTTTGCAAGTGGGGTATCAGATGATGAATTCATGACAAGAAAGCGAGGATAATCAAGATCTGGGTCTACTTCGTTGGAATAGGGGTCCAACGAGAGAGGGAAAGTTGAAAGGGGAGTTAAGGAACGTTTGGCAAGAGAACCATTACGAGAAGGGAAGGGTTTTGGTTTATGGCTAGCCATTGCAAAGAGGAAAAACTTCGAATTCTCCCTCGGGACTTCCCACCATGGAGGCCTACAAGGGCCCGGCACTACTGCAACTATACAATCAGTTACGTCCGGTATGTCCTCTTAGAGAATGGATACGGACCCACCACACCATCTTAGAAAGCTAAGAGGCTGCCCGAGTTCTAAACAGCACGGAGAAAAGGGGCCAACGATGGGTTTCTCCTTGGGCATTCGGTAGACAAAGGCGGTGGAGATGCCCAGCCTCCTTCCCCTTCATGAAAGAACAATTCGGAATCAATCCATAAGACGAGCAGAGGTCGGGTATCTTTAAGGGCCACTAGATAGGTGAAGGAAGAGGGGGAAATAAAGGGCAGTGGAAGAACGTAATAGGGGCATGTTAAAAGTCTTGTTGGCAGCACCATGGGACCCCTAAGGGGCTCAGGGCTGACCCCCTCGCCACGAAAAAGCCAGAGCCTCTCTGGGAACAACCCCTGAAGAAAAGATCACAGAGAGGGAGGGGGTTTAAAAATATATATATTTATAACAAAACGCCCACAAAATTCGAGGGTGGGCATAAACCCCAAATTAACCCCTTTTCCATTCTATGGCACAGATATATGCCAATATACAGTGAGTAATCTTGTCGATTTCTTTAGCAGTTTTGAAGTGCCATTATTGGGTTGGCAATAAAGATGTTCCTAAATCTTAAAGGATGAAACAGTGAAAGACAACTTTTAGCTTCTCTTTTCTAAAAAAAATAACAATATCATTGAAAAAATTCTGGACAAAGATAAGTAACAAATGAAAACAGCTTTTCTGCATCAGCAACATGCGTTTTATCCCTCGACATTGAGATTTCAGGTTATCATGGCATAAACAAGCCACATGAAGACCTTGTCAGGACAGCGACAGACGCGCATAACGTGCGCCAGATGTAAGAAACTCAAATCTAGCAATAAATGTAAAAAATATATATTTAATCATAACTATGACTATAGAATTCCATTACGCGACATAATATCAAATGAATATAGCATATCATTTTTTTTTGCTCCAATATTCAGCTGGATGAAACTACCACAAACCTGCAGTTATTCCAAATTTATAGTAGTGTCGCCATAAGATTTTCAAAGGCAATTTCGTCGAGAACAGCTTGCGCTTCCACCGTGATCCGCGACTCATTTGATGCTCCTTCTTTCTTCTTCATGATGTCTTCATCCGAGATGTCACACTCACTACCCTGCGAGATCCATTCAATCACTAGTTCTTCTTCTGGAAGCATTAAAGCTTTGGAGAGAAACCTGATGAAAAGACAACCACTCAATTGCCTGACTCTTCAGGTGAGTAGTGGTAAAATGATTTACTCAACCTCAATTTCATCTTCTCATTGAATTAATTATAACCACTTTCGTTTGGTTTGAATAATGCATTAAAATAGAGGCCCAGCTGAGTTCAGTATCAAACAGAGCAAATCATTAGAAAAAAACGTGTACAAAATAAAGAAAATCTCATCATTTATGCCACACTATTTACTGTCAAAGAAACTACATAAATACTCCAGGGTATTACCCCCCCCCCCTCCTCCCCTAAAAAGCACACCAAAGAACAAGGTCTTTATAAAATACCAGACAACTCTCATGCGCATGATAGCAACTCTCTAACATATGGTCTAAAATATTAGGTAAACGAGGTTTTAAGACGTCAACCAAAAAGACATGGGTCACTCTGGCAAGGCTCAGGTGCAGTCATCATCCAAAACTAAATGCATACAAATAGCACACCAGCCCACATCTGCTTCCTTTGCGACCAGGAACCAGAAAGCTCAACACAATAACAGAATTCCCGGTAATTGCACACTAAGACAAAATCTACAACAGATACAGGGAGTGGGTAGATATTTAGGGCCAAATGTATGTATAGGGTGAAAAGATAAAGGCTTCGTTGGAACCAGGGGGGGAAATAATAAAAAAAAAAGGTTTTCATAGAAAATGGGAATGGGGTTATGGGAAGAGAGAACCGGAGTAACTAAGAGAAAGTAGAAAGTGGTTGAGTACAAAAGTGAAATAACGAATGCCCTCAGCCATCAATGCCAAGGTGGGAGGGCATATTATAAACCTAGTGGAGTTGGTTTAAAGAGCACAATCACTCAGTCAAGGTCTTGCTCAAAGGGCTGCTACAAGGCTCAAGTTGGGTTCTTCGACAGCAAGAATGGAGATGTGGCAGAAAGTGAAATTGCGTGGCATATACAATGGCCGAGTAGCTACATGATGAAACTACTTACAGTTGATAGAGACCCGGAGGGTGTGCAACTTCCCACATCTGCCCCTACATGCTGTGAATGCCATGTGGAATGTTCTTGTGAACACGGTGTGCTAATCACATACTTTCGACCATGGGCGTAGGAGACGCCCTTCCCCCCTGGATTCGGGAATCTGCTAAAATTTGGGCATTGGGGGAAAGAAAGATCTATCTCCTTCTCTTTTAAGGACCATCGGAGAGCCAGGATTGTATATTATGATGCTCTAGAGGAAGTTCTCACTAAAATGAGAGAGATTTGCAAGCAGGGATACACATATCCTGACATCCATGGCAGATGTAGTACTAGGCAAAGCAGCAGAGGATAGTTTCAAGGCAGTGCCTGAATTCTACAGTGGATCCAGCCATTTTTTACAATCTGGAAGGCGTGGAGTTGAAAACTGTAAATAGAGTCATAAACTATCTCCAGTTAAATTCTCTGTGTGAAACTTTGCCACACTTCAGTGAGGTGGCAAAAACCCTGGCAACTATACCTGCAACATTTTGTTCAGCAGAGAGGTCATTTTCGTGCTTGAAAAGACTCAAAACCTACCTAGAATCTACTATGGGCCAGGATAGGCTCTTAGCATTGAAAGAGGTCATGCCAGCAAGATAGACATTAACACTATTGTGGAGGTATTTGGCAGACGAAAGGGAAGGGACAAAATTTTCTTCTAATTTATCCCCAAATACGCTATAACATATATACCAGTGTAATACAGATTTGCATCTGTATTTGTATATCTTTTCTACATGTAGTTGGTGATCTGTTATTCATGGCAAATAAACCCCACCTCCTACACCTATGCTTTCAACATAGATATACACATGCAACTTTGTCACGCATTGAATCTGAGAGCAGTCAGAAAGGCTGCCACAGCATGCGAATATGAGCCTCCCAGGTGAGGCGTCGGTCGAATACAAGACCAAGGAAACGGTGCGACTCAACCACATCCAGGCGCACCCCATTAAGAAAGAAATCTGGGTCGGGGTGAAGCCATGGATGGCGGCAGAAGTGCACCACCTTAGTCTTGGCCAAAGAAAACCGAAACCTGTGCGCTTCGGCATAGCGAGAGACGCGGTTCAATGGCTGTTGGAGTCGACGCTCCAGAGTTGGCATCTGGGCCGCGCCAAAGGAGATCGAAAGGTCGTCCACTTAGAGTGTAGCGAGAACATCTTCCGGCAGCACCGAGGTGATGCCGTTGATGCTCAGGGCAAAGAGTGTGACACTGAGGACACTACCCTGCGGGACACCCTCTTCCTGCTCCTTTGGGCCGGAGAGGGCTCCCCCCACCCGTACGCGGAATCGACGATCTCGCAAAAATTCAGATATAAACATTGGGAGGCGTCCCCTCGCCCCCATCGTGTGGAGAGTCTCCATGATACCGTATCGCCATGCGGTATCATAGGCCTTCTCCAGATCAAAAAACACCGTGGCGTAGTGCTGTCTACGAAGGAAAGCCTCGCAGACGGCGTTTTCCAATCGGGGCAGAACATCCAACGTGGAGTGGAACTTGAAGAAGCCGCACTGTGCAGAGATAGGGCCTCGGCAACCGTGCCACGACGCGGCGGAAGTCCCCCGCGTCGAAGTCAGCTCACGGTGGAATGTACGCAGAAATGATAGTATACCTCCTATCCAGGTGCAGCTGCACAGCCACTGCCTGAAAGGAGGTATCTAAAGAGAAAGGAAGAACGGAGACATCATACCGGGTGTAAACCACGCATCCCTCAGCCCGGCCATCCCGCGGTGGTGGGGTCGCAAGACCCTTATACCCCGGGAGGGCAGGCGCCTAGCATGGTCTCCTGCAAAAAGATAGCTAACGGGAAATGGGACGAGACGAGCCTCCGCAGCTCCTCCCAGTTGGCCCGGAGTCCACGGCAATTCCATTGAAGGAATATGCCCTCCCGGCCTAGCTCGGAGGAAAGGCGGGGCCCTCCTCGAACTGAAGACCCTCACGGGAATGGCCGTACGCTTCCCGGGGGCAGAACCCCGGGAGCTGTTGGCGGGACAAAGCGCTGAAGGCGCTGTCGCCTTCGAGGACTTATTGGGGGAGGTTGGGCTCGCCATGCGAGTCTTTTCCTCCCTCCGCCTCGAAACTTTAGGCGGGCGTTGCGGCTTCGGAGGCGGGGGGCCCTCTTTTCGAGGAACCATCGTCTCCGAGCCACTCGCTCCACCTCGGGGCATGGGCGAAGGAGCCGAAGCTCCTTTGTTGCTGTCCTCCTTTCGGGGGACAGCTTTAGGAACCCCCGAAGATGGCCTAGCTACCATCTTCAGGGGTGTTGCCTCCTGTGAGTCTAACGACTCGGTGGAGGCGCGTGGCCGTTTCGCCTTGCGGGAAACGGTCACGCTGGGGGAAGAGGGGTGAGCCCTGGTTTTAGCCGGGGCTGGGTATAAACCCTTTTTGCCGCCAGCTTTACCATGGAAGCGCCCGGGTTGGGTAGAGCCCGCAGAAGGGCACCGAATGGGCGCGGAAACAACCGTGCTCGTTGGCCTGGATGGGCCAGGAGCAGAGGGTGCCTTTCTAACTACTCAGGCATATGACGTCCCAGGCAGAGCCGGGCGCGCCAGGACCAAGTCCTTAGCCTGGCGGAATGAGAGTCTATCCTGGGCCTGAACGGCCAGGATTTCTTTCTCAAGGAGATATGCACCACATTGCTTCGAAGAAGCAGGGTGCGGCTCTCCGCAATTGACACAGACTTCGGGTGACCCTGACTTTGCACGTCTACATGAGCGATTTGTATGGCCAAAGTGGTGACAGTAATAGCACCGCCGCGGCAGTGGCACGAATGCCTTCACGCGTTAGCAGTACCAACCAACACGCACCGACTCAGGGAGCTTGTCACAGTCGAACGTGACAAAGAGTGTAGGGGTGGGTCTCGAGGCCCCTCCCTGTTTTCTCATCACACGTTCGACCTTGAATGCCCCATGGTCGGCCAGCTCTAGGGTGATGTCCTCAATGGAGTAGTCAACGAGTTCCCACGAATAAACTACTCCTTTCACAAAGTTCATGGTAGAGTGCAGCATCACACTCACCGGGGTGCCATGAAGTGTCCGAAGAGCACTTATCTTGGCCGCCTCGGCAGGATTCGCCGCATTCGCCAGAAGGCTCCCGTCCGAGAAACGGGTCACCTTCGGCTCTCTACCAATTGCACTAGCTAATCCTCTCCTCTGATGGATCATGTTGCCCTTGGACAACATAGTGCCATCAGTGGAGCGAATAACGAGGAAGCGTTTGAAGCCAGCGGGCTCGAAAACGCCAGGTATCCTCTGAATGAGGGCCCCCGATGTCATCGAGGCTCCGCCCTGTGAACTTTTGGTCTTTGTGATGGTCAGGAGCTCCGTACCCGGGGAGGCAGAGGGGCCAGATGTGCCGATCTTGGCTTGGTCACTTGCCAAAGTGGCAGCAGACCCATCCGTCCCCGTAGCCCCCGCGGATGGAGAGGAGCCCCGAGTCTCCTTCGTCTTTTTCGTCCTTTTCTTTTTTGGAGAGGAGGGCGGGGAATGAACCCGTTTCTCACCCCTGCCGGTAGAAGCCCCCAGGCCAGATGGACCGGCCTCAGCCAGGTCCTTCTCCGAAATGGAGAAGGTCCTGGTGGTCGCAGGGGCATCATCCGGAGGAGATCCCTCCCCTCCTTGTACTGCCTGAGAATCCCCAGCCATTTGAGGAGGACCTTGCATAGGGGCGGATTTGGGTTCGGTGCTTGGCGCCGAGCCCGGATTCTTCCCCATGGAAGGCCCTACCATCTGAGGCTGGTTTTCCTCAAGGACCATGTCTATCACAGGAGGGGCCTCCAGTTGGCCATCCCCTCCCAGGACATCGCAGGTCCCCTTGGCAGCGTCAACAGTCTTTAGTGGGGAGGCACAGGCCTTGACCACGGCAAGGTTTAATATTCTTGCCAGCAGGTCTTTTGAGGGAAGCGACCGAAGGGGCCTGGCTTCCCTCTCCCCCCTAAGGGGGTTTGCCCTACCGAGCCGCTTGCACGAGTGGGGGTCGGCAATGGGCTGCCTGCTGGCTTTCTTGGCAGTCCCCTTAGAAAGCAAAGGAGGGACTGCCACTGGAGATAGGGAGGTGCCCGAAAGCACCTCCAGAGAACAGGGTGAGGGGGAGTCCCCTACACCCATAGGCGTAGGAGAGGAGTAAGACTCCTCTCCGGTTAAAGAGGTATGGAGGGTCCCCTGCGCAAGCACAGGGGGGGGATACCTCCATCTTTTCTGTGGAGCTGCACGAGGGCGGCTCCGTTGTTTTAGGGGGAATTAAGGGGAGATGTTTTTGTTTTGCATCATTAGGCATGGTGACCCGCTTTGTTTTACGGGACACAATCACTCACCACCTCTTGCAGTAGCCCGCACTGCAAGAGGTGCTTACAGACCCAGGAGAGGCAGGCGCCGCCATTTGGGACCACCCCTCCCGCCTGGTGGCCTGGCAGTCCTTCGGCATGGCAGCTCCACCTTGAACACAGCGTAAAAAAGATAGATTTTGAAGATGAGAGGAAAAGGGATGTGAGGAAGGTATGGGTGGGGATGAAGCAGGTTGTTAAAAGCCAACCACCTCAGCCCCAATTCGGGGCTGAGAAGAAGGTCAGCTTCTACCCTGTGAAATTAGAGGCTGACCAGAGAAAGTTGTGGGAGAGGTTGTATGAAAAGCGACGAGGTAGGAGAGTAATATAGGCTATCTGAAGGAAGGAAGAGAGGCTAAGCTGGGGCCGGACGGAGCGCTGGATCCCGTTAGCACGGCGGCCAGGATGGCAAATCGCCGCGCCCTTTACGGGAGGTTGACTTGAGAAGAAGGACAGGATCTACCCTGTGAAATTAGAGGCTGACCATTGAAAGTTGTGGGAGAGGTTGTATGAAAAGCGAGGAAACAAGTGTTTTGAAGGAAGGAGAAGAGGCTAAGCTGGGGTCGGACGGGGTGCTGAGTCCCATCAGCACGGCGGCCAGGATGGCAAATCGCCACACCCCTTACGGGGGTATGAGGATGGAGTGTGAGAGAGTATTGAAGGCTTTGCTGATGTCTATTGCAGCCATGACTGTGCGTGGAAGACAGTTTTGGTTTGAAGCTTTCTAATATGCATGCTGTTAGGGTGGTTAGTAGTGTATCAGCCATGGTGTTTTTTTGTAAAATAATTCAACAAATTTGAAGTTTTTTATAGGAAAGGAAAGAAATTGAGAAAGGACTGCAGTATTTAAATTTATTGGAATCCCTCAAAATATTTGCTCTCACAAAAAGTAAAGTCATATCTCTCCAAAAATATAATGATACAAAATCTGAAAAAAAAAAATCAAATTGAAATAGTATTGCCACAAATAAACCTCTGCAGCAGTTAGATTGGCAGCTCCTTCATACCTTTAATATTGCCATTTTCAGTTGTGTAACAGTTGACTAATGCTTGCCATCTTTGCATACATTTTTGAACCATACACAGGGAATCTCTATGGGATTCGATTAGAGGCTTTTTGCTGGCCATTGTAAATTTTCAGCTCTAACAGCATGAAGGAAGTCTGATGTGATCTTTACCAGATGAATTGCAACATTTTCTTGCTGAAAATCAAAGCTTTATCTTCAGAGCCTTCTTCATCAATACAGTCTATAATGCGGTATTGAAGTGTGCCCATCCATACAAAGAGTGGTAAATTCCCATTTGCACAGATTACCTCCCACACTATAATGCCTCCTCCATTGATCTGATGATGGCTGGAATAAGTAACCTATTTCATACTTTCATCTGCCTAGTAATACTTGTAACTATCAGGACCAACCAAATTCCATTTTTTTCTCATCAGAGAACAACACCTCGGGCCATTCATCATCCCATGTTTGATGTAGGTGAGCAAACAGCAAAGGTGGTGGGGTGTGATATTACCCTTGAATAAGTGTGAAATTTTAAGTATCTAGGATACATTTAAGTGATAGTGGTAGAGATGAAGAGCAGATTGTGACCACAAAGTTTTAAATGGAAAGAAAGATTCTTGGGCAATTATTAAAGTGATGGTGAAAATTAAAGGTTTGAGTGCAGAATGTGCCAGGAAGCTGAAAAGAGTATGCTGGGGCCACTGTTGTTGTATGGGAGTGAAACTATGGTATGGAAAGAGAAGGAAAGATCTTGAGTGTGCAAAGGGTGAATAAGAATGCTGAACGACTGGGTAAGATGTTTATAGTATGAAGAAGGGTGTGAATAAGAATGCTGAACGACTGGGTAAGATGTTTATAGTATGAAGAAGGGTGTGGTATGCAATGTAAGAAGCATGGATGGAAATAGACTTGTAAATAGAATGTACGAGTGTCAGCATATGAGAAGGGTTAGAAAACAGCGTAAAAAGGTGACTTATGTGAATGAGTGTTTGACAGAGACAAAGGGCTGACTGAGAAGAAAATGGATGATTTTGTGTATGGAGGGATTTGTGAGGGTGTGTGCTTGGGGCCTCCTCCTGCCGAGGGAGGAATCTTGACTGGATGAGATGCTACAGCACATAGTTCCTGTTCAATACGAATGGACAATTTGACATGAAAAATATGATGGGTAGTTTTTAGTGGCATTGATGCATGCCACCCCCATTTTATAGCAAAAAAAGTATCATGAAGGACATTCAAATGGTGCATGTAAGGTATGTTATGCAGTCATGGTTTGATAGGGTAAACATTACCCTATGATCCATAAATGATTTTTTCACAGCCACAGATGGGATGATTTTCTTAGCAGCAAACACTATAGAATACCCATATTGCCTCTCATTGAAGTTATCCTTGCATTGAGAGTAGTGACCATGCAGACAGGCCAACCCATTAGGTGCCCAGTTTTCACCTAATTTATTCAAATACTCCACAAAGTACCCTGATGGAACATTATCCTGCATGGAAATAAACTTCCTTCAAAATGTCAAACTTATCTTTCTAATGCCATGGAAAGAGTGTCTAAAAGTCAGTATAAGCAGCTGCAGTTATTTTGATGCCATCAGCAACTCTGGCCGGACCAATTGGTTAATTTTCAGCAATTCCAACCCAAAACATAAAATCTGTCTTATCAATACATCTTGTTGAGGCGATGGTGAGGAGTAGCATTCTTACATTATCCTCTCCTCCAGCATATGAGAGTCAAACTGGAGCACTACTCATTTTATGCCCATTCAAGCTTTTTGCTTCTAAGATTCCAATGCCTTGAGGGTAGTCAGAGCACTGTGAGTAGTTATATATCACAATCTGATCTCCAAATCAGACAAGCATAATCTCCTGCACTGAGTGATTTAATGCAAGCAGCTCGGCCATGAAAGTTATGAAAGCTGACTTCCTCTTCAGAATTGGAGCCATCCATGTACATTTTTGCAGTTCCAGCATGATGAGGCGTGTGCTCCAAGAAGTTTGATACAATACTCCAGGTGTTGTAGAAGCTTTGGGAGCATAGGCATGGTAACCAATGTTCAGATATGGTATCCTCTAGGGTAACATCTTGGGCAGAACCAGAGGAGCCACCCACCTGATAGGTACATCGAGCTCTCAAAGGAGTTGCCTTGACCAAAACCTGAAAGGCTTATGGTATTGTCTCACGGCAGCATAGGTGCTGTCGAATTTGGACAGGTGGAGGAGAGGAAAGAAGAGAGCAGGAGACAGAAAAAGTCCAAGGCAGTTTCGAGTAGGGTCATGAGATTTCCCAAAAAGGGCTTAATAAATGTTGAGAGTGCTCAGGGAGCATTAAGGGAAGGGCTACATCACACAAGGTGATGACTGCTGCACTTTTTCCATCAAAACTATGCCTTGATCAAAGGAGGTCTCAATGGGTGTTCAATGTTCATGGAAAGAAAAGGAATTTGGTAGGGTTTCACCAGTGAGCTGCATTCATTTAAGATGCTATTTCTTATTGGGACCTACTGATTAATGTGGAATATGAACCATGGGGATCTAGTGCATATAGCAACAGTCATGAGGTTCATCAGAATCAGGACTCCTTCTGACAAATTACCACACACAATGTGGAGAGCCTACACTACATGGGGTGTGGCCTGTAGCACATTCTCTATCAAAACAATGCCCAGGGAGAGCTCAATGGGTGGAACATGAGTGCTCATTGTGTATGATTGAATAGTCCTTTGCGTGTACAAATGAATCCAGCATTGAAGAGCAAGCATGTTAGAGGCATGCAAGTTGTTAATGTTATGGGTTACTTCTATATTAATTAGAAAGATGATTATCCAATTGGTGTGTGAATATAGGTAATAAGACTATTGATAAGTGAATATATAATGAATTGAGAGCAATGGTAAGATTGAAGGAACATTTAACTAAAAAGGAGAAAGTGGAAGTTTATATGTAGAATGTTTCCATGTAACAACGGGGCTTTGGACTTTGGGAAAGATCCGTTACCAGAATTTAAAATTGTCTTGAAAGATGATGCCCTGATCTGCCAGAAATCCTGGCATTTGCCAGATGGAAGAGCAGTGTGAAGTGGAAGTGACTAGGATTGAAGAAAGTGATTACACTGGTACAAAGTCCTGATGGTAGATTACAAATGTATGTGGATTATAGGAAAATGAATGAAGTAGAGTGAGGTGAACTATCTGAATGTGTGCATAGTATGTATGGAATGATGTTTATGAAGTTGGGTCAAAGTTCCGAAAACCTACGCTGTATTTTTAGTATTATAAAAGTACTGACGGTCTTTTTCGGCATTCCAGTCATCATATACGGTTGCGTTTTGGTGCGGAAAGTAGATATTTTTAGATACTATGCATTGATGTGACCAGAAACCATGAATTTTACACATTGACAACATTTAATTCAAACTTAATTCACACATTGGCAACCCTGGAGGAAAGCACTTATAACAGGACTGCTTTCCCCCACCAAATTTTGATTGACAGGTTAAATAAATATAGAAATTTTGGTACCTCAGACATTTTTGGTTTTGAGTCCACAAAGACAAGCGGAGCTGGACAGAAAGCCAGGTGTGTATGAAATGTGTCTGTCGGGGTATGTAACACCACCAAGGAGCAGGGGGTAATTTTTGTTCATTTTTCCAGCTTCTAAGGTACTGCTGAGTGCTCTCATTTCGGAGTGAGGGAGTCGGAGGAGTGTGGAATCGAGATCAATTTGGAACCGTGGCGCGCTTTGGGGCCAGCCCCCACCCCCACATACATACACTCAAGGAGAGCAAGAGGACTCACTATAAATGTGCAAGAACGTTAAAAAGACCTACCCGGGGCAAATTAGTGGCCACAAAGTCGAGGCGGCTTGTAGTTGTGGTTGAGCCAAAACTGCATTTGAGTGGTAAAAACACAGTTCCGCATATGAGTGGGAGAGCAAACTTGTGAGGTTGTGCGTAGACATTTCTAAATATTGCCTTATTTGAAGTCCTAATTAATTTATTTTGTATGCGCTTATTCTTAATTTAGTGGGTGTTTTCTTGTTTATTCTGTATATACTATTTTTTTCTGTACATGTATATATTTTGGGGGTGATTGTATTAGGTGGTGGGGGTAGATTTATATATTTAAGATTTTTGTTTTTAAATAAAGAAAATTAAGTATTCACGTTTCCTTGAGTCTCCTTCCGATTTAACAGCATCTCACGAGCGATTGAGCAGACCCTTGTAGTGGGTGGTTTCTGGGACCGTCTACTACAGCAGTAACTGTTTTCTCTACTGCAAGAAAGCATTACCAGTTCCTGGACCTGGGTTTTAAATCAGCAAATGGTCCTAGCACTTTTTAGCATGCTATGAATGTTATATTGAATGGGATTTGCAAATAAGAATAAGTTTATAAATGATAATTTAATTGAAAGTTGTGGAACATATATATGGCTTTAGTGAATGAATGATGTATTGAGTGAGCGGATTGCAAAATTCTGAAAAGTTTGTTGCTAAAGTATGAATGTTTATGAACATTAGGCAATTGAAGTCCTTTTTGGTGGAAAAATACAAATTTCAGGAAATTCATTAAGAATTGCTCTGGAAGAAGTAAGCCATTGACTAAGTGAAAAAAATGGTGGTGTGATTAAATGGATTGATAGTAAGAATGGGAAGGATGTTTGACACAAGAGCAGAATGCGAATGCAAATTTTGTTCTTAAATATAAGACTGTCATCTGGCGACAGCCACAATACTTGCATTTAGTTTATTCAAAAAGAAAAACAAAAACTCAAGACAAAACCAAAAGAAAAAAACAGAATGACCCAAACCACAAAGGTATGCTTAGGCACCCCAGTGAAGCCCACCCCTCGATGGCATCTGAGCATGCAAACAAACACCACCAAACAACTATAGAGTGGAAGGCCGCCGCCTCCAAGAATTCAATGAGTTAAAAGTCAGGGTTGCACAAACCCGTACCGAGTACAAGAGACAAGCGATAGCGACCCTGCTTCTCCCAGTACTGGGACGGGTAACATGTGTAAAGATCCACAACGGGACAAAGCTGTTGCATTAAGGTAGAGGGGAGCGCTCCACCAAATGGCGATGCGTCCCGTGAATGTGCCCAATTTGGACATGACAGAAGAGAACCTGAAGATGTCGGAGTATTGCAGGGTAGGTCCATGGCAACAGTCGCAGTGCAATGGCGCGCTACTCTAGGTTCCTGTCAGCAGTCTCCCATCTTCTCTGCCATGGAGCCCAAAGGGCTGATCTAATTCCTACAATATAATCAGTGTGAGGAAGAATGAAACTCTGGTCGTCACTGATTACTTGCAGACTCTTTGACGCCCTCATTTCCATTTCCAACAATCCCTACATGTTCAAGAACTGCGCAGAAACGATCTCTAAATCCCTCCAGTTCACAGCACCTGTGGTGACACAGATACTGCGAACCAAAGAAAGGTAAGATTCCAATGACTCAAGAGCATTCAGGGCACTCACTATACAAGTCCCATCAAATGAACATTTTGGTATCCGAACCAGACATGATGTGTAATGTCCAGTACCAAGTGGTGTAATGCAATCAGCTCAGCCATGAATGCAGACACAGTTCCCGGTAGAGCCCCCACCAACTCCAAACAGTGGGGACAAAGCATATAAACTGACACCCTCTTTGGATTTGGAACCATCCATGCACACTGCTCAGTTCTAGCATGACATGACATGTTCTTGAAAAAAAAAATAAATAAACACGATACTATGGACCTATGGAAGGTTTTGGAGCAGAGGTATAGCACAATTCGTCAAAGGTACCATAAAACTGAGAGCTAAATAAAATTCCCACACGAGTTGTCAAGCCCTAAAGCCAAAAGGCTTAGCTATGTTTGGTATCTCATGGCAGCATAGGCACCATCGATATCGGCCAAGGATATAATGACGGTCATTGACGATTGAGTGAGGCAACTGACTCAGACATACAAATGCAGAGTACAGTGTGTATGGTGCAAAGGAGCGGTATCTGCCCAATGGAGACAGGTGTGATGGATCGCATCCACCTTCTGCAATTCACACTCTGCTGTGGATGCAAAAATCTCATATCCATAGTAAAGCTTCAAGTGAATAAAAGGAAGATAGAATAGCAAGGCTGTAAGCACTACTCTGCATCCCAGATGTTGAGCAGCAGGGAATGAAGCATGTCTATGGCATGAATACAAGAGACACTAAGGTTGCTAAACCTTTGAATTCAACAGAAGGAAATTATTCAACAGTTAAGAGAGCTTGTAGCTTTAAGGTATTTTTAAAAAAATGTTAAGACCCTTTTTGTATGGCATGGCTTGTAATAAAGACTATCACCAGCCATTAGTGTACCTGCAATTAATGAATTTGGCAAGGGCGGACCCAAGTGTGCCTGGCTTGTATTGCTTTTCGAGTCGGCACCTCGGGTCTTGAGTCATGGCGGACACACCGCGCGTGCGCTAGACTCACTGACCAGTCGGATCGCGCATACTAACTCACACACTTGGCCCTTCCGCTCTTTGTCAGCTGGCCTGAGCTGAGCCATGTGGTCGCTGGCATCTTTCACTTTCGGAACTAAATCCAGCATTCTCTCTCTCTTCGCAATTACACCAGCATCATCTCCGCGGCATCCTCTCTCTGAAACACAGCAGTGCAAAGTGATTTTTTTTTATTATATATTGTTACGGACATGGGGTGATGTGAGCGGCTGGGCTTTTCTATGTGATGCTTTAGTTCCCTCTCATTCACAGGGCGTGTACCATGAAGCGAGCCGGTGATATGTAGATCACTTCGTTCTTCAAGACCAAAGTGGCCAAGACGAGTGGTGATTGTAAGCGTGATGTCAATGAGCGCCATGGAGCAACAGCCAAGCATTTTGACATCGACAGCCTGTAGATCCGACAATGAAACCGAATCTCACCATGAGGAGCAGGAGGGCAAGGAACTCACTTCTCTTATTCGCAAGACACACTGACACTCCCTGCAACTCCAGTGGAGGTTGCCAACTTCATTAGGAACAAAGCAGCCACAGACTCCGAGAAAGTGGCCTTAATCAACCAGACTGCCCCGTCTGTCGAATCGCTATACTTCATTGAAGGTGGTCATAAGAGGAGATTCCTACCAAGCTGGTGCATCACATACCCCTGGCTGAAGTACTCGTTGCTGAACAAGGGTGGATACTGTGTTGCATGTGTGCTGCTCAGTGGAAATACAGGCGGAGTTGGAGACCATAGGCACCTTGGTGTTAAAGCCGATGTGCATGCACAAATAAGCCACCAAACTGCTCAGCAGTCACAATAAGCACAGATATCACGCGACAGCTATGACGAAAATGGAGGAAGGGTTTGTTGACACTGCGAAACCCGACGAGGGCTGTTGACACCATGCTACGGACGAAGATCATTGAGAGCATCCTCTTCTGCAGACGAAATATACTGCCTCTCCGTGGGCATCGAGATGACGGTCCTTTGGACCTCTCTATTCCAAGCAAAATGGGAGGAGTCTTCAGAGCGCTTCTGCATTATCGAGCCCAGGGAGGAGATGCCGACGTCAACAGCCTCTTCACCAGCTTGGCCAGCTGAGCCAACTCCACCCTCATTAGCAAAATCATTCAGGACGAGCTGATCGATATCACAGGTGGGTGACACTGCAACTTCTGTCCAAAAAATAACTCTCTTATTCCAAAAGTAGAATTAATGCTATTTTGATATTATAAGCAGGCGTCACTATAATCATATTTCACTTTACAGGTCGATTAGTGCTGGAAGAGGTCTTAGCCGGAGTGTCAGGGGTATTCGCAGTGCTAATGGATGAGACCAAGAACGTCTCAGGTAAGGAGCAAGCCACCATTATCCGACACGTCAAAGAGGACTTTCTCACTTTCGTCCATGCTGAGAACCTCACCGGTGAAGGCCTGGCCCAACTGCTCATTCGCACCATACATGGCCTATGTTCCCGGACATTGCGAAGATCCTGACCATCTTAATGACTGCCGGTCTCAAATGCAGAGGCCGAACGCTCATTTTCAGCCTTGAAACGGCTAAAGATGTACATGAGGAGCACCATTGGCCAGGATCGCCTCAACGGCCTCGCACTACTCGCCGTCCACAATGACATTCAAGTGATTGACAAGTTTGCGGAGAGAAAAATCGCCGTCTCCTCTTTGCTTAGGCAAATGAAGGGGGACATTGGGCATGGGCCTACGATTTTGAGAGAGCCTACTCCTGGAAAATAAAATACTTTTTTTATTATGTGCCTTGTTACTTAAGTGGGCAAAATGACTAGCAAGTAGCCTAAATCATGATAGTCTACACTACATGTACATATTCATCATTTATGCCTATAACTTATTCGTATGTATTCAGCAGCACTGATTATTTGTACGATCATACATGTATTACTCGGAAGAATAAAATATGTACCATAATAAGCAGCTTTAAAAAATTTTCACTCCTAAAAATTCCTGCCCCCTCCCCTGCTTTTTCTGGATCCACCACTGGAGGTTGGCTGATGGAAAATCAGAGTCACTGAATGTATGATTGAATATGATGTGCCTTGTGAAAAGAATGATTGGGCTGATTTGATGTCTCTCTTCCCTGGTTTGACAGAAGAGAGGGTATAATGAAAGGTAAAGATAGGGGTAGAGATGATTTATTGCTGAAAGGGTTTGGAATGGATTGGAAGATTTGAAAGTTAATTGGATTGAAAATAAGGATGGTAGATGATATAAGAAAGGTGGTTATTGTTGAGGTAATTAAGAGGCCTGAGATGATAGTCAGGCTGGCAAATGTGCGAAATTATATGAAAGAATTAAGGGTCATGTGTAAGCCTGGAGTTCCACCATTCCAAGTTTTAATTGTTGTGAGCAGATTGCATGGAGTAATTGTTTATGTACACTATGGAGGTGAAAGTGTGTAAAGGGATAAGTGAATAAGTGTCAGATGTGTTTGGACTGCACATAAAATATTTGAGATGAGTGTATTATAATTGAGTTGTAGAGGTGTATGAAAGGGAAAAGGATGACTGTATCTTCCATTCCTACCAATCTCTCTTCAGAATAACAAAGTGCTCTTTCTTATGGTACCATTACATCCAATCCCTGGCATTCAACAATCTTTAACAAAATGCCCAATCTTACCATAGTCAAAACAGGCATCTGTTGTTTCTGATTTCCAGCATTTATCTGATTTGTGTTATCTAGAATTCATAATTCTATTTATCTAGCATTTTTATAGCACTCACACCCAATCTTATATTCAATATAATCCAATGATTCTTTCTTCCATTACTGATCTCCATAGTATTAATCATGAGAACTTGTAATTGCATGAACTGAGTTTGCATTAAGAACACCCTGATAGCTCTTAAACCAAAGTTGACAGCATTCTTTAAATCATCTCTTCATTACAACATTCACATTTCTCCACTTGTCTGAGGAACTTTTCATACTGTTAGTCTTTAGCTATCTATAGCACATCTTCCCACTTCAATCTTTCATTTGTCCACCAGATTTTTGCCTTCCTATTTCCATTAATGCATTCTGCCATATAGGTAATATGTCTATAAATGTTCTCATTAGTGGCTTGCAATCATTCACATTCTCATCTCCATACCTTTTTCTTGCCATACTTTCCAAATAGTGGGGCCTATTAATTCACTTTTTTTCCCATCTTCCCTTTCTAAAAAAATGTACCCTTCAGAACCTCACTCGTTTTGTTCTTTTCACCTGTTCAATCCTACATTCTTGAAGACCTCAACCTTTGGCTTATGAATACTTATAATGCTCCATAAGAATCTCCCATACATCCTTCCAAGCATTTAGTCAATACCTTTGGTTTTACAGGTACTTCATTTGACAATAACTTTCAAACTCTCAGAAGAACTTGCGTCTTTCGAACCATAAACATCAAACTTACTCATTCTAGGCAACTCTTAACTCAACATCCTTTTTTTTTAAAACATTCATTGATTCAATTCACTTTCTGATAGACCCCTCTCACATCATTCCTTCAGCATTGTCATCTCTCATATACAGGCAATCCATACTCTTACTTATTTCACTTTCACCAAAGCATTCTTAACCTCGTTTCTTCTTTCCTCTCTTACTTCATTCCATCATTTCCCATCAGCACACACTCCTTTACACATGTTACCCTTCCTTTCGTACAACTACTTCTTTAGTAAGTTCAGGGTCTGTCATTTTCAGTCCTCTATCCTGTCTATGATAGTCCTTCAACCCATCAGTCCATTCCTTCTCCCAATCCCAAACATTTTTTTTAAGTCAGGCATCTTTCCATTCATTTCATTTTGCATTCTTTCCAACCTCCTCCACTTCCCTTTGCATTCTTTTAAACTTCTTGCTAAATCCTCCCTACAATCTCTTCATTTCTTTTCTCAGTCCTTTCAAAGTTTCAGTTAACAGATTCCCCTCTGCATTCTTTTGCAACTCCAACCTCAGTCACACATTTTTCTCCAACTAGTGCTCTGAGTCCATTTCCTGTTAGTAAGGGGTATAAAGTAGAATGATAGATTTTTATTACTTCATTGCTGCAACCAATTCAACCTCTTTGGATCCTTGTTTAGGAAGCAAGATTTTTATATAGCAGAAACAATGCACTTATCCACACTTTCAAGTTTGCAGGACCAGGGGTGGAACACCAGTAAAGTATGGGAGCAAAGAAGCACAGACACAATAAATATAATTTATCATGTAAAAAAAAAAAAGGCAATGAATTTTTAATAATTTTACAAGTTATATTTTAAGTTTCAATAATTTCACATACAATTTATTTTGTGGCAGAAAATACAGTTTATAGTTAAATATTAGTATTTTCAAATTAAGATTGCCATATTTCAATGATTTCTATAGAAACTAATGACCTGATTCTGATCCTCCTTTTAAAAAGGTCTCAGAACATCTGCTAAAGCCCCCCCCAAAAAAACACCTGGCAAAATAATGCAATCTAGACTCAGTAAAGGAGACAGGAGAGTGGAATAAATCATTAATAATTGGCTTTATGTTGTTTTATGGTAATGATTTTACCACCAACCTGTACTTCATTTAAGATGCAATGATTTCTCAGTGGAGACCTTGTAAATAGTTATTTACTGAACAAAAATGTACAAATTCACCTGTTTTCAAAATAAAAATGACTACCCTTTCAAATACCAGCCTTGTTCCCAAATTTGAAGCAACTTTTGAAACAAACAATCCAATTAGGAAATAAAAATTACTACTGAGGAATAAAGAAAATATAATTTGGTAGAGGTTTTTACCACTAATTAGCCAGCCTTTTATTTCTCAGTGGGGGATCTGAACCACTGATATCTACACCATATGGTAGCTGCTCTAAAGTGAACCAAATTGTGAATTCCATCCAGCAACTTACCAAACCCAAAGACATTTTTTTTTTTAAGTGTTATCAGTAGTATTCTATCTCAATTTAAAATATTTCTTCACATTTTCTATTACTAGATGGTGATTGTTCTATGGCAATTAACATCCTTGAATAGTCTTAATTGAAATGAAAAGATACATCAAAAATCCTGATCCAGTCAGGTCGAAAACATTCAAAGAAACTTACCTGAATCCAGTAGGACTAGTACGATAGAGGCCAACCATAATATTTTTCATCTGAGGAGACCAGACTCGTTTTTTAGGAGCTTTTCCTTTATTAATTAATTGTGATGAAATGAATGCCAACTGATAAGGGTTGACTTGTTTACTGGCCTCCCTTAAAATCCTTGCGGTTGTTGTCTGGCTTTTCTCAGCGGCTGCTTTCAGTTTTTGACATCGTGTTGCTAATCGTAAGTTTTGCAAATAGAACTTTTGCAACATCTGTTTGTATTCCTCCCGCTCCAATTCTTTATAACTTTCTGTTTAAAATGAATGAAATCTGTGTAGAAAATGTGAAAGTTCAGCCAATTTGGGTACATATAAACAGGACAAATACCCGATTTTGGATTAAATTTGCAGTGGCTGCCATATGCTGTAGCAACCCACTTGTGATTCAGATCCTACATTAAGTTATAGCTTCCACCGAAAAAGGCCTGAAAACAAGAGATAAAAAAAAAGCCCTAAAAACAAACAATGGGAGAAGACCATAAGTTAAGAATAGGGATAGCAGACTGCTAATTGACACTAGTAATGGAATAAGTACTATGTGACAAAATGGGCGAAAATAATACTAAAATTGATAAGAAATTTTAAAAGAGTATCAATATCTTTGTATGACTAAAGATGATTGATTAATGGGTAGAAGAGATAAGTGATTTAATGATTAGCACTGTATCTTGGAAGAAACCAATGAAGAATCTTAGCCCTTTTTTTCCCCCCCATCTGGCAACTGCCCACTTGGGCATAAGTCGCCGGAAACATGACAGCCTAGAACTAGGCTACTTTAAAATAAGAATATGAAAACATAACAATGATAAAAATGGGAAAAACTTAACAATTAGGAAGCAATATCCGACGTCAGTGGGAGGTCTCCCTCACCCCGGCGCAGGAGCGTGCAACCTACAAAGAAAACAATAACAAAAAATAAAATAAAAACTACTTAAATAAAGGGGAGAAGGCCGGCCTCCCCCCCAAAAGTCAACAAGTCCACAAGTCAATGTGCACGAACTCGTCCCGAGTACAAGGGAGAGGCGGTAGCGACCCCGCCCATCCTGGTACCGGGACAGGTAACGTGCACGAAGATCACCCAGACTGGGACATTCGACAAGAATGTGCCGAACAGTCTGGGGGACGACGCAGTCATCACAATAGGGGGCTGGCAAGCGCTCCATCAGATACCGATGCGTCACATGAGTGTGCCCGATTCGGAGATGACAGAAAACGACCTGAAGCCATTGCGGCATTGGGGGGATAGGTCCATGGGAACAGTCGCGGTGCAATGGCATGCAACCTTAAGTTCCCTTCGACCGTCTCCCATCTTCTTTGCCAAGCAATCCGAAGAGCTGCCCGTATTCCTGCCATGTAGTCTGTGTGAGGAAGAGCGAAAAGCTGGTCCGGTCACAGACTCTTTGGCGCGCTCATTCCCGCAATTCCTACATGTCCAGGAACCCAGCAGAAGAATCTTACCAAATATCTGAATCAAATAAAACTAAAATAAAAGCAACCCTCCAATAAAACTCAAAAAGTTATAAAAATACTTGGGAAAAAGCTCAACCTCTTTGAAACAAACAGTAGTATTCAAATATTCAATCATCAGCAGCATGGAGTAAAATAATAAGAAAGTATTAGGTTGTTTCACGTGAAATCCCCTTTTACATCATGAAGGAAAATGATAAAATGAAAATTTATTAATAAATTAATCTTTTTTTGAAGATTCAATGTAAGAGTACAAATGAATAAAAATTAGAGTAATTTTCAAGTATGAATTCAAATTGGGATATAGCGCTGTTCAAGGCGCTGATAACATCAACAAAACATGTGGAGTGAACACCAACCACTATCGTGAAACTTCTCAGCATTGGTTTATAAGTTTAGGTCTTGGAAAATTCAAAACAAATACTTAACCTCATCTCTTATCACAGAGTTGCCCCACGCAGCCTTGGACAGAGGTGTGGGAAGTGAGGCTCGCTTGGTACTGTCCTCCTTTTGGGGGACACCCTTGGAAGTCTAGCTTGGTTTTAGTCTGGGCAAGGTGTAAGCCCTTATTACTGCCAGAAAAGTGCCAGGGGGGAGGGGGCAGAAGGGTTCCCAATGGGCCTGGCAGGGAAAGAGCCGAGGGTGCTTTCTTAACCTGAAGCATAGGATGTCACAGGGCATGACAAGACCACGCCATTGTTGGGCTTGACCCAGTACATGGCATGAATAGCTAGGAACTCTTTCTCAAAAAGATAGGAGCCACAAAGCTTTGAGGAAGCAGGGTGTGGCTCTGCAATTCACACACACTTGATAATACACAATAAAGATTTATCGTTGTAAAATCTTAGAGCAATTGACACAGATTTGGGGTAAACTCTACTTTGCACATCTACAGCTTTTTCCCCATCACTCTCTTGACTTTAACCACTCCTTGGTCAGCCAGCCAGTTCTTCAATGATGTCTTCTAAGGAGCAGTCCATAAACTACTACTTTCACAAAATTTATGGTAGAGTGCAGTGTCACCTGCACAGGCAAGCCATTGATTGCCCAAAGAGTACAAATAATGACTGCCTGGACAGGTTCCGCCACATCACCAAGAGGGGCCCTCCCATCTAAGAAATGGGTGACTTTCAGCTCTTTACCAATTAACTTAGCTAATGCCTCTCTTGTATAGCATGTGGCCTTGGCCAACATGCTGCCCATTAATGGACTTCATAAATAGGAAGCGTTTGAAGCTAGCAGGCTAAAAGATGTAAAGTAGTCTCTCACCATATAACTCTCAATTGTCTGAATCTCAGCCTCTGTGCCCAGGCTGGTTATGCCAGGTTTGGCTTATTCAAGTGCAGAAACACAAAGGGACCAGTCTCTAGTCTGTTATTTTTACCATTTTAGAAGAGGGCAGAGAATGAGCTCTTTTCATTCCTTCCGCAGAAGGGGCCTCTAAGGGTGGATGAACCAGTTCCAGTCCTATCCTTCTTCGAAATTGGAAAAGTTTTTGGTTGACAAAGGGTCACCAAATAAGGGAAGAGGTACTTCCTCTCTTTGAGAGTCAGCAGCAGGGTCCCGTGCCACTGCAGGAGGATTTTGCACAGGAGAGGACTTTAGCTTGGGGGTGTCTCTTACAGAGTCTTTGTTCAACCCCCATGAAAACCTTGCTATCTGGGATGGGGACACATCTGGGACCACTTCTATCTCAGGAAGGGCTTCTAAATGGCCATCTCACCCAAGGTGTTAAGGATATTGACCAGAGACACAATGAGCCTATGGCCAACATAAAATATCATAGGGGCTGGCATGGTGACTCCAACAAAGTCACCTGCTATCATGGGGTGTGGGGGTGAGGGAGAGGAACTGAGGTGGCAAGTAATCTGTATTATACACATTTTCTAAATTAATAATAATAATAAGGTATTTAGTATGCTGCTCTTCAAGACCATGGGCCTTCAAAGAGTGACTTCCTATTGACTAAGGAAAAGCCAGAGAGAAGGGGGTGAGATTTCAAGGCACACTTGAAGGCACAAGTGAGGGGGGCTGAGTGTATATTGCAGCATGATCATCATTCCACATTCTTGAGGTAAAAATAGAAAACACAATCACCCATGCAGCAACACAGATGACTACAAGGAACAAGAGAGGGAAAGAATCTGGGTGCATAGTTCTCAAAGCCAAGGAGAGGATCAGTGAGGACAGGTATGAGGCAGCTGTGACATTTATATGCAAGAAGGACATTAAAATGAATGAATGAATAGTACCGAAAATAAATGCTGCAAAGCCCAAACGGACTAGCCCACAGCCAAATTCAAGGATGGGTAATTTGCATGAGTGTTCTCAATAAAAATATAGACATCTGGAAAATTTAGAAAAATATAGCTATGAAATTAAGATCAATAGAATGGAAGTACAGGAATTTAAAACCATTAAAGGATGTAAAAAGATATAAAAAAATAAACTATTGAGAACTCAACAGAGGATAAAAACATAGACTATAGATGGATCAACAATAGATACAAGAACAGAGAATATAAAATCATGAAACAATATATTAAATTTTGGCTAAAAGATTAGATTCTTCTAAAAATTTAAAAATTTCATTCACACTCAAGGAGTTGAATGAGAGAAATATCCCTGATGGACAAGACCAAAAGCTACAAAATATTGAACCTGTTAAAGAGTAGAAGCCAAACATTTTATTTTTTATTTTAATTTAAAGGGCCATCTGTCAACTACCACTGAGGGGATAAGTTGCTGTAATCACTACATTAAAAACAAATAAAATGAAAACAAAAACAACCAAAAAGAAGCAGAAGGATTACTCCAGCATAGGAGAGGGGGGGGGGGGGAGAGACCTGCCTCCCCCTCAAACCCTGAGCAGGCACTCAACACCAAGCCAGACATAAAATGGAGGATGTTGGATAGTTCACAGTCCAGCGTACATGAAAGCTGCCCAAGGACAGTGAAAGGGAGGTAATGACCCAGCTTAACCAGATACTGGGATAGGTAATGTGTGTGAAGATCCCCCAGACTGGGACATTCAACAAGAATGTGGTGAATGTCTGGGGAGCAAACGTTGCTGTTGGGGTAAGGGGCAGGGAAGTGCTACATCAAATGGCGGTGCATCCAGGGAATGTGTCCAATTCGAAGATGCTAGAAAGTGACCTGAAGCCGGAGAGGGATTGCGGGGACACATCTCCGGGAAGAGCTGCTGCGCGATGACATGCAACTTTAAGCTCACATCTCCTTTGTGAGGCATACCAAGGGGCTGAGCCAATTCCTGCCATGCAGTCAATGTGAGAAAGAGCGAAATGCTGGTTTCGTCGTCCAGTCCGGGCACACCACATTATCTCACTACCGAGCAGTGTATAGCAAGACACTGCGCGTGAAGACAAACGCAGGGCCTGGTAGAGGCCCGCTGACTTCAAACAGAAGGAATGCGGCTTGGAAACCGGCACCTTCCGGGGACTTGGAGTCAACCGTATACACTGGCACGGATCCAGCATGATACGAAGTGTGCTCTAAAAAGGCCGAACGTAATACTACCGACGCTGTAGAAGATTTGGGAGCAGAGGCGTGATGATGAAAAATAATTAAAAGGTGATACCCTGCAGGGTATCGTCCTGGGCAGAACCCGAGGCGCCACCGACCCAAGAGCTACACTAAGCTCTCGAAGCACTTTTCTAACACTAAACTAAGAGGGCTTAAGGTATAACTGGCGTCTCTCGGCAGCATAGGAAGGAACGAAATCGGAGGATGCGGATGTAGTGAGAGCCGTTGATGAGTGAGGGAGACACAGGGTTTGCACATTGCGCGTACAGGTGAATAATGCACTGTGCATGATGCAGATTGAGTAGCATATCCACAGCATTGACAAGTAAGCGTTCAATGGGGGATGTACGGAAGGCACCGGTGACCAGGCAAAGACCGGTGTGGTGGATCGAGTACACGAGACCTTAAGGCTGCAAATATGTGCCTTTCAGGTGAGGGAGTGCGAGTCCACCACTTCCAGGTGAACCCCATTTAGAAACAAGTCTGGGTCATGATGGAGCCGTGGATGGCGGCAGAAGTGCACCACCTTAATCTTGGCCAAGGAAAACAGAAGCGTGTGAGCTTCGGCATAGCGAGAGACACGGTTCAATGCCTGTTCAAGTCGATGCTCCAGAGTTAGCATCTGGGTTGCACCAAAAGAGATCGAAAGGTCATCCACGTAGGGCATAGCGAGAAGATCTGGCAACACCAAGGTGATCCCGTTGATGCTGAGGGCAAAGAGTGTGACACTAAGGACAGTTCCCTGCCCCATTGGCAATCGACGATCTCACAAAAATTCAGATAAAAAAATTGGAGGTGCCCCCTCACCCCAATCCTGTCGAGTCTCCATGATAACGTACCGCCATACAGTATCATAGGCCTTCTCCAGATCGAAAAACACAGGCATAGTGCTGTCTACGAAGGAAGGCCTAGGAGATGGCATTTTCAGTTGGCGCAGAGCATCCAAATGGAATGGAACTTGCCGAAGCCACACTGTGCAGAAGACAGATGGCATCCGATGTCCAGAAAAAAGGCTAATCAACATTTACCAATTTCTCCATCAACTTGCACATAGAGAAGGTTAGAGAGATTGGGCGGAAACTGGCCGGGGTAGAGTAATCTCTCCCCAGTTTGGGAAAAGCAAGCACAGTAGCGATTCGCCAGGAATCTGGGAGGATACCCTGTACCCAGATCCTGTTGAACAAATCCAACAAATAGGCCATGCCTCACTCACCTGTGTCAAAACACGACAAATGGGACATCGTCAGGACCAGGGGTGGTATCCACGCACGAAGCGAGAGCAGAAAGCAGCTCACTCAATTAAAACATGTCCTTGAAGGGTTCTCTGCCTCTAGAGGTGAAGTCCAGTCGGCGGCCTTCCGCAACATCACAACGCGCATTGAATGCTGGCGAGGCAAGATCCAGGCTAGATAATGTGGTCGCAAAGGATGTCCCATTCTCCTGGAGAGCGGGAGGGGGAAGGGGCATGTGACAACTTGCCCCGAATCCTTTTGACTTGCTTCCACACATCTACTAGAGGGGTCTTCCCTTTAAGTGAAGATATATGCCTGCCAAGAAGAACAGCGGGCATCCTTCGAAACATACCGGAACCTAGCCCTAGATCGAAGAAATTCACCGGCAGTGAAATCGTTCAGGCAGCGCTTATAGGCACAACGCTTTTGTTTGATGGCAGCCTCACACACTGACGGAAACAGTCGGCGTGCAAAACGGCCCAGAAGTTCTAGGATTAGTAGTTAGGCCCACAGTGATGAGGTTGCTGGAGAAGAACTCACCAGCCTCATCTACCGACCTAAATTCCTGGACTGAGACAGAGAAATCAGTCATTTCCTGAAATGCGGACCACCGCGCCCGCCCAAGCACCACCAGCCCAGGAAATGATATTTTAATGGAAGTGATCACTACCATGGAGGTCATCGATTACCTCCCACCCAAAATCAGGCTGTGCATCCAGAGAGCACAAACATAGATCAAGACAAGAAAATGAAGCGGTTCTAGGGCAAGGATACATAAACTCATCCACCTTTATGACACCTATCTCCAGCTCATCGATCAGGCCAGCAAGGACCTGACCCCTGAGATTGATCGAGTAATCTACCTAGAGGGGGTTATCTCTCGTTCAAGTCCCCGAGCAAGAGAAAGGGCCTCGGCAACCGTGCCACGACACGGAGGAAGTCCCCCGCATTGAAGTCGACTGACGGTGGAATCTACACAGAAATAACAGTATACCTCCTATCCAGGTGCAGCTGCACAGGTACTGCCTGAAAGGTGTCTAAAGTGAAGAGAAGAATGGACACATCATGCCGGGTGTAAATGACACATCCTCCTGCTTGGCCCCTATCCTGTGATGGTGGGGTAAAAAAACTTTATACCTCAGGAGTGTGAGCAGGGGGTACACGCCCAACAAGGTATCCTGCAAAAAGATGGGTAAAGGCAAACAGGAGCAGACAAGACTCCGAAACTCTTCCCAGTTGAGCCGAAGTCTGCAGCAATTCCATTCAAGAAATATGCCCTCCAGGCCTAGCGCACAGGAGATGCAGGGGCCCTCTTTAAAGAGAAGACCCTCACGGGAATGGCCATTCACTTGCCAGAAGCCAAACTCCAGGTGCTGTTGTCCAGACAATGCGCTGAAGGCACTGTCGCCTTCGATGATTTATGGGGGAGGTTAGGCTCTCCATGGGAGTCTTTTCTTCCCTTTGCCTCAAAATCTTAGGTGAGCAGGGAGTTTCTGAGGCAAGGGTCCCTCCTTTGGAGGATCTACCGAAATAGTCACCTATCCTTGCACTCTGTGTGGGTGTAGGAGCTAAAACTCCTTTAGTGCTGTCCTCCTTTCGGTAGGTATCTTTAGAAACCCGAAGATGGCCTCACAACCAACTTCAGGGGTGTTGCCTCCTGTGAGTCTAACGACTCGGTGGAGGCGCAGGGCCATTTTGCCTTACGGGAAACTGTCACGCTGGGGGAAGGAGGAGCGCTGGTTTTAAACCAGGCCTGGGTGTGGACCCTATATGCCACCAGCTCTACCAGGGAAGCACCCGAGGTGGGTAGAACATTCAGAAGGCTTCCGAATGGGCGCGGAAACGACCATGCTCGGAAGCCTTGAGGGTCTAGGAGCAGAGGCTGTCGTTCTTAACATTCAGGCAGCAATGGGCGTGCCAGGACCATCCTTAGCCTCACAAAATTAGAGACGATCCTGGGTTCGAAAAGCCAGTATTTCTTTCGCAAGGAGATGCGCACCACATTGCTTCGAAGAAGCGGGATGCAGCTCTCTGCAATTGATACACTTGGCCACACACAATTTGGATTTATTGTGTGCGGCCTTGGAGCAACTTACACAGACTTCCGGTAACCATGACTTTGCATGTCTACATGAGCAATTTAACATGGCCAAAGAGGTGAGAGTAATAGCATCTCCACAGCAGTGGCACATATGACTTCACGCAGTAACAATACCAACTGGCATGCACCGACTCTGGGAGCTTGTCACAGTCGAACATGCCGAAGAGTGTAGGGGTGGGTCTCAGGTCCCACCCTGTTTTCTCATCACATGCTCAACTTTGACCACTCCATGGTGGGCCAGCTCTAAGGTGATGTCATCTATGGAGTAGTCCAAGAGTTCCCTCGATAAACTACTCTTTTCATGAAATTCATGGTAGAGTGCAGCGTCACACTCACAGGTGTGCCATTAAGTGTACGAATGGCACTAATCATCGTCACCTCGGAGAGATTCGACACATTCACCAAGAGGCTCCTGTGCGAGAAATGGGGTCACCTTCGCCTCTCTACAAATCACACTAGCTAGAGCTCTCCTCTGATGGA
This sequence comes from Ceratothoa steindachneri, assembly GCA_963969495.1. Taxonomy (NCBI): domain Eukaryota; kingdom Metazoa; phylum Arthropoda; class Malacostraca; order Isopoda; family Cymothoidae; genus Ceratothoa; species Ceratothoa steindachneri. The sequence goes on along the minus strand of OZ018330.1, from coordinate 125,957,360 downwards.
TCATGTTGGCCTTAGCCAACATGCTGCCATCATTGGAGCGAATAACAAGGAAGTGTTTGAAGCCAGGATGCCTCTGAAGGAGGGGGTCCGAAATAATCGAGGCTCCTCTCTGCGCAGTTCTGGTCTTTGTCTGGGAGTCCCCGCCAGGGAAAGCAACAGAGCCAGGCGTGCCGATTTTCGCTTGATCGCTTACTGGAATGGCAGCAGACCCGTTCATCCCCGCGGCTCTGGCAGAGGGAGAGGAGCCCTTAGTCTTTTTCCTTATGGGAAAGGGTCAGCCTCAGCAAGATTCTTCTCTGAAATGGAGCAGGTGTTGCCCATCAGAGGAGCGCCAGCTGGGGGAGGAGATCGCTCCTTTTCTTGTGAGGCCTTGGGAAACCAAGCCATCTTAGGAGGAGTTGGAATAGGGGCGGATTTGGTTCTGTGCTTGGCATCTAGTCCAGCTCTGACCCCATGGAAGATTCTACAGTCTGGATCTGGGTCACATAAGGGACAATGTGTATTTTAGGGGGGGCCTCCATGTGCCCCCCCTCCCCGAGACATCACAGGTCTCATTCGGAGGTACCTTTGGTCATCTTGTCTTTGATGATGGTCGAGGGGGAAATAGAGAGGGAGTATTATTATTTTATAGTTTTAATCATAGGGCATTGTGACCCTGTTTATAGTGCAGGATGCAAACACTCATCACGCCATGCAGTAGCCAGCTCTCTGAGTGGTGAACACAGGGCTGGCAGAACTGACTGCTGCCATTTGAGGCCACTTCTCCTGCCTACTGACCTGGCAGCCCATCAGCATGGTGGCTCCACCTTGGGCACAGTGTAAAAATTGATAGAGAGAAAAGGGAGAATGAAAGGGGATGTGAGGAAGGTGTGGGTGGGGATGAAGCAGGTTGTTATCCCCCCCACCTCACCCCAGCCTGGAGCTCAGAGGTTGAGGGAACGTTGTCCTTCCGCCCTTAGCCCTGATCCAGGATAGTTGAGTGAGAGGAAGCTGATCAGCGTGTATCCTGTGAAATTATAGGTCAACCAGAGAAAGTTGTGGGAGAGGTCATAGGGAAAGTGAGGTGGTAGAGTAAAAACAAATGCTGTCAGAAAAAAGGAAAAAGAGGCTAAGCTGGGGCCGGACGGGAGTGCTGAGTCCCATCAGTATGGCAGCCAGGAAGGTAAATAAATCACCATGCCCTTTATGGGGCAGAGGAGGGGGGAGACAGTAAGGCTATCCAGAAGCAGGGCAAGATCCTAAGACATCAGTCCAGGGTCAATATAGGAGAGTCTACAGTGGTGTAGAGATAGCATTTGAGGGGACTGTGACAGTTGATGAAATGGATATTGGGCAAAAATGAGATCAAGAATGTTGCTGTGGGGGTGGAGGTGGGAAGTGACAAATTGGAAGAGAGAAAAAAAATTTGAAGACTCCAAGGAGCTGTTAATGTGAGGTGGTGTTTTGGGGGATATTGAAGTTGCTGAGTACCACCATGATGGAGTAGTTTAAAAAAGCAACATTAGGGGAGATGACCCAGTTCATCAAAGAAGAGATCTGATGGCTGACGAGGTGGTCAGTAGATGTTTATGACTTTGAGTGAGGGGTTTATGCATGAGGAGCAAGAGCTACTTAAAGGTGTCGGGGAAGGGGACAATCAATGTAAGTGAGGGGCAGAGAATGTTAGCAGCAATAATACTGACCCCACTGCCTTTCCAGCTAATTTTACAAGGGTGTAATGGCCACAAAAATAGTTTGTACAAGGCCCTCCCCACACCTCACTATGCAAAATACCTCAATCTTATCTGATGTAATTTTGTCTGAGATAAAATCTGCCTTCTATAAACTCAGCATATGGCAATTTAGGATGCCATAGAGACAAGTAGGGTAGTCATCACTGTAGAATTGTCGGGCAGGGGTAGAGGTGTTGGTAGTGGAGTCAGTTAAAAATGGAATTCAGTGAGTGACTCAAGGAGCAATCCCTGAGTTATTGCAGAATATTTTAGCAAGTTGTGGACCTTCAACTTCCTGTAAGTGGAAGGAGGAAAAGGAGGCAGCAGTGTGTAGGGAGGGCTGAGATGAGGGGGCTATCAATTCAGTCATTGAGTACCGGATATGGGGTTGGGGAGGGGAGCCAGTGAGGGAGAGACTGCAAAGTGGGTAGAAGCTAACATGCAGCTTGTGTGTGCATATGAGCATGAAAAACTAAAACAAAAAATATATAGTTCAATTACAAATTAAATGTGCAGAGAGATAAATGTGTATGTGAGAAGTGCAAAAGCAATAAAAGAAGAAAACATTCACAGACAAGAAAAAAAAATGCATAAATAAAATAAATGAAAAAAAGAAAGAAAAGCAGGTTGATGTAATGAAATCCAAAGACAAGAAACATGGAAATTAAAATGGGAAAACATACAAAAAAGAGAACTCATAATTTAAGAAAACACATGGAGTAGTGGAGCATTAGCTGAAATAATAATTTTACAAGCACTAAGGAGAAAATATTTGATGGAACTAAAAAGCTTGACAAAGTCAATATGATTAAAACAATGCAAACAACACAATTTGATTAAGCACAAAAAATGAACACAAAACACTAGATTACTACACACAGGAAAGAATGCACAGCAAAACTGGTTTTAGAATGCCAGGAGTTTAGAATTAGGAGAGAGTATGACTACCAAAAATGTTTAAGGGCTTTAAAATTGACACAGTTAAAAGGATTTAGCATATGCGAAAAAGAGGCACAAGCTGCAAGTCCGCATATGAGGTTAGTCAGTAGACTGTGATCTAGAATCCAGGCTAAAACTAACCTTTCAAGGGAGTTAAGCCCTTCACAACTAAAAACTCAGGTTTACACACATATTGCAGTGCATGCGCATTAGGCAAGACACACATGCAATGTAGGTGGAGGACTAATAACATATGTACATTAGAAAACACACTCTCTTCATCAATGCCTCTAAAGTTGCTTCAGCCACAACCCAAGAGAGATCTAAACCCTCTGAGCCAGGATGAACACAAGACTACTATACTTTCACCATCTTGCATTCTTCTTAGACAACTTGCCAACACAGGAAGATTATGACTTTTGTTATGGGTAACTAGAATGCTCACTTCCTGCAAGGCTAGAATACCAAGACAATCATTTTCTTTTTTATTTAAACTGAAAGCCAATAAGGGCATATCCAGCAGAAAGTTTACAAAGAGATCTGTTCCACTAGGGTTCAATCTAGAAGAAACATCCCTCACATGTCACCTTGGCAAAGCTCCAGTGTGATCATCACATAAAATTAAGAACATACAAATACTGCACTAACATGATCAATACAGACATACATCTGCCCCAGTTACGACAAGGAACCAGACACATTCACAACATGCCTGACACAAGCATAATCAAGACAAAGAATGCTTGTTCTTTGACAAAACCCTGTCAATGCAGCGGAGTTCATTGAGGATGTTGTCCGAAGGAATGAACCTTAGCAAGGACGAACATAAGTGATGGTCTAACCTAGGGTTCTTTTACTTCATAGTAGTGGCGGTGCTTAATGATCTCTATAACCCCATGGTTGGGTCTATGCAAGCATTGGGGAAAAATGAGTGGAACAGAGGAATGAAAAAAAGCAAATAGACTGAAAAGTCATGGATTAATATAAACTGGTCAGAAAAACTTTTCTAAATGCTGTAGCCCTGGAGGCGTTATAAAGACCCATAAACAAATTCTTATGTAGAGAGAACCATTTTTTAGCTTTTCTACAGAATCAAGAATGGAAGAGAAGCTCTTAAATTTTTTTATTGTTATACTAATATTTTCAGGAGTAGCTTTAGATTATTTTATTCTAGCTTTCCTTAACCCATTAGAGCCTACAGGGTATTTAAATACCCATGACAAAAAGTACTTGTAATTTCAATATTTATTTTCATAAAATTTTGTTATTCCCAATAATTATTTCTTATAATGTGCTTCTATTGATTTTAGTGATGGAACGAGTACTCAGAATCGGTAATCGCAAGTATCTGTACTTTTTAGTGGTATCGGAATCAGAAAATTTAATCTTATTTCTGATTCCTAAAACCGATTCCTTGAAATTTATATGCTTAAAATTTAATATGTATTTCTTTCCAGATAATAATTAATATTTTTCAAAAAAATTTTGTCTGTAAAACCTTGCATTTGAGCTCGGGTTTCAGCACTAATAGCTTAGAATTTGTAGCTCTAGCAGAGTAGCAGTAGCAACCTTAAAATACTTCATTACGTAGATCCTTATTGATGAGCTCTAGCTAAGTTTTATAAAGATTAGATGGAATTCAACATCACTTTAATAAAATTCACTGGAAAGTGGAAAGTGAGGAAACTGCTATAGAAGAAAACCCTATTTTACAAGAAGAGACCCCTCTATTTATATAGCTAATCATTAATCCTCATATTAGCTAAGTCAAAAGCCAGGCAAATGGAGTGGGGACATGCAAGAAACTGTTATTGAGCAAAAATATTGAAATTATTTATTGCAATATCCTGTTGTAAAACATTTAGTTTTAAATTTAAATGCCCTAGCAATGAAAATTGTCAATTTCAGTTGTTTCTCCAGTCATATGGTGCAGGTGTAAGCAATTATCCACAAGGAAAAATTAAATGAAAGTCCAAAGACAACTCCCAACATTTCGCTCTCCAACAGGCCTTATCAAATAATCAGTGATTTTAGAGCTTACTCATGGCACAGGTATGCATGTAGCTAATGCAGAGAGTGATTTATTTAGCTAATGGAAATTATTCTTTTCTTTTAATCATTTGATTCATTTCATTTTTGAACAGATATATTCAAGTACAAATTTATTGCATCTAATTGTTAATGGATTGGTATTATATTTACCTAAAGGTTAATTAATAAATGCACTTGTTCATAAAGTATTTCTTTCTGGAAAGAGTGTATGTAGTTTTGACATAGCACAATATATTTAAAACAAAAAGCCACTCTATAATAGATAAAGATATGAAAAAATTTAATCTTTCCTTTTTATAAAGAGTCTGGCATAAATGAGTCCCGGCTGGACAGGAGGTTTTGCTTCTTCTATATAGCCTCAATACTGCGACAAGATTGCTTTATATTATATTGAGCTCAGATGCACAGGTTTTCCTTGATAAGTCCTAGGCATTGTAAATACTAGAGTGGCAGCTGGCAGTAATTCACCCTGGGGCTTTTTCTTGTGGTATTGTTTTTTAAGTACAAGTATGGTTGTTAGGCCTCCTTGTATGATTTTGCATTGTTGTTGAATTTTGCATCTAGTGTGTTTATTAGGCCTCTTTAGTTGTATATAAATTATTGGTTGGTGATAGGATTGTCTTTTTTATTTGTACATATATCTATACTCAAGATCTCAAATATAATTACCCCATATTTTTGTAAATATTATTGTAATTTTTTCTGTGAATACAGGACTGTATATCCAATCGTTTCATTCTCCCTCGGGTTCTCATGTCCAATTTAGTGTAGGAAGCGGGTTGGAACGATTGGGGTTAGAGCATAGATTTGTGGCCCGCTACAACACTAAGTTTATAGTGTATATTACACTTATTTCTAATTTATTTTATGGAGAATATATATATATTTTTAATAGCCTTAATATTTATGTTTATAGTGTATATTACGGTTATTTATAATTACTTTGGTGGAGAATATATATATATATATATATATATTTAATACCTTTAATACTTGTTTATTAATACTTGTATATTATGGTTATTTATAATTACTTTGGTGGAGAATATATATATATATATATATATATATATATATATATATATATATATATATATATATATATATATATATATTTTAATAACATTAATACTTATATTTATGATTAATATAAGCTTATAACATAATAAATAATAAATATAAGACTATTTACACGGTTTATTATAATATCCCTTCGGCCTTATGACCAAGCTATCGCTAACAAAAAAGTTTCTATGATATTTCACATTTTTTACAATTTTTCAAACATGACTACTGTAATTAGTCATATGCTCAGTTTATTTGTATGTAAGTATTTATATATATATATATATATATATATATATATGTATATATATATATATATATATATATATATATATATATATATATATATATATATATATATATATATATATACATCATTCATCTATTTTAGAATGAAAGTAAATGATGATGCTTCACTTATGGAGTTATTGGATTGAGAAGATGAAATGCATTTGAATATAGGCTTTTGAAGGAAGATGAGAACAATTTGGAATTTACAAGAAAATCAGAAAGAAAAAGATGTAGTTGTGGAGTAAATAACAACCACACTTTATTACCGGTAAACGATCAGTGGTCACGGCCACCTGATGTATATAGCAACATTTTTGCACAATATAATGAATCCCAAGAATTTTTGGATAACAAATTGCTTGATCTCATTGTAGAAGAATCTAACCGATACGCCCAGTAAAAAAATAGTGAGCTAAATTTAGGGAGGGATGAATTGTATGTGTTATTGGGTGGCCTTCTTTTCTCTTGCACTTCACCTCAACCAAACAAAAACCAATATTGGTCGTATGGCGATCATGTCCCAAAGATTCTTTCCAAGAGTATTAGGAGACAGATTTTTAGCCATTTTACACAGTATCCATTTCAGTGATAATACTAAAATAGAAGGGATTCAAAAGCAAAACATCAACCACTGTTTGAACATCTTCAGGAGAAATTCCTACTCTCCAGTGAAATCAAAGTATATATATCAGTGGATGAAAGCACGATACTTTACTTTGGTCAGCATCATTGTAAGCAGTTAATCTAAGGAAAACCAATTTGATTTAGGTTTAAAATGTGGGCGCTATGCTTCCAGAGGGGCTATTTATACATACTTTTGATTTCTATACAGGAAAATCAACCTTCAAAGTAGACACAGAAGTTGACCTTGGGCTTAGAGGAAATGTTGTAGTAGAACTGATAAACAGAGCCTCATGCCAGGCGATCCTGGTTTCAAAATATATTGATAATTTTTTTACTGGTGTTCCCCTGATAGAATATCTAACAGAGAAAGGTATCTGTTGTTTTGGGAATCTACCAAGAAAATTGGAAACAGAAATGCCCTTTGATTACAAAGGATGGCATGAAGAAGAACCCCTGTGGACTGACTTATTTTGCAACCAGTCATAGCATACTGATCCAAAAATGGAAGGACAATAAGATGTCATTCTTGAAACAAATTTTGATCCAAATGCAATGGGTTCAGCAAAATGCTACAAAAGGGATATAAAAAGTATATAGACATTCCACAGCCTACAAACTACAAAAGATAAAACAAACACATGGACTATGTCAACATCATGGATGAAATGATTGAGACATATAGGATAAAAATGCATCAAAGAAAGTGGTGATGGCCAATTTTTTTGTACATGCTGTATGCTACGATCATCAGTGCACACTGTCTCATGGAAGACCAAGGCAAGAATATCTCTTTCCTAGACTTTATTGATAATCTCTGTCAAACATACATGAAAATATATAGAATTCCAAGCCTGCAAGGAAGGAAACTTTCTCAAAATTTATAAAACATTACGAGATATGATGGGAAAAACCACTGGATCATTTAATTATTTGGAAAACAAAAAGAGATGTAAACTTTGTGAAATTAAAAGTTAATTTTGATGCAAAAAATGTAATGTTGGTTTACATCCTAAATGTTTCAACCAGTAACATATATGTACCTCCAAGCGGTTTAAACCTAGAAATGGCTTTTTGTCTGTAACTCATTTAAAAATGATTTTTTGTTGGTAAGGCTGAAAAGGTATTTAAATACACATGTCATTTCTCAGTAATTACTGTATGAATTTTAATAATAATTGATCAAATACATATTTGTTGTTTTCCAACCTATGTCTAAATTTTTATATATATTGGTAAAAAATTACACTTCTGACCCTAATGGGCTAATAATGAGACTATTGACTCTTCGAATAAATGCACATTATGAAAATACATCAAGATCTCTATATCATACAAAAAAAAGAGGTACAGAACCTTACCAGAATAGTTTTTTAGTATTTTCTCAATGTCACAAATATATTCTTCTTCTGTATTTGTTCCTTTATCATCCATGCACTTCTTATTTTGATCTTCCTCTAAACTCTCAGATAAAATAATGGCATCTAGAGGTAAAATTAACATAAGAAACATCAATGGAAAATACTTGTATAAGGATGTGCATAAATACACATAGGTTGGGCAAAAGCAAGGGGGAGGTTAGAGTATGAGTGATGTGCTTAGTACAAAAGAATATGGTGTGGGATGACCGAGAGTAAATGAGTTGAAAATGAAAAATTTGAATAGAAAATAAACGAGGGTTAGGATGGGAAGAGGCACTTATTCTGGTAGAAAGTAAAAAGGGGCAGATTTATTCCTTCTACATTATCTCCCTTTTACCCTTTTTTTTATCCATTTTTTTTCTTTACAAGCCCCTTCCCACCTATTTTCTTGGCTGCAGGTAATTTTTTCAGCCTAGTCCCAACCAGTTTCCATCCACTCCCAGAAAGGGGGTGTTAGCAGTTGCATGAGCAATCATACTGCAGCCGACTTCTGGAGGATGGAGTGTCCTCCCAGCCGCAATACCTGCAAGAGGATCAGCAGCTATTTATTTTTCACACAGTTCACTCCCTGCCTTTCCCCATTTTCATTTCAGATCTCTCCTTAAAAACTTTGTGTATGTGGGGGGAGGGGGTTGTTTCTATTGGTTTTCACTTTAAATTTTAATACAATGAATAGCAGGATACTTGTGAGCAATGAGGCAGTCAACAGCCATTATTGATGATCCTCAAACAGTCTGACTGAGCAGCACAGAGACCTGAGTAGGGATATAACCTGTACCAGGTTTTCCCACACAGTCCCAAGGGAGTGTATATTGGGTCAGTGGCATGTGCATTATACATAGTGCAGTCTTCCAATATGTTTGTGTGGGATCCAGTATTGCATTCTCGAGAAGTATTCACCATGATCACATCGCGCCTCTTATAATAGCTGAGAAGGGGTGAGCAATGTCCAGACTACAGAAGGCCAAGGGAGAGGACTTTGTTCTCACAAGGGTGTATGTCAGGGGTATGTGCATGCAGCAGGGTGCTATGTGAAAGTAACTGGATAGACTGTTGAGTGAAGTGGGCAATTTATCTCTAATGTAGTATAAATTAGGTGTTTTAATGTCTTTGTGTGAGTGAGCGCTCTGCTAAGTAGTGTAGTGGGTGTTCTGAGTGTGTAGAGACTGTGGCTAGTATTTGTGTGCCTCTACACTGGTTTCACAGTGTAGGCAGTCTATGAGTGTTGCAGCTGTGATGCCTGTAATTGTTTTGTATGGTCTGGAGAGTTGAGGAATCTTTGAGGGCTTATCCCTTTAAGGAACAACATAATAATTTTAAATAATTTTTAAATTTTTTTGGGGGGGGCTAATATTTTTAAATGTCTTTAATAGAAGAATAAAGTTAGAATTTAAAATATATATATATATATATATATATATTCATTGTTTTAAACCCGAAGTGGTTAGTCTTGCTAACCACTGTTCCTTTAAGTGAATTATTTCAGCCATATTCATGAAAGGATAGAAAAATGACAAAGAGCTAGACTTTTATTAATAACTAATGACAAAAGTAATTCTTAAGCCTAAAATAGTTAAAAAAAGAATCATAAAAATTTAAAAAACTATTAAATAATTATTTCAGATGAAAAAGTTTGGAACATTGGTTTCTATTGTTACATAATGGAACTTGGCAGATGGTACATTCCCATTTAGTTAGATGAGGGTTCTTTTTTGTGCTGCATTGATTGCAACGTCTCCATGTGTCCAATTGTTGGCATATGATCTGAACCATCATGTCTAATAGCTGAATCGATCTTACTTTTATGCCTTTTTATAGATACATGAGGCCCTAATTGTTCATTAGATCTTTTTTTTCTCTCTTCTTTCACTTCTAAAGGCAGCAGCACCAACCAAACCATAAATCAATTTTAATTTATAATCTTTTAGAGGTACTTTCAGTTTCCCACCCAGTTGACAAAAGATTATAAAAGAGTTAACTACTGCCACACCAAGGAAATGAAATGCAATCCTATGCCACCATTTCTTACTTTTTCTGTTTAATCCATGCAAGCTCTTAAGCATTTCTGCCTTATCTACATACCCCATATGTTTATTATAATTCTTAATTATAGTATTTCCTTCAATTTCACTTACAGTGCGATCCTTATTTTTTCTAGAAATAGTCTGAGAAATGTTAGCATCATGCATATTTGATATAAATGTAACATCTATTGTCCATCCACTTTGTAATGGATAACGCACTTGGATCCATTCTCCAATCAATATCTCCTCTTTTCATTTGCTAATCTGGTAACAACTGAGGAATGAATTTTTGGTTTTGCCTAATTGTACCGCAGTAGCCAACATTGTCCTTTGAAACAGTATAAACCAATGGAATACTGGGAAAAAAATTATCTGCAAAGATTTTATCACTCTTGCCTACAATGGAAGCACACAGCCTCTTGACTACACTTTCACCTAATCCCATGCCTATATTATTTTCTTTTCCTTTTCCGGTGTAAATCTCAAATTGGGATGTATATCCATTGGCATCTGCTCGAACCAAAACCTTGTACCCTCTTTTTACTGGCTTTTTGGGCATGTACTGCTTGAATCCAATTCTACCTTTGAATTTAATCATTGATTCATCTACTGCTTGAAATTCTGTAGGCTTGTAGCTTATATCAAATTGTTTAAGAAAATCAATGAATGGCCTTACTCTTGTATAATTTATCATATAATCTCTATCATCCCTTGCAGGCATGACACTATTATCATTCAAATGAAAATGTGAGATGAGCCATTTAAACCTATTCAAACTCAATACTTAATATGTATAGGTCCCTAAGAATTAGGTCGGATGACCAATAGTCTTTACATGATGGGCACTTTTTAATCCCCATTAGAAAATGTATTACAAAAAGTTGTTTTATCTCGGTTACATTTGTTGGGGCAAATGATTTTTGCTTCTGAGTGGCATAGAGGTTAGTTTGAAAAACTATATGTTGGAAAAATTCTTCTCCCAATAGTCTGTTAAAGACCATCTCTGTTAGTTCTTGCTGAGATGTTGAAGAAGTAATGTAATCAGTAAGCCCTACCTCTTCTTCAAAGTGCAAAGGAATGACATCCTCCTGTTTCTTTTTCAATTTTGGCATGAAAGAGAGTAGTTCATCTTGCATTAAATCTTGAATTCTAGTTGGAATCTCATTGTCTGGCATTTGAGGGTGAGGCACTTGGAGAATTTCTAAAATAGAAAAATGTAATTTAATTTATTTGATTGAATATCATCAACCATTCCAGTTTATAAAGCTGATAAAATTACAAATTTTAAGAAAGAATAGAACAAAAATAACTCAATCCTAATTGAAGCTTAATCTCTTTAAGATATTCAATGTTCTAATAACTGCAAGAAAATAGGACTTTCATCTGCAAAAACACTGTAACATTGCTACACTTTATATATTACCAACTCAATTGGGCATGTACTTGCAAAATTCATAATTTACAATAAGATAAATATGAATACCAACATATTAAGCTTTTCTTATTCGTCTCTGTGAACATTTTTTTTCTATATTTAGAACAATGAAATAAAGAAAAACATACCTGAATTTGCTTCAGGGATAAAGATCAATTCATTATCTAAATCAGCCAATCTCCTCTTCATTATCTGAATTCATCACTTCCTCTTCATCTTCTGATTCATCAGGAAAATCTACTATAACTTCATCAAGCAACTTATAAAGTGCTTCTGAGTCAGTAACATCTATTTGTTCCATCTAAATATATATAAAAATAAATTTAAAATCATATCCTTTTGATAATTGTTAGGTCAGTAATTCATATAACAGCATGTAGCTAGGTTTTTCTCTCTGAAAATTTGACAATTTTCAGAGGCCTGTTCAAGATATTTGAACTCTACAGAAAAAAAATTGACAATTTTCAGAGGCCTGTAGATGAAAAGGTATACAGGATACACTTGATCTGTCAAGATATTTGAACTCTAAAGAAAAAATTGGCTACAAATACAATTTCAAAGGCATGCCATATTAGAGGAAAAATAGCTCTCAAGCTGCCTGATAGGCTCATTTGAAAATTAATTATTTTAACTTACTTTCCAGCCCACCCATCCCTCTCTTCTGAGGTGGGAAACACCTAGGAAGGGCAACCATGACCCCAGCATCAGTTCACAAGTCCTCAAGGTTGGAGATGTGGAAATTGCATGTGTACCTGAATTTCAGGCAGTCAAGGCGTTTGGTGAAGTCAGTTGCATTTGGTGCAAGATGGTGATGGGCGGTTTATTCTGTTTGTAGTGTTGGAGTAATATGGAATGGCCTGACTCAGTTGGAAAAAAAAATCCCTTTTTTTGTTTTTAAACAACCCATTAGGTTGTTGTTGTTAGCTTTTTTTTTAGGGGGGGGGGGGTATTGTTTGTTTTGGAATGGAATAAGGGGGCAACAAGATCAGAGCTTCCCTGCAAACATTGGCCAAATTATTTATAATATTGGCATATATCGGGAAGCTCAGCATCTCATGACCTAACTAAAAACACTTTGGAACTGCTCTAGACAAAGTATGATATTATTAGGAATAATGAAAATAACAGCAATCTCAGTCTGTCAATAATCATAATATAATTAAATATCAATAAAATTAATACAGTACCAGTACGTACAGTACATAATTTGCGTTACTTTTATTCCAAACTGACGGAATAAAGCTCGCAGGTGGTGTCCACATCTGGATATCTTTAATGAATAATCCTGATTTGCAGCAGGATCATCAAAGTATCAAGGATAGGTTCAAGAAAGCCATAAAATAAAGCCTGTACATTACTTTGCTTACATAAATGATCCATCGTTACTTAGGTAAAAAGTTGTAATTCTGCTAATTTAGTATTGCAGGAGAATTTATATGCTAAAAGCAAATTTTTACATTGTGAAACTGAAAGTAGAATGTTGCCAATGCCTGAATGCCACACTTTTAATTTGCTATATTTAAAATTCCAGGACAAAATCTAGAGATGGAAGTTGAGGAACAAGCTGAGAACTGGCTCAATGAAATCCATCCTGATTATGCAGATGGATTGTATGAATTTCAGCTCAAGGATAGTCAAATTTTCCCACCCAACGTGTTTTCTGAATCAGTTAAATCCAGCCTTTCTTCAAACAAGTGGTGGCATATAATGAATGTGAAGCAGAAGAAAAAACAAGTGGGAAGAAATTGACAGATAAATTTTGTTCCATTTTTAGGGTCCGGCTAGTTCAGCTGCAATAGAGGAAATTTTCCTAATTTGGACTTTTATATGGAATAGAATGAGAAACAGATTGGGAATAAAAAAGCGGAGAAACTAGTGAAAATCTACAAATACTTAAAAGGAGAGCAAAATACAGAATGGTAAATAGTGATGTCTGATAGTAAAAGTGAAGGATTCTTTTTGTATTAACTGAGGTAAGTTTCTGTTTAGTTTTTTTTTCCCTTTATATAATTATGTAGGAAAAGTGTTTATCTATTTAATATTAGAATTAAAATGTTTGGCCAGATTAAAATTTAATGTATTGTATCATTATCCTTTATATCAAACCAAAAACTAGAATGTGAGCAAATGAGACGAAGAACTTTCAATCAAGATTAAAAGAAAACCCCTGTTTGATGTTATTTAATTTGTTTTTATGAAGATCTTTATGGATTTTACATTTTTTAACCGATGTACATATATAGACTTGATTTATCAATAGGATATAAAACTACATTTTTAAATGTCAGAGATATATATTTTTTTTAAACAGAGCCGTGGCAATATCTAGTGGGAACCTCCTCAAATCAAGATTGTGGGGCCCCCAATGAAAATCTAGATTGTGGGGCCCCCAATAAAAATCTAAAGTAAAAAAATTTAACCACAGTGGTGCCCCTTCAAGAGCAGAGTGAGTGGCATCTCCCCCAGCATCGACCAACAGGCTTTCAATGGGACAAGTGCGGAAGGCACCGGTCGCAAGGCGAAGGCCGGTGTTGTCGATCGAATCCACCTTCGGCAATAAACGCTCGGCTGCGCATGCATAAAACTCTCATCCGTAGTCGAGCCTCGAACTAACAAAGGATCGATAAAAAAGTAGGGCAGTAGCCCAGCGCTGAACGTCATGTAACGGAGAATGTCCATGGCGCGGGTACAAGAGACCCTAAGGCTGCGAATAAAAGCCTCCCTGGTGAGGCGTCGGTCGAATACAAGACCGAGGAAAGGGTGCGATTCCACCACATCCAGGCGCATCCCATTAAGAAACAAATCTGGGTCGGGGTGAAGCTGTGGATGGCGGCAGAAATGCACTACCTTAGTCTTGGCCAAGGAAAACCGAAACCTGTGCTCTTCGGCATAGCGAGAGACGCGGCTCAATGCCTGTTGGAGTCGACGCTCCAGAGTTGGCATCTGGGCCGCGGCAAAAGAGATTGAAAGGTCGACCACGTAGAGCATAGCGAGAACATCTTCCGGCAGCACCGAGGTGATACTGTTGATGCTCAGGGCAAAGAGTGTGACACTGAGGACACTTCCATGTGGGACACCCTCTTTCTGCTCTTTTGGGCCGGAGAGGGCTCCCCCCACCCGTACGCAGAATCAACGATCTCGCAAAAATTCAGATATAAACATTGCTAGGCGTCCCCTCGCCCCCATCGTGTGGAGAGTCTCAATGATACCGTATCGCCATGCGGTATCATAGGCCTTCTCCAGATCGAAAAAGACCGTGGCGTAGTGCTGTCTACGAAGGAAAGCCTCGCAGACGGCATTTTCCAGTCGGAGCAGAGCATCCGACGTGGAGTGGAACTTGCGGAAGCCGCACTGTGCACAAGAAAGATGGCCTCTGCTGTCCAGGAAAAAGGCTAATCTAACATTTACCAATTTCTCCATCAACTTGCACACGCAAGAGGTTAGAGAGATTGGGCGGAATTTGGTCGGAATAGAGTGATCTCTCCCCGGTTTGCAAAAGGCGAGCACAGTAGCGATTCGCCAGGTGTCTGGGAGAAGACCCTCCACCCAGATCCTGTTGAACAAATCTAACAGAAAGGCCATGCCTCGAAGCATGGCGTACGGGACATCGTCCGGACCATGGGCGGTGTCCGCGCACGAAGCGAGAGCGGAGCGCAACTCACTCACAGTAAACCTGTCGTTGAAGGGTTCTCCGCCTCTGGAAGTAAAGTCCAGCCGGCGGCCTTCCGCGACATCACGACGTGAATTAAATGCTGGCGGAGCAGCATCCCGGCTAGAGAATGCGGAAAAAGCTGTCGCTAAGGATTCCGCCACGGACGCGGGGTCCGAGATTGCAGTCCCATTCTCCTGGAGAACGGGAGGGGGGTCCTGCGAGAACTTGCCCTGAATCCTTTTGACTCGCCTCCACACCTCTGCTAAAGGGGTCTTCCCGTTAAGTGAAGACATGTATGCCCGGGAAGAAGAGCGGCGTGCGTGCTTCGAAATATACCGGAACCTAGCCCTAGCCCGACGAAATTCAGCGACAGTGAAATTGTTCGGGCTGCGCTTGTAGCGCATGTAGGCATAACGCTTCTGTTTGAGGGCCGTCTCACACTCGGCCGACCACCATGAGAGTGGTCGGCGTGCAAAACGGCCAGACAATCTAGGAATAGTAGTCAGGCCCAAGGCGATGAGGTTGCCGGAGAAGAACTCAACGGCCTCATCTACCGAGCTAAACTCCTTGACTGAGATAGAGAATTCAGTCATTTCCTAAAATGCAGACCACCATGCCCGCACCAAGCACCACCGAGGTAGGCTGTCAGGCGGCAGTTGCCCAGAAAATGATAATTGAATGTGAAAGTGATCACTACTATGGAGGTCATCGACCCCCCCCCCCCAATCAAAATCAGGCTGTGCATCCGAAGAGCACAAAGATAGGTCAAGGCAAGAAAATGAAGCGGTTCTTTGACAGTGATGCGTAAACTCATCCACATTTAGGATACCCATCTTAAGCTCTTCAATCAGATCGGCAAGGACTTGTCCCCTGGGATTTATTGAGTAATTTCCCCGGAGACGATGCCTGCCGTTCAGATCTCCAAGCAAGAGAAAGGGCCTCGGCAACCGTGCCACGACGCGGCGGAAGTCCCCCGCGTCAAAGTCAGCTGACGGTGGAATGTACGCAGAAGTGATAGTATACCTCCTATCCAGGTGCAGCTGCACAGCCACTGCCTGAAAGGAGGTATCTAAGGAGAAACGAAGAATGGAGACATCATGCCGGGTATAAACCGCGCATTCCCCAGCCCGGCCATCTCATGGTGGTGGGGTTGCAAGACCCTTATACCCTACCCATGGTCTCCTGCAGAAAGATAGCTAACGGGAAACGGGACGAGACGAGCCTCCGCAGCTCATCCCAGTTGGCCCGGAACCCACAGCAATTCCATTGAAGGAATATGCCCACCAGGCCTAGCTCGGAGATGCGGGGGCCCTCCTCGAACAGAAGACCCTCACGGGAATGGCCGTACCTCGGACAAAGCACTGAAGGCGCTTTCGCCTTCGAGGACTTATTGGGGGAGGTTGGGCTCGCCATGCGAGTCTTTTCCTCCCTCCACCTCGAAACCTTAGGCGGGCGTTGCGGCTTCGGAAGCGGGGGGGCCCCTCTTTTCGAGGAACAACCGTCTCCGAGCCACTCGCTCCACCTTTCGGGGGACAGCTTTAGGAACCCCGGAAGATGGCCTAGCGACCAACTTCAGGGGTGTTGCCTCCTGTGAGTGTAACGACTCGGTGGAGGCGCGTGGCCGTTTCGCCTTACGGCAAACAGTCACGCTGGGGGAAGAGGGGGGAGCCCTGGTTTTAGCCGGAGCTGGGTATGAACCCCTTTTTGCCGCCAGCTTTACCAGGGGAGCGCCCGGGTTGAGTAGAGCCCGCAGAAGGGCTTCGAATGGGCGCGGAAACAACCGTGCTCGTTGGCCTAGATGGGTCAGGAGCAGAGGGTGCTTTTCTAACTATTGAGGCATATGATGTCCCAGGCAGAGCTGGGCACGCCAGGACCAAGTCCTTAGCCTCGCGGAATGAGAGTCGATCTTGGGCCTGAACGGCCAGGATTTCGATCTCAAAGAAATATGCACCCCATTGATTCAGCAATTTACACATACTTTGGGTGACCCCGACTGTGCACATCTACATGAACGATTTGTATGGCCGAAACAGTGACAGTAATAGCACCAGTAATAGCCTTCACGCGGTAGCGGTACCAACCGGCACGCACCGACTCAGGGAGCTTGTCACAGTCGAATGTGATGACGAATGTAGGGGTGGGTCATGAGCCCCCTCCTTGTTTTCTCATCACACGTTCGACCTTGACCGCCACATGGTCGGCCAGCTCTAAAGTGATGTCCTCTATGGAGTAGTCAACGAGTTCCCTCGCATAACCTACTCCTTTCACAAAGTTCATGGTAGAGTGCGGCGTCACACTCACCGGGGTGCCATGAAGTGTCCAAAGAGCACTTATCTTGGCCGCCTCGGCAGGATTCGCCGCATTCGCCAGAAGGCTCCCGTCCGAGAAACGGGTCACCTTCGGTTCTCTACCAATTGCACTAGCTAATCCTCTCCTCTGATGGATCCTGTTGTCCTTGGCCAACATGCTGCCATGAGTGGAGCGAATAACGAGGAAACGTTTGAAGCCAGCGGGCTCGAAAATGCCAGGTAACCTGTGAATGAGGGGCCTCGGTGTCGTCGAGGCCCCGCCCTGTGCACTTTTCGTCTTTGTCATAGTCAGGGGCTCCGCACCTGGGGGGGCAGAGGGGCCTGATGTGCCGATCTTGGCTTGGTCGCTTGCCAAAGTGGCAGCAGACCCCTGTCCCCGCAGCCCCCGCGGATGGAGAGGAGCCAAGAGTCTTCTTTGTGCTTTCTGTTTTGGAGAGGAGGGCGGGGAATGAACCCACTTCTCACCTCCGCCGGCAGAAGCCCCCAGGCCAGATGAACCGGCCTCAGCCAGGTCCTTTCCCGAAATGGAGAAGTTCCTGGTAGTCGTCGGAGATCCCTCCCTTCCTTGTACTACCATAGAAACCCTAGCCGTTTGTGGAGGTCCTTGCATAAGGGCGGATTCGGGTTCGGTGCTTGGCGCCGAGCCCGGATTCCCCCCCATGGAAGGCCCTACCGTCTGAGGCTGGCTTGCCTCAAGGACTGTGTCTACCTCAGGGGGGGCCTCCAGTTGGCCATCCCCCCCCCCAAGACATCGCAGGTGCCGTTGGCAGTATTGTCATTAGTCATCTGGTGTTTGGGCGCACAGGCCTTGACCCCGACAAGGTTAAATATTCTTGCCAGCAGGTCTTTTGAGGGAAGTGATCGAAGGGGCCTGGCTTCCCTCTCCCCCCTAAGAGGGTTTGCCCTACCGAGACGCTTACAACGAGGGGCGGTTGGCAATGGGCTGCCTGCTGGCTTTCTTGGCAGTCCCCTTAGAAAGAAAAGGAGGGACTGCCGCTGGAAATAGGGAGGTGCCCGAAAGCACCTCCAGAGAAGGGGTTAAGGGGGAGTCCCCTTCACCCGTAGGCGCAGGAGAGGAGTAAGTCTCCTCTCTGGTTAAAGAAATATGGAGGGTCCCCTGCTCAAGCACAGGGGGGGGGGGAGGAGACCTCCATTTTTTTGGTGGAGCTGCCCGAGGGCATACATGGGCATGGTGACCCTCTTTTTTATACAAGATCATCCCAGTACCACACACAAAGCTTCCTCAGACTGAAACATTATATAAGAATGTACCAGACAGTTTTGGGGACCAAGTACTGGTCACAGTAAGATTCCAATGAGTGCTCTATCAAATGGCACTGCCTGCCATGAGTGTACCTGAATCAGAGGCAACAAAAAAACAAAGCCAGAGCCAAGAAATTACTCCTAACATTCACTAAACCAAATTATTAACAAACCACCGAACAACAGTACCAATTTATAGGATTCTGTTTACTATGGTAGGAAATTTTACATTTTGAACATTCAAGTGATAGGTTATGTAAACAATGAACTAATATATATTAATATTGTTTGTATATATCTATAGCTGCATGATTTAGTTCTTGACAAGCCTTGATTGGTGATACCCTTGTTTCTGGATGCAATCCTCTGGATGTAGTTTTCCTGGGAGTTTGGGTGCCTTAAAAAAAAGGCCGTTTGACTCGGATGACCTATGATGAGCAATTGTGGCTTTTGTCATCTGTTATATTATATTGGGGGGACACTTTGATTTTGTCTTTCCCTGGTGATGCTGCTTTTTCTGGGTGGGTTTTGACGGATGCGGATGACCTTTGATAGGCCCTTGTGGCTTTTGTCATCCATGAAATTATGTTATGTTATGTTATTAACCTTAAAAACAAGCTTCCTTTTGACGCCATCTTCAAATGAAGTGTAAATTAAGTCATCTCATGACATTACAATTTGGTTTTCAGTTTAAGATTTTCATCACTTTGTGTAATTAAGAATATGCAAATAACTTATAATCATCATATAAAACTAACAAACTCAAATAACCTAACCTAAGCTCCCTAAAATGTCAAATAGCTCAAAATACTAGCAAAACCAAACTGTAAACAATCAGAACATTACTGTGTCAAGGCATTCTTGCATTGCAATATGAGGATGAAATATTTACTTGTGGTGATTGCATAAGGGGCAACACACCCTCTCTTCTATCAAAATATTACTACTACCACGCCATTATAATGATGCAAATAGGTATGGCATGTTTTGTTAGCCTCAATCCATGTTATTATTGTATCATGTTACCAAAATTCTTGTATCTGAACTTACCATTGCTTTTGGAAGGCAAGAGTCTTATGATTTTAGGAAGTGAAGTAACAGTCTCATTTGGGTCTGGAGTGTCTGCTTTTCTTTTGGGATTCTTTTCACACTCAAGTGACATCATTGCAAAACCTAGAAAAATTGAAATAAATTGCATAATATTTAATTCTATTGCATGCAGAAATTTTATATATATATGTGGTTTGATAAAAAAGAGAAGCCCAGATTGCACATGCAGTTCAAAATCTAGTTGGGCTATGGTAAAAATAGATACACAAAATTACTTAGAAAGCATTTTGAATATATGGCATTGATTTAATTTCAATATCTTAATTGCCTAAAATTTATATTTTATTAAGCCTGGATATTTTGGCAAAGAGCTTTTGGAAAAGTCAGAAACTGATGCAAACTATATAACATCGTAACTGAAGAGGAAAGTTGGATTTACGGCTATAATTTGGAAACCAAGTGAAAATCATGTCCAAGACTGAAGAAAATTTGACAAGTGTAATTGAAGGAAAAGAAATTTGAATGCAGATCTAGATGTTATTCCTAAAAGAGACTCCTTAGCGAGTTTTCAGGGTGGTCTTTCAGGTAGCACCAGTCGAGAAAATGATATTTCAATGAGAAAGTGATCACTACCATGGAGGTCATTGACCATCTCCCACCCAAAATCAGGCTGTGCATTTGGAGAACACAGCTTGATAATTAGCATTCCCTTCTCTGAAATGGAGAACAACTTTGCTGTACAGAGGGCACCAGTCAGGAGAGGAGGTCACTCCCCCTGTGAGTCCTCTGGGTCCTGAACAGCCAGGGGAGGAACTTATATGAAGGCGGACTAAGATTTGGTGTCTGGCACCAGGCCAAGGTTTGCCTCAATGGAAGGTCACCTTTAGGAACTATCGCGATTTCATGAGGGGCCTTCAACTGCCTCGCCCCTCAAGTAGTCAGGTATCACAACCATAGATTCAAAGAGCCTATGACATGCCAACTACCATTAATGTGACAAAACTCAGATTGATGAGGTATTTTGTCAGTACCCAGGGGATGACACTACCTATAACCCCTCTAAGGGATTTGAGATGCTTTATCTGCTCCCATCGGCATAACCGAGAACCAACAGTGTTGCCTGCTTCCAGAGAATTATGGACGATTTTATTGGTAAAAATAATCTTGAGGACACGTGTGTTTACCTGGATGATGCTACTATTTGTGGGCTGCACACAAGTGGAACATACTTTGCCTTGCTGTGTTCTTGGTGGGCCCTGAGAAAGCATAGGGGGACCCACCACAAGTGTAGTCATGTGGCTGCAACTCTCTAAAAGGAAGGGGGGGAACCGCCAAACCTGCCATGATTGGAGAAGGGTAATGCCCTCTCCCTTCTAAGAAAATCTTTGGAGGGTCTGCCACTAGACTAGAGTCACCCAAAGGCAACTTTGCACAAGAGGGTAAGAGGGAAACAGCCTCTCTACTTGCGGCTCTATTGGTTGAGAGGTGGTGAGAGGAGAGCTCTTGCACTAAGATTGACTAGGGAATTATTGGGGGGAGGGGGACATAATTTCTCATGGTTGGAAAGGTCTAAATTCAGTGCCCATACTCGTGATGGCTCTACTATGAGCCGAATGCTTCTTGTGTGCCCCAGCTGATGCTGCTAGGATGAGCAGTATACAACATCACAGCCACTTCATGCGAGCCCCAAACCAAATTTGACATGTGGTGTAGTAGGCAGGTCAGACTGGGGGGGATGGGTCTGGCTCCAGGACAGGCAGTATAAGATGTAGGCGAATGAAAGGGGATGATGTATTAGTGGAAAGGGAGCCGAAAAGGATCAGGGACACACCCCAGCTTCCCCTAGACCAAGACTGGAGAGTCCCTGTGTTGGGTTTATCCTTAGGGGCACAGAGGCCAGGAGCTGTGGTGGATAGGCAAACTATCGTAATCTTTTGTGCTAAATAATTAGATTTGCGCATTTAGTCCATGAGCAACTAGAGATGGGTTAACTTTGGCTAGTTCTGACCTAACTTCACCAAATATTTAAAAGAATGAATACATTGATCAGGCTTAAAACTCAGGGGTGGGGAGTGGGGGCAATCGGACTGACTTTACCTTTGTAATTAAGCAAACAAAGAGGACAGAGAGAAAAGGGTCGGGAACCTGAATTGCAAAGCTTGAACAAGAGTAAAAAAATAGCTGAGCTGCAGGCCAAACAACAATCACCAGCATTAACAATGATCTTGTGTACAAGATCACACTTCCACCTAATGAAGATGATGTCTTGGTATATCTGATCCATTTCAAAACAATTCAAGTGGCCTAAGGATTCTTATGCGATTCATTTAGAGATGCTTACCAGGAATAAACATGCCTTGATTATTCCACTCTTTCCAAAACGGTCTGAACTAACTAAAACCAACTGAAAGGTGCGCATACAGCATGATTTAAATGTACATTAGATTTCTACAGAAAGTAATCTACAATTTTTTGAGCATCGATTGATGATACATATACCACTTATGTAGAAAAATTAAAACATTTCCTTAGTAACTGGTTAAAAACTGCTGGTTTAAGATAGTTATGAAGATTTAGTTGACTTTTTTGTTGAAGACTAGGCAGAGCATCATGTGGTCCTGAGCTATAAACCTTTCTCAAGTAACAGAAGTGCAAAGGGCTGAAGCACCTTGTAGCTTTTGCTGAATGAAACTTACACCAGTGCTAACAGCACCATGCAGATCACTGCTAAGAATAAACCTGCTCCAATGCATTCTATCTTCTTAACTTGGAGCGAAAAACTTCCAGAATCCAAGTGCTCTTCTAAAATCAAGTAGCAGCGTAACAGCCAGACTATCTGGTCCTATAAAATATTTTGTTTGCAGGGACCAAGGATACATCCAACATAAGTGATCTCTAATATTCCTTGCTATAATAGATTCCATCATTTTCCCTACCACTGATGTCAAACTAACTGGTCTGTAATTAGACATATTTGTTTTATCCCCTTTCTTAAATATAGGTATCACATTAGCTTTCTTCCATGCCACTGGCACAATGCCACTCTCCAATGATTTTCTAAAGATGCATGCTAGGGGGCTCACTTAACACATCCTTACATTCTTTCAAAATTCTAGGAAAGACCTCATCAGGACCGGGTGCTTTACTACTTTTGATTTTATCAATTTCCTTTGTCACTATCTCCTTTGTGATCAAGATATCCTTTAATTTCTCTTCATCATTACCCCGAAAGATCATTGACACCTTGGGTATATTTAGAGTATCCTCCTGTGTAAATACTGAGAGAAAAAAGTCATTTAGCATTCCAGCCATTGGTGTGGTGGGTGAAGGTAGCGCTACAGCTCACTTCAACTCCCAGATCTTTGACATGGTCTTTGCTAATTAGTGGTTGGTCATTGTAGCAGTAACTGGTTGCCATTTTCAGGTCATTGTTCATGCCATAGTGCAGTTTGGGAAGATAGTTAACTTTGAATATTAGACATAATACTAAACGAATTTTTAATTATATTTTGAAAAGTTTCTCAGTATGGCTGTTGCTTTGGATGATGTGAGTGTGCCTTTTGATGTAGGCAGTGTGTATGTAATTTGTGATTTTTGTGGTGTTGAAAGAAGAGCTAATGTATCTGAATGCCCAGTTTGTTATGTGATTAGTGCAAATATGGCTTTGGTAGAGGAGGTGAGTCGGTTGCGTGATGAGTGCAAGAGATTAAGTGAGTTGGTGAATGAAGTGAGAAAGGATGCAAGTGTACGCATGAAGAATGTGGCTGGGACCAGGAGGGTGGAAAATAGGGCTATACTAGGGACTGGAGAGAAAGAAGTGACTGATGTGAGTGAAGATGAATGGTGGGTGAATATGGATAGAATAGATAGGTTAGGACAGGTTAGGTCTGTGAGTAAGAGGGACATGGAACCTGTAGGTTGACTAACAGATTTGATGCCCTGAGAGAGGAAGAAGTTGTTTGTTTGATGTGGTGGTTGTGGCAGAAAGTGAAATAAGTGGTAGTTTGAATGAGAACAGGAGGGAGGGTAATGCTAGGCCTAGGGGAACTAGGAGGATGACTAAGGTGCTTGTGATGGGTGACTCTCAGATTAGTAATTTAGATAGGAAGTTGAGTGTAAGCAAATGGAAGGGAGTGACAGTTTGTTTGCTGGGTGCTGGCGTAAATGATGTGTCTGAGAAGTATGATAGTCTGGTGTCTGGGTGTGAGATGGATGCAGTTGTGATTATGCATGTGGGAGTAAATGATGTAAAGAAGGTGAGTTCATGTGAGTACGAGAGGTACAAAAGGTTAGTTGAAAGACTATCAACATGGTTTTAGGATTGGGAGGTCTTGCCTCACTCAGCTGCTGGAGTACCTTGAGGAGTTGGAAAATGCGATGGATGATGGAATCAGTGTCGATGTAGTGCACTTCAACTGTCGGAAGGCCTTTGATACAGTTCCCCACAACCAACTACTGGCAAAACTGAAAGCTCTGGGAGTAAAGGGAAAACTCTAAGACTGGATAAAAGGATTTTTGAAAGACAGGCAACAAAGAGTGAATATTAGAGGTAACTATTCAGAATGGTTACATGTCTGGAGAGGTATCCCGCAGGGTAGTGTTCTTAGTCCAGTTCTTTTCCTAATTTTTGTGAATGACTTGCTGGAAACTACTCAGTCTGAGGGAAAACTGTTTGAGAATGATGCTATAATTTATCAAGAGGATGAGGGGTGCAGAAGATGGTGTGGCCCAACAACAGGACTTGAACAAGTTGGCAGAGTGGAGCCAGAAATGGCTACTCAAATTCAATGAAGATAAATGCAAGGTCATGCATATTTGCAGAAGTAACCCTAGGTATAAATATTATCTAGGAACAACAGCACTGGAGGAAACTGATGAGGAAAAGGATCTGGGGATCATCATTACTAACAACATAAAATGAGCACAACAGGTAACAAAGGCGGCAGCAAGTGCCAACTCGGCAAGGTTCTGTCCTGGGACCACTACTATTCATCATCTACGTCAACGATATGGAGGGGAACATGGTTGCCAAGATTTCCAAATTTGCCGACAATGGAAATACTGCCCGCATGCAGGAAGATCTTCAGAAGATTGGGGAGTGGTCGGACACGTGGCAAATGCCTTTTAACGTGAACAAATGCTAAGTAATGCATATCGGCCACAGAAACCCCCAATCTCAGTATATCTTTAAGGGCACTGATCTTGAATCGAGTGACACTGAGAAGGACTTGGGTGTAACTATTACTAGCGACCTCAAGTTCTCGAAACAGTGCATCGAGGCAGAGAAGAAAGCCCAAAGGATGTTAGGCTACATAAAGCGCCAGTTTGGATACCGTAACAAGGAGATAGTACTTTGTCTGTACAACTCCCTCGTTCGGCCGCACCTGGAGTATGCCGTACAATTTTGGAGTCCTTCGTTTCGAAAGGACATCGCAAGGTTGGAACGAATTCAAGCTAGGGCAACCAAACTGATTCCCTCTATCCGACACAAAAGTTATGAGGATAGACTAAGGGAATTAGATCTGTTCTCGCTGGAAACCCGTAGACTGCGTGGTCAGCTCATCAAAGTTTTCAAAATACTTTGAGGGTTCGACAATGTTGACTACCGGGATATTTTCACACTGAGTGAGAACAGAATGCGCAATCTCGGCTTCAAACTTGAACTGAAGCATTACAAACGCAATCTGTGTGGAAATTTTTTCACTTACAGTATCTGCGGTAAGTGGAATGCACTTCCAGTGGAAGTTGTCAACAGTGAATCTGTTGACCAGTTCAAGTCAAGACTAGACAAAGTCTTGAAAAGTGGCCGTTTAGGGACGCAAAACAATTGAGCAGCCATGTGCCCACTCGATTGCTAGTCCAAAAGGTACCCTCTTTGAATGGACTGTAAGGTCTGCTAGGGTACTTCCTTTCCTTGTTACTCCTTGCTACTCTCTCTCTCTCTCTATATATATATATATAATTTCAAGAAGGGTTGGTAACCCTGACTTAAATCGGGAAATTGCTACACCCGATTTCCCAAGCGTCCAGCATCGGTGAAACAGACCCATTCAACTCCGTTATAATCTATTTATCAAACCATTTACAAATATTTACCAATCACTTATCATCCAATTACTTATAATCTATTTATCAATATATTTAACAATTATCCAATCTATTTAACAATTAATATTTACAAATTATCACAAGATTTTTGCACATTTAGATGAGTATGGTATCGTACTCAACACTTCTAAGTGTATCTTTGGTCACACAGCTCTCCTTTTGGGGACACCACACTTCCCCTGAGGGAATTCGACCTCTCGAGGATGAAGTTGAAGTTATCCGGGCTTTTTCCCGATCTTCTTCGCTAAAGCAACTTCATAGATTCTGTGGGATGGTAAACTTTTACCATAGGTTCATTTCGAACATCTCCCAAATTATGCAACCTCTCTGCGAATTGCTTTCCAAGTCCAAGAAGAACATTCCTCTTTCTGGTCCGCTGAAGCTTGTGAGGCTATGACTTCCGCTGTCGCCCTGGCCCATCCTTGCCCAAGAGCTCCTATAAGCGTTGCTTCGGACGCACCCACTACTCATGTTGGTGCGATGCTACAGCAGAAGACTGGTGATGCTTGGTAACCTCTCACTTTCTTCTCTAAGGCTCTTCTTCTTTCTCAACAGAGGTACAGTACTTTTTTCCGCGAATTACTGATCATATACCTCGCCCTCCGTCACTTCCAACATTACTTGGAAGGGCGTGATTTTACTGTTTTTACCGACCACAAGCCATTGGTTGGTGCCTCGCCTCTAGTAGCAACTCGTCTGTGCACTCTGCAGTTGATACTCGTCACCTTGACTTCATCCTGCACATGAAAAACGATATTCGGTACCTTCCTGGTCCTTCAAACGTCGTACCAGATGCGCTCTCTTGCATTTCATCGATTTCTGGCACGCAACTATCCTAAACTGTGCCCATTGATCACGCAACAATAGCACTTGCCCAGAAACAAGATGAAGAGACGCAAAAACTGCGTCACTCTCCACAGCTTATCGTTCTGGAAATCAACTTGCCAGACAGTCCCTCCAGTTGTATCCTGGTTGACTATTCATTGCCTGACTGTCTTCATCCACTCATTCCTTTTTCTTACTGTCGGCACATTTTTTACCAGACTCACGGTCTCTCTCATCCTGGCATTCGAGCAACTCGCAAGCTCATCACACAACATTATGTGTCGCCAGGTATGAACGCTGACATTGCCAAATGGACCCGCGCATGTCTGCCTTGTCAACGAGCAAAGGTTCAACGCCTTACAATATCCCCTCTGGCTACTTTTCCACTTCCATCGGCACGTTTTGACGCCGTTCCCATCGATCTGGTTGGTCCTCTTCCCTTTTTGCATGGTTGCACTTACCTTTTCACCATGATCGATCGTTTTACCTCTTGGCCAGAGGCAGTTCCTATCTCGGGCATCAGAGCATCCACTGTAACTCGAGCCTTCACCTCAGCATGAGTTGCTCGTTTTGGTGTCCCATCAACGATCATGACTGATCGAGGTAGCCAATTTGAATCCTACCAATGGGATGCACTTGTGTCAGTGCTTGGCTCCTTTTGTCTCTGTACCGCTAGCTACCATCTCCAGAGTAACTCTAAGGTGGAACGTTTTCACAGGACTCTCAAGGGAAACTTACGCTCCACTGACCCCAACATTACTTGGGTGGACAAGCTATCCTTAATTCTCCTGGGAATTCGTGCCTCCTTGAAAGATGTTTTGAATTGCTCTCCTGCGGAACTCGTCTATGGTCTGCAACTTCATCTTCCAGGCCAATTCTTTTCTTCGGCTGACTGTCCTCTTCCTTCCGACATACATCCTGGTGCATATGTACACAATTTAGTACGGGCGATGTATGAGGTAAAGCCGACTCCCACAAGAGTGCCTGCTAATCAGAAACCTTTCGTACCAAAGGAGAGGGCAACTTGATCTCATGGTTTGCCGTCGCGATTCCACTTGCACATCCTTGCAACCTGTCTATGACGGACCCTTTATCGTCGTCTCCAGGAAGCCGAAATTCTTTGTACTGAAGCTTGGCACCAAGCAGGATACAGTTTCAATCGATCAACTTAAACCCGCCGTTTATCTGGAACAGCCACTACCTTTCTTTTCTACTAATATAGATCCAGTGGTCATCCCAGCCTACCTTCTTCACCCAACTATTCCTTCAACACTTTTCAACCAATTAACTTTTCTCTGGTAAGAAATCTTTTGTGTGTTGAATGGAACAGGAGCTGCCAAGTGTAGGCCATAAATGGTCTTTTGCAGTCTCCTTCTTTTCTTATGTTCTTAACTCCACTTCCGAACCCTTATTGGTTCTTTCAAATCAAACTGCAACTTTTCTTCCCACCTCTTTACTCACAAACCCTCCGCCAACCATCTATACCCCCCCCCCCAATTCTTCATTCCAACTGCTGTCGCCTCCCTTTTTGTTGTAGGACCACTAGACAGCCGCTGGAGCACACCAAGCGACCAACACGCAACTCCAGACAGTAGCTTTTTCGTGAGAACCAGAACAATCGTCACCCGACCTTCTGGTCCTCGCTCGCGACAATCTCTCGCCTCAATCGAGTGGCACTATTAATCGCCACCTGACCCGTAATTCGAGTTAGCCAATTGATACCTCACCCGTTCTGGACGATTGTAAGGAAGCCTCGCCGCTATATAGACTGAAATTTATGTAAATACCTTGTGTTGTGTGAGCTTTTCCCTCGGTGGGGCAGTATTGTAGCGGTCTATACTCCTAGATATGTAAATATTTATTCCTTACTGTATATATATATATATATATATATATATATATATATATATATATATATATAATTTCAAGAACGGTTGGTAGCCCTGACTTAAATCGGGAGATTGCTACACCCGAGCTCCCAAGCGTCTTAAAATCAAGTCATGGGGTTCATTCGCTTTGCTGTGTCGCATCGGTGAAACAGCCCCATTCAACTCCGTTATAATCTAGTTATCAAACTATTTACCAATCACTTATCATCGAATTACTTATAATCTTTTTATCAATCTATTTAACAATTATTCAATCTATAAATCAATTACTATTTGCTAATCAATTTACAAATTCCCATTTAACAATTAATTTATCAAACCATTTAACACTTTACCCAATCTAATTATTAATCATCAATTTTATACTCAATTTATCAATAACTATTTATAATTTATCAACCTATTTACTAAACTATTTACAAATTACTATTTCAACAATTATACAATCGATTTATCAATTACTATAATCCAAATTTACTTATAAAACAATCTATTTCCTCATTTAACAATTATCCAATTATCAATCATCATTTGTTATAATATATTTACGAATTACCAATGAATACTCATCATTTGTTATACTCTAATTCCTAAACCAAATTTACCAATTGTAAATCCATTCCCGTTAACTCATGCAAATTTAAGTCACACGTAAAAATTCAATCTAATCATAAACTGTTACTGTATAAATTCACCTTTAAATAATTTAACTGTTTAGTCAATAATATATATTTTCCTTAACTCTTTGTTTTTAATTCAAGTTTTCCCAACGTCCCTCCGATTAGGCCTAGGAATTCGTCTGCAAAATTTAGACTCGCGTGATCATTTAACAATCATTTCCCAGAATAACGAAATATAGGTTTTATGTTTATTGTGATCTAGAGCAATCTAGGCTATTGCCGCAATATTAATTTAAAACCTATATCGTTATGTCGAGTTTCCCAGACGTTGTTTTAATTGCCACCAGTTTGGCCATATGAGGAGCAATTGTAGGCAGGCTCGTCGCTGTGTGACGTATCATGGCTCCTCCTGTGGGATCTCTGACGTTCTCTGGTAGGTGGGGTTCCGCCGTCCTCCTCCCGGTCGCCCAACTCCTTCTTTGTCTTCTGGCGGCCCCTCTGTTGCTCCTACTCCCATGCCTTTGGTCCCTCTGTTGCTCCTACTCCCATGCCTTTGGTCCCTCTGTTGCTTCTACTCCCATGCCTTCGGTCCCTCTGTTGCTCCTACTCCCATGCCTTTGGTCCCTCCTTGCGGTTCCTCCGTTGCGCCCTCTCCTTTACCATTGGCCTCTTCTCAGGTTCCTCCCTCTGTCGTGGACCGTGAGACCGACCGAGCTGAGACGCTGGAGGATATCCGGCAGTTCCTCCAGGCGTCTGCCCCCGCTATTTCTTCCGTTCCTTTGCCTCAGCGCAAACAGAAGGGCTCCTCCTCACCCCATTCGGAGCCCAAGCGCGCTGCCTCTGATGAGGCTGGTTTGTCCCCCGTGTCGTCCTCCAGTCTTCGCTGGCCTTCCCCGTTAGCATCACCGATGTCGTTGTCCGGACGGAAGTTCACCCGGTTCCGTCTTCCTTGCCTCCTACCACGGTCCTTTCTTCCTTGCCGCTTACCTCTGTGCAGTCTTCTATGTCTCCAACCCCAGTTTTGTCGCCCTTGCCTCCTAACCCTGTTCCTTCATCTCCTTCTGAACCTGTTCCTTCCCCACCCTCTGACCCTGTTCCTTCCTCTCCATCCGATCCAATTCCCTCCTTAGCCTCTGACCCTGTTCCCTTCGTACCCTCTGTCCATGTTCTGCCTTCTGTTCCATGTTCTTCGCATCTTAGTTCTCGTCCGTTTCTGCTCGATCTCCCTTTCCCTCCGGGCCATGAGCAGTCCAGCTTGGAGGTTCGGTCTGGCCCTCAGCTGTCGCCTTCCACCATTCACGCGGCCAAGCGCGTGCCGGGTGCGTCCGCGGCTCATCGCGATTTGTCCCTTGTTCCCTTTGTGTCTTCTCGTCGACGGGAACCTTCGACGGTTTCCGCCACGAGAATCCCGACGTTGGTATCGAGACGACAGTAATGTTTGTCATCCGACAGTGGAATTGTTAAGGGGTTCTCCCCAAGTGGGAGGAACGCCAGCTCTTGCTTTCTAGCGTTTGGCCTTCGGTGGTCTGTTTGCAAGAATATAAACTTGGGACTCGTCCCTTCCCGGCACTTCCGCAATTCCTGGTGTTTAATTCTATCCCCCGGCCGGGGGCGTGTCCCATGGCGGTGCTTCTCTTTTAATTTTCTTCCTCTTCGCTATTCTCTGCGCCACTTCCCCTCCGTACTAACTTGCAGGCTGTTGCTGCAAGGGTTTTTATTTCCAAGCTTTCAACTGTTGGTTTTATGTACATCCCCCCCAGATTTTAATTTGAGTCTGTGTGACCTTTTAGAACTCACAAGTCAGTTACCTACCTCGTTTTTATTACGTTGTGATTTTAATGCTCGCCACCCATCTTGGGGTGATACTGCCCCTAATCCCATGTTCTGCCTTCTGTTCCATGTTCTTCGCATCTTAGTTCTCGTCCGTTTCTCGTCCGAGTCCCTCTTATTATCCGATTCCCTTTGTCTTTTAAATTCCAGTGATTTTACTTCTTACCATGTTCGAACGGATTCTTTTAGTGTTGTTTGTAGATAGAGGAGAGTAGGAAAAGGGGCAAAGAAAAAATAATAGCATATGCGAGTTGCGAACAGCTTCCCTCCTCGCTGGACTACTGCTAGCCAGCGGCGAAACCACTCAGCCATCCTGAGTCTCAAAAAAGACTCATTCAAACGAGACTTTTAAGCCGCTCGCCTGCACTTCTCGTACGCTATACAACCCCCCTCCTAGAAGCGGAGCGTATTTTGAAGAAATGAAGAGAGCCCGTTTGGAAATGTTATCAAAGGGCTAACGCTTCCCCTCCCGGGTCTGGGCACCATTGTAGATAGAGGAGAGTAGGAGAAGGGGCAATGAAAAAATAATAGCATATGCGAGTTGCAAACAGCTTCCCGCGTCGCTGGACCACTGTTAGCCAGCGGTGAAACCACTTGGCCATCCTGAGTTTCAAAAAAGACCCATTCAAACGAAGCTTTTAAGCCGCTCGCCTGCACTTCTCGTACGCTATACTGTTGACTTGTCTTTATGTTCGCCTGACTGTTTCCTCGACTTCTGGTGGTCGATTCGGGATGACCTTTCCAGGAGTGATCACTTCTCGATCATGCTATCGGCCGCCCTTCCTGGCCCGTGCCTTTCCCTTCCTCCTCGTTGGGATCTGACTCGAGCAAATTGGGTTGGGTTTCGGGAGGCTTCCTTTATTGATGCCTCCCGGGGCTCTTCGATACCGTTGATTCAGCGGTCTCATATTTTAGAGGCTGCTGAGCGCTTTGTTCCGCGGAGGTGACCTGTTGCAGGGTGCTCCACAGTCCCCTGGTGGTCGAAGGATTGCGCGTCAGCTATTTCTGCCTACCAGTTGGCCCATTCCCGTTATAAGCGGAACCCGACCGTCTCGAATAGGGTTGATCAGAACCGGGCTCGCGTCATTCGTCAAAGAACCTCTGTCGTGCCCGCCGTGAGTCTTGGCGCCGGTACGTATCTTCCATTTCTTCGTCCACGCCACTGACTCGGGTTTGGAAGCGGGCCAATAAGATCCGTGGTTGCTACGCTGGTCATGCCACCCCCGCTCTGGACATCGGAGGATCGCTTGTGTCCGATGTCCAGTTGGTCAGTGAAGCTCTGGCTTACCATTTTGCTTCGGTGAGTAGCCCTGGTAGCTATCCTCGACTGTTTCTCGATTATAAGGTCGCCATAGAGTCTCGCATTTTAGCCCCTTTTCGGGCACATCTAGAAATACTTGAGATATCAAATATTCCTCTTAGGATCATAAACCAGATGTATTTCCAAGATACTTTTACTCTTGAACATTTTTTGATTTGAGGCATTGTAAAATGTGAAAAGAAATTGGTAAAGTATCCTGCATGGGATACTTTACCACTTTCTTTTCACACTTTACACTTCACACCCATATCACATTGCAACACATTTATCTGGCTATGTGCTATTAGATTTCTATGCACATACCTCCATTATTGCGGGCGTGGGCGGCGTGTGTGTCGGAGTAAAAAGAGGGAGATCTATCTGGCTAGTACGGTGACGGCTCAGAGAATGCTTGCGCGGCCAAGCTCTCACGGGCTAGCGCGCTCTGATTGGTGCAGAACTATAATCCAGGAGTCCCCGCACGGGCTTAAGCCATCTGCGCCATCAAAGTATTGCACCACGTTGCGTCAAAAGCGTGGTATGAAGTATCCCGGGCAGGCTACCTTCCCGCTAAAGGGTTAAATTTTACCACGTGCGCCACCTACTCTTATAATGCTCTCTTTTCCGTCTATGAGCTGTGGGATGCTTTGTCTCACTGTGGTTCCACCTCTCCCGTTGATGATAGCATCCATTTCGACTTTCTCCGTTGGCTCCACCCCCACTCAGAGTTATTTTTTGGTTGACCTCTACAACCTTTTTGGGCCAAATGTATCTATCCGTTCCCCTGGCGTGTGGAGGTTGTTTTACCCTTTCTCAAGCCCGGTAGGGACGGTTTGGACACCAATCACTATCGCTCGAATGCTCTTACGAGCTGCCTCAGTAAGTTTTTCGAGAAGATGGTCCAAGTTCGCCTCACTTGATTTTTGGATTCCAACTCGCTCCTCTCTCCATTTTAGTGCAGTTTTCGCAGCGGTCGTAGTACTTTTGACCACCTCATTCGTTTGGAAGACTCCGTTTTACGAGCTTTTTCCTCCAGGTATCATGTGTTAGTGGGTGTTCTTCGACATTTAGAAGTGCTATGTCAGTTATATGATTCGGCTATGAGGGGCTTTTTACCGGTTTTTATTCAAGAATTTTTATCGTCCCGTAATATTAAGGTCCGTATTTTGGATGCTTTCTCAGGCTTGTAGATTCAAAAGGAGGGTTATCCCTAAGGGTGTGTTTTGAATGTGGCATGTTTCGCCGTTGCCATTAATAGTCCGGTGTCCACTCTTCCGGAGGTGTTTTTGGCTTCCCTCTTTGGGGATGACTTGGCGTTGTTTTGTTCATCTTCCCGCTTACGTTCTGCTGCCCGTTGATTACTGCTGGCATTTGATGCCGTGTCGGGTCGTGCTGTCTCAAAGGGTTTCCCTTTTTCGGTTACTAAAACGAAGTCTATGCATTTTTATTGAGGTCGTGGTGTCCTTGGTCCCCCTTCCCCATTCTTGGATGACACGGCGATTGAATATGTCCCCGTTTTAAGTTCTTGGGTTTAATTCTTGATAGCAAGCTCACTTGGGTACCCCATTTGCGTTGCTTGAGGGCGTCTATTACCTGGTAGGGCCCTACCACTCTAGTCCAGCCAGACCGGATAGGAGAGGGACAGGCCCAAAAGTCCAAGACAGATACTCCAGTCAGGCTACACGGGAGGTTTACTCAAATATATCATTAATGACTGGCTAAGTGTATCCTCCATATAAAATACCTTGAAAATATAACAAATTGAGATTGAAATGAACTGGCAGTAGGTCAAAGGTGGAACAATTCTTCACCGAGAAAGTACTGCAGTCTAGACTTAAACGCAGTGAGGCTCGGAGCATCAACAATATCTTGGGGTAGAGAATTCCATTTTTGGATAATTCGACAAGAGAAAAATCGTCTACGAGCTTCCAACTGACAATGCTGCATCTGAAACTTAAATTTATGACCTCTTGTGCCAACAGTAGGTGCAATTGTGAAGATGTCGGAAGGGGAGATGATGGTTAAATCGTGGAATATACGATAGCAATAAATAAATAAGACTATGGATTTGCTTAGGGTTTTATCCCACACCACTGGACTACGGTTGCCAGGTGTACACTTCAGCATCTCCTTCAACCTTGAAGATACTCAATTGTTCATTCGCTTGGGGCCTGTCTTAGTAGTGGAGCCTTTCGCACCTCTCCTATCCCTAGCCTTTTTGTTGATGATGGCATGCTTTCCTTGCAATTCCACCAGCTGCAGGTGTGCCTACAATTCCTGTTTCGTGTTCAGCAATACCCTTCATCCCCAGTCCATGAGTGCCTTTTTGCCCTGTCCTCTTCAGAATCTTTTGATCTGCAGCCATCTCTACCCCGGCATCTGGGGCTCCGGGTTGGGGACCATCTTGCCTCCCTGGGATGTTGGCCCTCCCATTCTTGCCAGCTCTGTGTTGGAGCGTTTTGCCTTCCTGAGGTCTAAACTGCTTTTTGTCATTTTGAAAAAGGGTCTACTGACTCTCGTCGCTAATTGTGAAGACTATGGGCAGATGCGACTCTAGTTTATTTTGGGGGCTACTTTTCATTGTTTTTCTGCTATCGCACTGGCCAATCACAGATCTGGATTCAGTTTCATAAATGACCAATCAGAAAGCTGTATTTGTTTCAAGGCTTTTTGTGCATTTTATTTTTAGCAATTCACGGCCTGCTTTGTAGGTGATTTGTTCTTTTACGTCCACACACCCTTTGGTTTTATGGATTTGCTCCTGGCTGGTTAGAAATGCCTCCTGTTACAGGGTTCTTTCTGTTTGGGGTCCTGGGCAACAAGGCAGCTGATTGGCTGGCCTGCTTGGCCTCCCATTCTCGCCAGCTCCGTGTTGGAGCGTTTTGCCTTCCTGAGGTCTAAACTGCTTTTTGTCATTTTGAGAAAGGGTCTACTGACTCTCGTCTATTAAAGTGCCTGTTTCTTGAACATGCATGTTCTCATGCTCGCCAGTGTCCCATCTATACTGATGGCTCGAAGTCGGACCTCGGTGCTGGGGCGGCCGCAGTGTCCTTACAGAGTCTCTTTGGTGTACCCTCCCACCTGTAGCATCCGTTTTTACCGCAGAGTTAACAGCCATTCTTTTGGCCTTTAATTTGATTTTATCCCTCAATTTTTCAGATTTTATTTTTAGCAATTCCCGGCCTGCTTTGTAGGTGATTTGTTCTTTTACGTCCACACACCATTTGGTTTTATGGATTTGCTCCTGGCTGGTTAGAAATGCCTCCTGTTACAGGGTTCCTTTCTATTTGGGGTCCTGGGCAACAAGGCAGCTGATTGGCTGGCCTGCTTGGCCACTCTCGAGATGCTGGATGCAGCCCCTCTTCCATTTAGGGATTCCTACCTCATAATCAGGGTGTATATTTTTGTTTGTAGCAGAGACAGTAGGAGTCATTTCCCTCTTCTAAGCTGTCCCTTATTAAACGCTCTGTCTATTCTTGGTCATCTAGGTCTCAGTGACTCCTGTCTTGGGAGGTTGCCCTTTGCCAGTTGCAAATTGGGTGTAGACAGAGTTTCCCCTGGTTGTCCCTTTTGTGGTGCTGAGCTGTCTGTGGCTCACATTTTATAGTTTGTCCCTGCCTTGCCTCTCTTTGAAATTCTTGCTTCCCTACCCTTTCTGGTGTCGCCTTTCCTGCTCGAATTTGCTTTATTTTAACAGAAGACCCTTCAGTCGTCCTCCCTCCTTACATTTTATAAATTCTTTCCATTTTTGTATTTAGGTTTATTGTTTTATCTTTTATCCTGTGCCCTTCCCTGCAGCTGCTGCATGTTATTTGTTTATTGCCCCAGCTGCCCTTGTTTTTAGAATGCGTGCTGTATGCCTGTAATTTTAGTGTGCATCTCTGTGTGTTGTACTGTTTTCGGTAATACTTCAGTTTCGGGGCGCATGATAGGTGGCGCTGTTTATAGGCTACAATATATTTCTTATGACGTCAGATGGTAGTGTCAGATGTGAATAATTACGGGTTATATTTTTTTGTATAGGAGTATATACTGGGGGGCTGTGCCCCCCAGACCCCCCCAATTGATTGAAACTCAGGATCATCGCAGGGTGGTCTCCCTACAGGGATATCTTTCCCATGAGCAGTCCCCTTAATTTACTGGGGTGGGTTCCCCCAACACCTTTTTACTGGCAGAAAAACCTAACCTAATAGGTTTCTTGATTAGTTTATAAGAACATAAGAAAAGAAGGAGACTGCAAAAGACCATTCATGGCCTACACTTGGCAGCTCCTGTTCCAGTCAACACACAAAAGATTTCTTACCAGAGAAAAGTCATCAACATTGTCACCCTTTACAGGAGTTCGTCAGATCTAATCTACAATATACATAAAATGCATCCAGAGGATTATGTCCATTCATGCAACCGCAAAATAATCTCCCCACTCCTTAAAAAAATATATACATATATACATAAAAAAATCAGTCCCATCTAGCAGCTTCATTCATATATTTATCTAATCTATTCTTAAAACTACCCAGAGAGGAGGCTTCTATCACATGTCTAGTGAGCCTATTCCATTCATCTACCACACAATTTGTAAACCAATTCCTCCCAATCTCCTTCCTAAACCTATACTTATCAAGCTTAAACCCATTGCTACGTGTCCTGTCATGTTCACTAAGTATAAGAACCTTACCCAGATCCCCTTTATTATATCCTTTTACCCATTTGAAGACTTCAATC
Organism: Ceratothoa steindachneri; assembly: GCA_963969495.1. Classification (NCBI taxonomy): domain Eukaryota; kingdom Metazoa; phylum Arthropoda; class Malacostraca; order Isopoda; family Cymothoidae; genus Ceratothoa; species Ceratothoa steindachneri. Next base: position 125,920,229 of record OZ018330.1, on the reverse strand, counting down.
AATTCCCCTCTGACTCTTCTCCTTTCCAATGTATGTAGATTTAGTTTTCTGAGCCTTTCACCATAAGGTAAGTTCCTTAGCCCACCAATCATCTTTGTCATCCTTCTCTGCACAGACTCAAGCAAATCAATATCCTTCCTATAATATGGTGACCAAAATTGTACTGCATAGTCTAGATGAGGCCTAACTAGCGCCAGATACAGTTTTAGAATGACTTCAGCACTCTTATTGCTTACACTCCTCCTAATGAATCCCAATATCCTATTAGCTTTATTCTTAGCATTTAGGCATTGCTTTCTAGGACGAAGGTCTGAACTTACCAAAATACCCAAGTCCCTCTCACAATCGCTCCTCCCTAAATTTCTCCCATTTAATTTATAACTATTCAGTGGATTATTTCTACCTATACTAAGTACACTACATTTGTCTATGTTAAACTTCATTTGCCATTTCTCAGCCCAATTGGACAGAATGGTCAATTCCTCCTGCATTACAACAGCATCAGAATCAGCCCTAATGGCCCTACCTAGCTTAGTATCATCAGCAAATTTACTCAGGTCACTACTTATACCTATGTCAAGATCATTAATATAAATTAAGAATAGCAAGGGACCCAAAACAGATCCTTGCGGAACTCCACTGCTAACACCCCCCCACTCAGATTTAATTCCATCTATACTAACTCTTTGCTGTCTGTCACCAAGCCATGACTGAATCCACCTAAATATACTGCCATCGATCCCGTGTGCTTTAACTTTGCTCCATCGATCCCGTATGCTTTAACTTTGCTAGATAATCTAAAAGTTTTTTGCGATTATACAAACTAAAGCCAAATTCAAATAACAAAGAAGCACATGGAGAGCACGAAAACGCAATAACGAAAGAAAAACATTTGCAAAATGGGTCCTATTTATAAGCTACGATGTTGCCAGTAAGAAGCTGTTATTGTTCGCAGCAAACAAAAAATATGAAAACAAAACAAAAAATGATAAAGACATCAAGAAACCTTACCTAACTTAGAAAAAACTATAAACGAGCAGAGGCGCAGTTATTTAGTAAATAATACAGACTAAAAGTTACAATTCCCCAAAACAACAAAAAAATATAACGCCGTGTTTGGTCACATCTGAAGCTATTGTCTGACATCATAAGAGATATATTGTAGCCTACTAATAGCGCCACCTACCGTGCACCCCGAATCTGAAGTATTACTCTGTTTTCTTCTAATCCTTTGCTTTTCCCCATTTTTATTGAGTGTTTCCCACGCCTCTTCTGAATTTTTTTGCCGACCCTGTTTTAACAGTGCTGCCATTAAGAATCCATTAGGATTGGGCGTCTGCCACCTTGTTTTTCCCTAAACTAAACTAATAAAAGGAGCATTGGTGAGATACCCATCCATATATGCCTCTCTTTCTCCATAGTGGGGCACATTGGCTCTCATATCCCTCCACACTCTCTATGTTTTGCATGGTAGCACCAGTTTCTCAATCCATGAAATTCTGGGATTGGTTGACAGTTAGAGGAGTGTATCCTTTGGATGATAAATTTGAATAGGCTGCCCATCCATCAGATACAACTGTCATGCCCGGCAAAATCCACTTTTTATCGCCGCAAGGAGGGTTTTGCGATTCAGATTTTCGACTGGGATGATGAAATTGTTTTTCAATTCATGTTCAAAGCCTCCAAATAACCATTGGCCTTCCATTACACAGCTTCGGTTATACTTCCGCTTGCTGGAATTTTGCCTCATCTATTTCTACAGCTTTGCCGGGACCTCCACATAGTGATGCAAAAGTTTCGAAATAATTTAAAACAACTCAACAAAAGCTAAACCAACGAAGAGGGGTTGTTTGACCTACGTCTGTATGCTCGGCTATCACACTCATTGGGACCCTGTTCATGTTAAACAAAAATATGACTATTATTATTTTTCTGATGGAGAGGCACAAACCGGTGGAAAAAGTCCCTTTGCGAGTGCTCGATTTATATTTACATCATTTTTGGTTGCCACCCATGCCAATAAAAGATTTATCGCATCAAAATACCCAATTTTTGTTCATTTTAAGTTTGACTTTACAAGTGGGGCACTCACATATAGTTTTTAAAAGACAATGGCTTCCTAAAAATGTGATACACTTATCGCTATCGGCTAGAACAGCACCTAAATGGTGACATTCAAGTAACAAAATTCACTTGTAAGAGACATCTTGACTAATGGCATGAAATATGTCAAGTGTAGCTGGAAAGGTAGAGTTGCTTTGATATATGCAATTTTGAGAATGTGTTTTTCTTGAAAGGCACATGTATCATAATAACTTACTTGGGGTAGCTTAGGGTGTAGCCCTCACAGTTATGGTGGTCCACTGCTGCTCTCAGTCCTGGTGTTTTTTTTCATTTGGTCCACTTGGTTTGGTAGTGAGTTTGAGGTCCTGCAGCTGTCAGTGTATCTTGGTAGGGGGAGGTTCATCAGGCAACATCCAGAGGAACTTGTCGAGGCTATATTAAGCGCCAGTTTGGTTATCGGAACCAGGAGATTATACTGTGCCTGTACAACTCACTTGTCCTACCGCACCTGGAGTATGCCGTACAATTTTGGAGTCCTTCATTGCGAAAGGACATCGCGAGATTGGAATGCGTACAAGCCAGGGCAACCAAGCTGATTCCCTCTATCCGACATAAAAGTTATGAGGATAGACTAAGGGAATTAGATCTGTTCTCGCTAGAGACCCGTAGACTGCGTGGTCAGCTCATCGAGGTTTTCAAAATACTTCGAGAGTTCGACAATGTTGACTACCGGGATATGTTCACACTGAGTGAGAACAGAACGCGCAATCACGGCTTCAAACTTGAACTGAAGCGTTACAACCGCAATCTGTGTGGAAATTTTTTCACTTACAGTATCTGCGGTATGTGGAACGCACTTCCAGTGGAAGTTTTCAACAGTGAATCGGTTGACCAGTTCAAGTCAAGACTAGACAAAGTCTTGAAAAGTGGCCGTTTAGGGACGCAAAACAATTGAGCAGCCATGTGCCCGCTCAATTGCTAGTCCAAAGGTACCCTCTTTGAATGGACCGTAAGGTCTCCTAGGGTACCTTCTTTCCTTGTTGTTACTCCTTGTTGTTACCTCCTTTGGCAGTGAGTTGAATATCTTGGGGCCGTGTGTTAAGCTAGATGAAAGTAGTGTCTTGATTCTTGCCGGGGCCATTGTTGGTAGGCTCCTCATACACTTGCGTCCAGTTCTCTCTGAGGTATAGGGTTATAGTAGAGCAGATTGCGTAGGGTCAGGCGCTTCTTGCTCTAGTATCTTCCAGATGTAGATGGCCCTGTATCTGTCCCTTTGTTATGAATACAACCCCAGTACCTTGAGCCTCTCCCAGTAGTTGAGGTCCCTCAGTCCTCTCAATTGCCTCGTGAATGACCTCTGCACTGCCTCTAGGAGTTGGATGTCACCTTTCCTGTGTAAGGACCATAGCTGGCTGCAGTAGTCTAATATGGGTTGAACTAAGGCATTCCAGAGTTATCATTGCTTACCTAGTTCAATCCTATGAGAGGCAAGAACAAGTGTTTTCCCTAAATATTTTAATATTCTTTAACATATCAGAAATATGGCGAATCTTCTTTGCATTTTCAAGTACAGTTCTTGCCTCATTTTCAGGTTCTCTCTCTGGTGGTGAAGGTTCTAAGGACCCACCCACCCATGCCCTAAGCCTTCCTTACTGTTGTTGTAATGTGGTGATGGAAGGTGCAGTCTGCACTCATGATGACTCCTAAGCACTTGACATGTGGGTGTGGGGTGATTTCTTGTCCCCCCTCACTGTACAGTTTGGTCTCCTCTTTGATTGCCTGGTTAACTCCATGTCTCAACATTTCAAATTTATCCTCATTAAACTTCATATTGCTTGCAGCAGCCCAGGCATATACTTTGTTGAAGTCTTGTTGCAGAAGTGTCACATCCTCCACACTGGTGGTGACACAGCTTACACTAGTGTCATCAGCAAAGGATGAAAGAACGGAGTTTCCAATTCTCTCTCCGAAGTTTCCCATAATCTATAAAGAGAAGAGGAGAGGTCCCAGCACTGATCCCTGGAGCACCCCACTGACAACTTTTACATCCTCTGACTTATGACCACTTATAGTGACTGCTTGGGTCTATCCGCTGAGGAAGCTGTGCAGCCAGCTTGCCTGTTACCCCTATAGATCTTATTTTGTGAAGTAAGATGCTGTGGTCTACTTTATCAAATTCTTTGGCAAAATCGAGAAACATGATATCTACATTTCTGCCCTCTGCCAGTTTCTGTAGGACCCAGTCATAATGTGCCAGTAGCTTGGATAGACAGAATCTTCCTTTTCTGAAGCCTTGCTGGTTTATGCTGAGTAGGTTATGGTCCTCTAAATACATGGTGATTTGTTTCTGGCATATTTCTCAAATACTTTGATGAGATTTCATAGTGACTGGTCGATAGTTCTTTGCCAGTGATCCGTTACCCCTTTGAATATTGGACATACAGTGGCTCTCTTGAGTATGTTTGGCACTATCCCAGTGTCCATCAAGCATCTCCATATTTTTTGTAGAGGCTTAGCCAGGGTTGTATTAAAAGCACAAAAGAATACAAATGAGATAGTTGAGCAACTACCTAAAAAAAAGAAGAAAAAGAAAAATTTACTTATTACCAGTATTAAAAGCACAAAATACTTGAAAAAAATATGCTTCTGAAGGAGCTGAATTGGTGATTGGTCAGTGGGATACCAGAAAAACACTATAAATAGCCCCCCAAATATCTACAATTACATCCGGCCATAGTCTGGAGATATATCTTATAATCAAGCCTGCGTAGTTCCCATACCTGTCTCAATGCTTTCAAGGGTTTTTATTTCCAAGCTTTTAACGGTTTGTTCTATGTACATCCTCCCAGATTTTAATTTGAGTCTGTCTGCCCTTTAGAGCTCACAAGTCAGTTACCTACCTCGTTTTTATTACGTGGTGATTGTACTGCATTTTAGGAGGAGGATTGCTGGCACCTGATCTGGTCCTGGGTGTTTTGGAAAAAATACAAATAAGATAGATAAGCAACTACATAAAAAAAGAAAATCAAAGAAAAACTTACTTCTTACCAGTATTAAAAGCACAAAAGAATACAAATGAGATAGTTAAGCAACTACCTAAAAAAAAGAAGAAAAAGAAAAATTTACTTATTACCAGTATTAAAAGCACAAAATACTTGAAAAAAATATGCTTCTGAAGGAGCTGAATTGGTGATTGGTCAGTGGGATACCAGAAAAACACTATAAATAGCCCCCCCAAATATCTACAATTGCATCCAGCCATAGTCGGGAGATATATCTTATACTCAAGCCTGCCTAGTTCCCATACCTGTCTCAATGCTTTCAAAATGAGTATAATTTCAACAAAAGTCTATTAAATTTAATGAGAAATTATGAGAAGTCTTATTAAAGATTAAAAATTTAAATACTCAAAAAAACACACTACTCTTTTAAGAACTTTAGACACAGGTTTTGGTGTGAAAATTGAAAACTATGCTCTTATAAATACTTGTAATGATAGTTATGAGTAGTGGTGAGTGTAGCTGCCTTACAAGATTTTATTGTAATGATATAAATTAGTAAGGTATATTCAAACTGCCCCTTTTTATAGGGTTTAATCACCTATATTCATAATATATCTAGAAAAGAACCAAAACAAAATATTAGTAATATGAATAGTGAATACATATGAACAAATATAAATGAATAAGGGGAACGTATAACAATACTTGTATCCAGGGTTGCCAATCTGTGAAATTCATGGTTTTTGGTCACAGCAGTAGAAAGTATGGCAGACTTATTTTAATATCAATATTAATCCCATCAATGCCTAGTATCTAAGAAATATGTACTTTCCGCAGCAAAATGCAACCCTATATGATGACTGGAGTGCCTAAAAAGAGTATTAGTACTTTTATAACTAAAGATACAGTGTAGGTTTTCTGAAGTTTGACCCTTATATTTAATCCACCCTAATATTAGGCTGCAAATTACTTGCAGCAACTTGTGTTCTTGGAGGCAGTTGCCAGATCACTGCTAAAATAAATAAAAATACTGTCTTTGAATTGGGTGCACTTGCAGCATGCACTCTCATTTGAATGAGTGCTCTTCTGCATCTTATTGTGACAACTGCATTATCCTCCAGACTGTTCAGCGCATTCTTACTGAATCTCCCAGCCAAGTTGATCTTTGTGCATGTTACTGGGACCAGTGGGGTCACTACTGCTTGTTACTTGTACTTGTGATGGGTTTCCAAACACAGACTTGACAACTATTTGACTTTTTAGAAGAGGTTGGCCTACTCCATTTTATTTGACTCTTGTTCCTGAATGTGGGAGAGGTAGGCCTCCCTTTGATGCTGGAGCGTGCTTCCTGTAGCGGGCCGAAAATAGATCTCTAATCCCAATCGATAATCGATCCAACCCGCTTCCTACACTGTCCGGACGTGAGAAATCGAGGGAGAATAAAACGGATTGTATATACAGTCCCTTTACTTACAAAAAATACAATGATAGTTACAGTTTATATTTACAAAATTTTATATTTACTAGGGAAGTGTGCACACTTCAAAATGAGGCTAAATTCCCCAATCAAAATAACGATACCAAACGAGAATCTTATAACAGGCAGATACAACAATTTACATATATTCTACACATCACAAAAAAAACACAACCACAACCGAACGAAAAGGGGACATGCGCTATGACTTGCTGGAGGTGGGTGGTAGTTGGGTAACTAGAAGGAGGCAGGATTATCAACGAAGGCAGGTATGGCAGTTCAGGTGGTTAGAGACACGAAAGCCCTCCTCTCAGGGCTGGGTGGAGCACTCTTCTATAGAACCCCTCTTGCTGCCAGTCCACACTTCCACTCTCTGAAGAAGAGATATATCCTCCTTCAGTGACCCATTTATTTATACATGGATGGCGAAACTAATAAGTGGGCATTACCCGAAAATACATCGACTAGCTTACCTCTTTCCAGAATAACGCTTCGTTAAAAGTTAATTTAAACAAAGAACTATCTTATTATAGTGATATTTCAAAATTAGCTATTATCTTTCCAGAATAACGCCTGGAAAGAAAGAAAAACATGGTAATCATTTTATACATGAATTAAACAAAAATAAAACAAACCCATTCCCATTCACACACATTCTTACAGAGGGAGGGAGAGGGTACTGAGAAAAGGGGTGGGAGAATGGCCCTTTTACACACACTCACATTTGCCCCACCACACCCCTCCTTCCTTAAGCCATTCGACCAGCCACTCACTAAACCCTTTCAATCACTCTCCACGGTACCACTTGTGCTCAATCGCACCCTTCTGCACCCATTCACCCTCTTCTACTGGTCCCTGGCTACGCGTAGCAATTAGTCGGGGTTGTTCGTCAGTCGTCCTGTCAGTCTCATCGTCACTATTTATCATCTCATCAACCATACTCTTAGCCCTCACCAGTTCTCCCATCTCACGACAGAATTCTTTCATACTCTTCCATTCAGAACCCTCACTCTTCATACCCCCATTCATCAGCTCCTCACTCACAGCTCTCATCCAACTCAAGGTACATTCTTGCGAAACAGACAGGTCACTCACATCCCCTGTATTCTCAACAGGCATACCAGAAACCCCTTCGACTGGTTCCCACCAGAAACCTGAAAAATCAGCCACTTCATCATTCACTACATCAAACTCACCCCTACTATTACCATTCATAAAACCCGAAAAATCAGCCACACTAGGTTCATTCTGCCCAAACACACTATCATTCATACTGTTCCCAAAACCAGAAAAATCAGGCACAGGCAGCTCACTCACTCGTCTACTTATACCAGCCAAATCACTCACCTGTTTACGCAAAAACTCAATCTCCCTTTCAAGATCCCCCATACCAGAAACACTCTGCTCAGACTTACTTTCATTCGTACTTGCATTCTTCCTTTCACCCTTCTTTGTACGCTTTCTACTCCTCGAGACTAAGACTAGCTCTTTCCCAGACAGATCCATTCTATCACATTCAATCTCATCATCATGCACTTTACCTCTTTCTCTACACAGTCCATACACCGGATGGCTCACCAGGTAGTCAGGAGGTTCTCTCCATCTCCTTAACTGACTCTGATGAGCCCGCACTCTCTCAGTCATGCCGTCATTCAAACTCTCCAAAACATACGTTACCCCATTTTCCCAAACTCTCACAACTCTATAAGGTCCATCAAACTTCTCACTCATCTTTGATACATTCAACCTACCCTTCACTTCTTTCACCTTCAATACTTTTGTACCTAATTCAAATGAACGGAACCTTTCATGCGCCTCACGCCATACACTCTGCTCACTTTCACTCAAACGAAACCTATCTTTCACTCGCCTTTCAAAATTCATCACAAACTGACATGGGGACATTCCAGTTGCACTATGCACAGTTGAATTATACGCCCACAACACTCTCCCCAGACACACATCCCAGTCATTCACTGTCGTACTCATCATTCTCAACATCTCACACAAGGTTCTTATAGTCCGTTCAGCCAATCCATTTGAAGACGGTACATACGGAGTTGTTCTCACATGCTCCACACCATTCTCTCTCAACATTTGCTCAAACACTTCCCCTACAAATTCAGGCCCATTATCACTCAGACATCTTCTAGGCTTCCATACACACATAGGAAAAAACAACTGCTCAACCACACGCGCAACAGTCACACTCCTTTTATCTCTCACAGGCGCTGCATACACAAACTTACTTTTATGGTCAACCATCACAACCATACCAACATTCCCAGCACTCAACGCGGCAAAGAGACACAATCAATCACTACCAATTCAAACGGTTCTTTCGCATCAACTTTCAACATCGGTGGTTTCACTTGCACCTTTCGCTTCTGACACCTTTCACACGTAGTTGCAACATCATTCACAACAGTTCTCAGATACGGGTGGAACACATGCTCCTTCATACACTCCCACAGCTTAAACTTACCCATATGCCCATAATTATCATGCACAACCTTCACCAGACCAATCATACCAACTAAGGACATCACAGGTACATACATATCATCACCACCCTTCACATGCCTCACAAAATATACAACATCCATACAAACAACAAAAACCTTAGCATACCTTTTAAAATCACTTAAACACTCTGGCCATTCATTCAAATCAACACGCATCATTACACACTTCTTCAACTCACTAACAAAAGGACACATCTCTTGCATCTCTAGAATATCATCATCACTTAAAATCTCATTCTCATCATCCATGACCAACTCAATCATACCGCAAAACTTGACAACATTCTTCGCACACTCATTCAACCTCATCACCTCACATTCACCTTTCATAAGACGATCCTTATCAGCATCCAAAGACAAATCATTCAATCTCATAAAGTCTACACCAAGCAAGAAACAACAAGGCATTTGCTCACCTTTCAGAATCACAAAGTCATGCTTCACATTCACACCATTACCCAAACTCACTTTCAGACTAACCTGTTCCCATGCCACTATCAAGCCATTCCCTAATCCACTTATCCGTAACTTCACAGGTTTATGCTCGCAACATCTAAACTCTTCATACTTACTCAGAATATTCTCATTCACTAAAGACACTTGCGCTCCAGTATCAATCAAACCACAGAACAACCTTTCACCAACTTTCACTCTCGCTTCCATCATATCAGGTCCACCATGTTCGCAATACACAGAAGGAACAAGCACACCAACATCAGCACTGATATCCACACTGTCATTAACTCCCATATCATCACTCAACACACACTCATCTTCATCCAGACAATCATTCTTCTCTCTTATATATGAACACTTTTCAATTACCCAATTGTAGTGCACACCGCTCAAACATTGCAGATGTACCACATTAGGATTCAAACCCTTCATCTTCTCATCCTTGTACACAATCGGCCTCTCACCACCAAAGTGCACATAAACAATCACTCCATACAAACGACTCACTACAATCAACACTTCCTGAAATGGCGGAACCCCTTGCATACACATCGCTCTCAATTCTTTCATGAAGTTCCGCACCTTTGCCATACCAATGCTTTCAGGCTTCCTACACACTTCATTCATTACCTCCTTCCTTAAATCATCTACACTATCGGGCACTCTCACATCTACTCCATCACTCTTCAAATCTTGCAAACCATTCCATACACTCTCAAACAAGGAATCACCACCACCCTTACTCTCTTTTCCATTCATAATCCCTTTCGGCAAATACTCAGGATCACTCACTCCACACACATTTTCATCATTCGTACCAGGATACCTTGACATCAAATCAGCCACTCCATTCCGTTCACCAGGCACATACTCAATCACATAGTCAAAGTCACTCAAATCTTCCAAAGTCCTTGCAATCCTACTATCAGCCCACTTCATACACTGCAGATACACAAGAGGTTGATGATCGGTTTTTATCACAAACCTCACACCATACAAAAATGGACGCAACACTTTCAAACAATATCTTATCGCAGCCAGCTCTCGTTCCACAGTCGAATACTTTCGTTCTGCAACATTCATAGCCTTGGATACATACCCAATTATTCGCCTGACATTCTCTCCATTCAAACGCTGCTCTTGCATCAGAAAACCTCCCATACAATACCCACTCGCATCTGTATACAATTCAAGCATTTTAGCATTTACACTATAATCTGGGTAAGCCAATTCAACATCTTCAGCCGCTGCCTCTTTCAGTCTCTCATACGCCTCATTCATCTTATCATTCCACTTGACAACCATACTACCTTTCTTGCCCATCCACTCAGTCAGAGGCTTACTCACACCAGAACAATCACGTATAAACTTTCGCTGGAACTCAATCAAACCCAAAAATGACTTCAGTTGCTTCACAGTCACCGGTTTAGGAAACATTCGCACCTTCTCAACATACTTTGATGATTTTCGCAATCCATTCTCACTCACCATATGCCCAAGGAATTCCACTTCTTTCGCAAACCATTCACACTTCGCCACTTTCACCTTCACACCAACACTCTCCAACGTTCTCAACACATCATTCACCAATCTCATATGCTCCTCAAAAGTCTCAGTCATAATCAAAATATCATCTATAAACGCAATCACATTCTTACTCGCAAACTTACTCAACACAACATTCATTGCCCACTGGAAGGCTCCGGGAGCATTAGCCAACCCAAAGCTGAGGTTCCGGAACTGGTAATGCCTCTTTGAGGAAGAGAAGGCAGTTACTGGCCGTCTCTCCTCATCAATGGGCATCTGGTAATACCCCCGTACCAGATCCAGCTTCGTAAACCACTCCATCCCATGCATACTATACACACACTCAGATACCACACACATCGGAAACCTTTCTTTCACAGTCCTTTCATTCACCTTTCGATAATCCACACACAGACGCAATCTTCCATCCGGCTTACGTACAGGTACAATTGGACTATTCCATGCACTCTCACTCTCCTCAATCACCCCCAATTGCTCCAATTCCAAACACTGCTCCTCAATCTCTTCAGCAACCGGACGTGGGAAATGCCTCGGCCGCTGATAGATTGGGGAGTCCTCCTTCAGGACAATCTTGAATTCCGGGAGCTTTGCAACCCCGAAATCCAGATCACCCTTACTGAGGGCTCCCTTTCGCTCAAATATCATTCGATACACATCCTCCCTTTCATACTCAGTCAAACATCCATCCAATTTCACCATGTCCTTCACCTCATTATACATCCATTCACATGTCTTTTCATTCGCAACATTCACCCTGATATCCGTACTATCATCCATACCTACCTCATTGACAGTGGAGAGGTGGCCCAGTACATCTCCAACTTGGATTCCCCTCACCTGCCCTTTCACACTGGGGTCTGCCTGCACACATACAAAAGGATCATTCATTCTCATCAAGCCATCAAACACACAAGCAACACGCCTTACCTTATAACACGCATCCTTTCCATCCAATATCACAGTGTTCTCACTCACATTCAAACTAACATCCTTACTCCAACTCACTCTAACAGACACCCTTTCACCCTTCACAAGCCTTACATTCTCCATAGCAGTCACCTCAATATCAGTAAACACACTCCTCAAAACGCTACCATCTTTCCCTACATACAACTTATACACCCCATTTTTACCAATCTTTCTCTCAATCTGATCACTCGCAGGATGCACAACCATACGATTCATTTTCATAAAATCATAGCCCAAAATCACACCATACTCACTACTCACCTTATCAATCACAGAAAATTCACATTCATTCATCATCATACCATGCATTCGAACAGGTGACCTTATCATTCCAATCACAGGCACTCTCCTATTACCAATACCTACTAAACTACCCTTGCACTCAGACAGGAGGGCTTTCTCGCTAAACTTGTCATACACATCTTTATACACCAAGCTCGCCTTGCATCCAGAATCTATTAAAGCCAAACACTTAATTCCATTCAACTCCACCTTCACACTCAGACACTCATACTTCCTACCAGACAGCACTTTCACACTAGACAGACTTACCAACACATTACTCACACTCATGCACCCAGAGGATACTTCAGCAGGTACCCTCTTACCATTCAGTTTCCTGCTTCAGACTTTCCATTCACACCTTGCGCTCTCAGTCTAATCCAACACTTTTCACTTGAATGTCCTTCCATCTCACAATAGCTACATACATTCCTCTGGTCACGACACATCCTTGCATAATGACCAGCCTTTCCACAATTACCACATGCATATTTCATACTTTCCCCACCAGTTGCTCCACCATTCAACCTCGGACAATCTTTCTTCAAATGGCCTATTTCTTTACACTCGAAGCACTCTTTCACACTTTCCTGGCAATCCTTTATCATATGCCCTTTCTTACCACACCCAAAACATGCACCAGATGTCCACCTACATTCTGCCAACATATGACCTTTCCTTCCACACCGACGACATTCCACAATCTTTCTCACACCATTCGGTCTCTCATTTGCTGGGACATACCTCGGTTTCTCTCTCATATATCCGTTCCCACGCTTGAAATTCATCTGCCCCCTTCCATTCGACCACCCTCCATTTGCCCATCCATTCTGCCGGCCCAGGAAGTTTGACATCACTCCAGCTGGTGCAGCCTTCAGGGCATCCCTGTAGCTGACAAACTGCTGGGGTGGATGAAAGCTCCTGGGCTTCTTACCCCCAACATTCACACTGTACCATCCATCCTCTTCTAGATCGCTTTCATCATCAAATCGTCCATCTTCTAACAGTTCCAACACATCCTCCCACATCAACCGTTCACCTGTCAGTCTCACTCTCTCCTTTCTCTTTCCACTCAGCCATTCACTCACCTTTCGCGGGATCGTGTCCAAAAACTTCCTCATGAGTGGTTTACATTCATTTACATCATCATCACCATACCTCATTCTTGCCATACTCTCAAGCCTATGTGCATACATATTCACACTTTCACTCTTCCCAATTCGAGCCTTCTCAAATTCATTCACCCTCTTATACTTCACACTCTCTTTCATTCGTTTCACCTGCCCAATCAATCTCTTCTTCACTACATCGTACTTTGGCTCTCCCACACTCGTTATCACTCGCAAGAACTCCAACACTTTCCCATCCAAACAATCTCCCAGAACACTCACCCAGTGACCCTTGTTCTGCGGGTACATGAGCTTGCAGTACCGCTCAAAATCCCCGAAGAACTCATCCATACTCTTTCCCCCATGCAATCTAAACTTATCAATCCTTGGCACTTCCCCAATCAAAATTCCTTTCCCCACATTCACTTCACTCTCCGAAGAGCTACTCTCAGTCTCACTCATTCCAATCATATCGTCACTCTCTCCCTCATCTGAGTATAGCGAATCCACACTCTTCCCTCTCGCCTTCCTATCCTTAACCTTAGAACCATGCTTACTTCCTCTCTTACTTTCCACTCTCTTTCATTCACCCCCTTTCCTACCACTCACAGTATCTTCTTTAGACTCAATCATACTGCCATCCATTCCATTTAGCGGAGTCCCTTCAGTAGGAGCAGGGGTCAGGGTTGTAGGTCCTGGGACTGATCCAGCCCCTGTCATCATGTTATACAGGTCCTGCATCCGTCGGTCCGTCTGATCCTGTCGGTCTCCCATTTCTTTCTTCATCTTATCAGTCTTTTCATTCATCCCTTTTATTTTATTCTCCATTCCCTCCATCATTTCACACTCCTCTTCTTTCTTTCTCAACTCCAGTCTCAATCGCACTACTTCTTCATTCAATGTTTCCGCCCCCGTAAGGGGCGCGGCGATTTGCCATCCTGGCCGCCGTGCTGACGGGATCCAGCACTCCGTCCGGCCCCAGCTTAGCCTCTCTTCCTTCCTTCAGATAGCCCGATTTCTCCCCTACCTCGTCGCCTTTTCATACAACCTCTCCCACAACTTTCTCTGGTCAGCCTCTAATTTCACAGGGTAGAATGCTGACCTTCTTCTCAAGCCAACCACCCCGGATCGGGGCTGAGGGGGGAGGGGACATTGTTCCCTAACCCCTCAGCTCCGGTTCGGGATGGGGTTTTTTTAACAACCTGCTTCATCCCCACCCACATCTTCCTCACATCCCTTTTCCTCTCCTCTTCACAACCTATATTTTTTACGCCGTGTTCAAGGTGGAGCCGCCATGCCGAAGGACTGCCAGGCCACCAGGCGGGAGGGGTGGTCCCGAATGGCGGCGCCTGGCTCTGCCGGGCTTGTAAGCACCTCTCGCAGTGCGGGCAACTGCGAGAGGTGATGAGCTATTGCGTCCCGTAATCAAAAGAGGGTCACCATGCCCATGAATGAAAAAAAACAACAAAAAACCCAACCCCCAACTTCCCCAAGAAAATCGACGGAGCCGCCCTCGGGCAGCTCCACCGAGAAAATGGAGGTCCCCCCCCTTGTGCTTGCGCAAGGGACCCTCCATAATTCTTTAACCGGAGAGGAGGCTTACTCCTCTCCTACGCCTACGGGTGTAGGGGACTCCCCCTCACCCCCTTCTCTGGAGGTGCTTTCGGGCACCTCCCTATCTCCAGCGACAGTCCCTCCTTTGCTTTCTAAGGGGACTGCCAAGAAAGCCAGCAGGCAGCCCATTGCCGACCGCCCCTCGTGCAAGCGGCTCGGTAGGGCAAACCCCCTTAGGGGGGAGAGGGAAGCCAGGCCCCTTCGGTCGCTTCCCTCAAAAGACCTGCTGGCAAGAATTTTAAACCTTGCTGGGGTCAAGGCCTGTGCCTCCCCACACCACCTGACTAGTGACAATACTGCCAAGGGGACCTGCGATGTCCTGGGAGGGGATGGCCAATTGGAGGCCCCTCCTGTGATAGACATGGTCCTTGAGGAGACCCAGTCTCAGACGGTAGGGCCTTCCATGGGGGGGAATTCGGGCTCGGCGCCAAGCACCGAACCCGAATCCGCCCCTATGCAAGGTCCTCCTCAAATGGCTGAGGGCTCCGAGGCAAAAGGAGGGGAGGGATCTCCTCCGACAGGTGCCCCTACGACAACCAGGACCTTCTCCATTTCGGAGAGGGACCTGGCTGAGGCTGGTCCATCTGGCCTGGGGACTTCTGCCGGCGGAGGTGAAAAGCGGGTTCATTCCCCGCCCTCCTCTCCGAAAAAGAAAAAGACTAAAAAGACAAAAAAGACTCGGGGCTCCTCTCCATCCGCGGGGGCTGCGGGGACGGATGGGTCTGCTGCCACTCTGGCAAGCGACCAAGCCAAGATCGGCACATCCGCCCCCTCTGCCCCCCCGGTTGCGGAGCCCCTGACAAAGAAGACTACTACCAAGAGTGCACAGGGCGGAGCCTCGATGACATCGGGGCCCCTGATTCAGAGGTTACCTGGCGTTTTCGAGCCCGCTGGCTTCAAACGCTTCCTCGTTATTCGCTCCACTGATGGCACCATGTTGTCCAAGGGCAACATGATCCATCAGCGGAGAGGATTAGCTAGTGCAATTGGTAGAGAGCCGAAGGTAACCCGTTTCTCGGACGGGAGCCTTCTGGCGAATGCGGCGAATCCCGCCGAGGCGGCCAAGATTAGTGCTCTTCGGACACTTCATGGCACCCCGGTGAGTGTGACGCCGCACTCTACCATGAACTTTGTGAAAGGAGTAGTTTATGCGAGGGAACTCGTTGACTACTCCATTGAAGACATCACCTTAGAGCTGGCCGACCATGGGGCGGTCAAGGTCGAACGTGTGATGAGAAAACAGGGAGGGGCCTCGAGACCCACCCCTACACTCTTCGTCACGTTCGACTGTGACAAGCTCCCTGAGTCGGTGCGTGCCGGTTGGTACCGCTACCGCGTGAAGGCATTCGTGCCACTGCCGCGGCGGTGCTATTACTGTCACCGCTTTGGCCATACGAATCGCTCATGTAGACGTGCAAAGTCGGGGTCACCCGAAGTCTGTGTAAATTGCTCCAAGGTCGCACACGATAAGTCGAAATCGTGTGTGGCCAAGTGTGTCAATTGCGGAGAGCCGCACCCTTCTTCTTCGAAGCAATGTGGTGCATATCTCCTTGAGAAAGAAATCCTGGCCGTTCAGGCCCAGGATCGACTCTCATTCCGCGAGGCAAAGGACTTGGTCCTGGCGCGCCCGGCTCTGCCTGGGACGTCGTATGCCTCAATAGTTAGGAAGGCACCCTCTGCTCCTGGCCCATCCAGGCCAACGAGCACGGTTGTTTCCGCGCCCATTCGGAGCCCTTCTGCGGGCTCTACCCAACCCGGGCGCTCCCCTGGTAAAGCTGGCGGAAAAAAGGGTTCATACCCTGCCCCGGCTAAAACCAGGGCTCCCCCCTCTTCCCCGAGCGTGACCGTTTCCCGTAAGGCGAAACGGCCACGCGCCTCCACCGAGTCGTTAGACTCACAGGAGGCAACACCCCTGAAGATGGTCGCTAGGCCATCTTCCGGGGTTCCTAAAGCTGTCCCCCGAAAGGAGGACAACAACAAAGGAGCTTCGGCTCCTTCGCCCACGCCCCGAGGTGGAGCGAGTTGCTCGGAGACGGTGGTTCCTCGAAAAGAGAACCCCCCGCCTCCGAAGCCGCAACGCCCGCCTAAGGTTTCGAGGCGGAGGGAGGAAAAGACTCACATGGCGAGCCCTACCTCCCCCAATAAGTCCTCGAAGGCGACAGCGCCTTCAGCGCTTTGTCCGGCCAACAGCGCCCGGGGTTCTGCCCCCGGGAAGCGTACGGCCATTCCCGTGAGGGTCTTCAATTCGAGGAGGGCCCCCGCGTCTCCTCCGAGCTAGGCCTGGAGGGCATATTCCTTCAATGGAATTGCCGTGGACTCCGGGCCAACTGGGAGGAGCTGCGGAGGCTCGTCTCGTCCCGTTCCCCGTTAGCTATTTTTTTGCAGGAGACCATGCTAGGTTCGTGCCCCCTTCCTGCCCTCCCGGGGTATAAGGGTCTTGCGACCCCACCACCGCGGGATGGCCGGGCTGGGGGGTGCGCAGTTTACACCCGGCATGATGTCTCTGTTCTTCCTTTCTCTTTAGATACCTCCTTTCAGGCAGTGGTTGTGCAGCTGCACCTGGATAGGAGGTATACTATCATTTCTGCATACATTCCACCGTCAGCTGACTTCGACGCGGGGGACTTCCGCCGCGTCGTGGCACGGTTGCCGAGGCCCTATCTCTTGCTTGGAGATCTGAACGGCAGGCATCCTCTCTGGGGAGATTACTCCATAAATCCCAGGGGACAAGTCCTTGCCGATCTGATCGAAGAGCTTGAGATGGGTGTCCTAAACGTGGATGAGTTTACGCATCACTGTCCGAGAACCGCTTCATTTTCTTGCCTTGACCTATCTTTGTGCTCTTCGGATGCAAAGCCTGATTTTGATTGGATGGGTGGTCGATGACCTCCATGGTAGTGATCACTTTCCCATTCAAATATCATTTTCAGGGCAACTGCCGCCTGAGAGACCACCTCGGTGGTGCTTGGCGCGGGCGCGGTGGCCTGCATTTCAGGAAATGACTGAATTCTCTATCTCAGTCGAGGAGTTTAGGTCGGTAGATGAGGCCGTTGAGTTCTTCTCCGGCAACCTCATCGCCGTGGGCCTGACTACTATTCCTAGGACGTCTGGCCGTTTTGCACGCCGACCACTCCCATGGTGGTCGGCCGAGTGTGAGACGGCCCTCAAACAGAAGCGTTATGCCTACATGCGCTATAAGCGCCGCCCGAACGACTTCACTGTCGCTGAATTTCGTCGGGCTAGGGCTAGGTTCCGGTATATTTCGAAGCACGCCCGCCGCTCTTCTTGGCGGGCATACGTGTCTTCACTTAACGGGAAGACCCCTTTAGTTGAGGTGTGGAAGCGAGTCAAAAGGATTCGGGGCAAGTTCTCGCAGGACCCCCCTCCCGTTCTCCAGGAGAATGGGACCGCAATCTCGGACCCCGCGTCCGTGGCGGAATCCTTAGCGACCGCTTTTTCCGCATTCTCTAGCCGTGATGCTGCTCCGCCAGCATTCAATGCACGTCGTGATGTCGCGGAAGGCCGCCGGCTGGACTTTACCTCCAGAGGCGGAGAACCCTTCAACGACAAGTTTACTGTGAGTGAGTTGCGCTCCGCTCTCGCTTCGTGCGCGGACACCGCCCATGGTCCGGACGATGTCCCGTACGCCATGCTTCGACACCTGGGTGAGCGAGGCATGGCCTTTCTGTTAGATTTGTTCAACAGGATCTGGGTGGAAGGTCTTCTCCCAGACTCCTGGCGAATCGCTACTGTGCTCGCCTTTCGCAAGCCGGGGAGAGATCACTCTACTCCGACCGGATTCCGCCCAATCTCTCTAACCTCTTGCGTGTGCAAGTTGATGGAGAAATTGGTAAATGTTAGATTAGCCTATTTCCTGGACAGCGGAGGCCATCTGTCTTCTGCACAGTGCGGCTTCCGTAAGTTCCACTCCACGTCGGATGCTCTGCTCCGACTGGAAAATGCCGTCTGCGAGGCTTTCCTTCGTAGACAGCACTACGCCACGGTGTTTTTTGATCTGGAGAAGGCCTATGATACTGCATGGCGATACGCTATCATGGAGACTCTCCACACGATGGGGGCGAGGGGACGCCTCCCAATGTTTATATCTGAATTTTTGCGAGATCGTCGATTCCGCGTACGGGTGGGGGGAGCCCTCTCCGGCCCAAAGGAGCAGGAAGAGGGTGTCCCGCAGGGAAGTGTCCTCAGTGTCACACTCTTTGCCCTGAGCATCAACGGCATCACCTCGGTGCTGCCGGAAGATGTTCTCGCTACGCTCTACGTGGACGACCTTTCGATCTTTTTTGGCGCGGCCCAGATGCCAACTCTGGAGCGCCGACTCCAACAGGCATTGAACCGCGTCTCTCGCTATGCCGAAGCGCACAGGTTTCGGTTTTCTTTGGCCAAGACTAAGGTGGTGCACTTCTGCCGCCATCCACGGCTTCACCCCGACCCAGATTTGTTTCTTAATGGGGTGCGCCTGGATGTGGTTGAGTCGCACCGTTTCCTTGGTCTTGTATTCGACCGACGCCTCACCTGGGAGGCTCACATTCGCAGCCTTAGGGTCTCTTGTACCCGCGCCATGGACATTCTCCGTTCCGTGACGTTCAGCGCTTGGGGCGCTGATAGGGCTACCGCCTTACTTTTTTATCGATCCTTTGTTCGCTCGAAGCTCGACTACGGATGCGAGTTTTATGCATCCGCAGCCGAGCATTTATTGCGGAAGGTGGATTCGATCCACCACACCGGCCTTCGCCTTGCGACCGGTGCCTTCCGCACTTCCCCCATTGAGAGCCTGTTGGTCGATGCTGGGGAGATGCCACTCGCTCTGCGCCGCGTGCAGTGCATCACTCGCCTGTACGCGCGAGCCCGGCGCCTCCCTCAGTCGCCAACAGCTCTCACTGCATCCGCAGCTGATCTCGATGGTGCCTATGCCGCCGAGAGACGCCAGTCATACCCTAAGCCCTTTGGGTTTAGGGCCAGGAAACTCCTTCGAGAGGTAGATATAGCTCTCGGGCCGGTGGCGCCCCTGGTTCTGCCCAGGACGCCACCCTGGAGGGTACCACATTTGGCTATTTGTCGCCACGCCTCTGCTCCCAAAGCTTGTACTGCGCCGGGAGTATTGCGTTCGACCTTTTTGGAGCACACATCGTGTCACGCTGGTACCGTGCCAGTGTATACGGATGGCTCCAAGTCCCAAGAGGGGGTCGGCTTCCACGCCGTATTCCCTCTGTTTGAAGTCAGCGGGGCTCTACCAGGCGCTGCGTCTGTCTTCACGGCCGAGCTGGTGGCAATACACCACTCGGTACGGGAGATTACGCGACGTGCCCGGTTCGGAGACCGGATTGTGATCTATAGCGACTCACAAAGCGCCCTGAGTGCTCTCGGGGCATTGGAATCTCCGTATCCCCTGGTTCGCGAAATCCGTGACGCCACGGTTTTGGCGAGCCGGGCAGATGTCGAGATTATCTTCTGCTGGGTTCCTGGACATGTAGGAATTGCGGGGAATGAGCGCGCCGATGAGGGCGCCAAAGAGTCCGCGAGGACTCTGCGACCGGACCAGCGTTTCGCTCTTCCTCACACTGACTACATGGCAGGAATACGGGCAGCTCTTCGGAATGCTTGGCAAAGAAGATGGGAGACGGTCGAGGGGAACTTAAAGTTGCGTGCCATTGCGCCGCGACTGTTCCCATGGACCTATCCCCCAATGCCGCGGCGGCTTCAGGTTGCTTTCTGTCGTCTTCGAATCGGACACACTCGTGTGACGCATCGTTACTTGGTGGAGCGCTCGCATGTGCCCTATTGCAACGACTGCGTCGTCCCCCAGACTGTTCGGCATATTCTTGTCGAATGTCCCAGTCTGGGTGATCTTCGCGCACGATACCTGTCTCGGTACCGGGATGGGCGGGGTCGCTACCGCCTGTCCCTTGTACTCGGGACGAGTGCGTGCACCATGACTGGTGGACTTATTGACTTTTTGGGGGAGGCCGGCCTTCTCCCCTTTATTTAAGGTTCCTTTTTTTTTTGTTGTTGTTTTGTTTTAGGTTGCACTCTCCTGCACCGGGGTGAGGGGGACCTCCCCCCGCTGCCGGAGATTGCTTCGATTGTTAAGTTTTCATATTTTAACTTTAAAGTAGCCTAATTCTAGGCTGTCGTGTTTTTCGGCGACTTATGCCCAAGTGGGTAGTTGCCAGATGGGCTCTATAAAAAAAAAAAAAATCAATGTTTCCGCTACAGCCATTGTTCCCAAGTTAGTAAAAAGATAGGAGGGAAAAATCAATCAAACTACTTGTCACACTAATTGGGTATGGACTGCAATCCAATCCAGTCACGCTCCCAGTTTCGAAGTCTCACGTCCCTATTCGGGCGCCAAATGTAGCGGGCCGAAAATAGATCTCTAATCCCAATCGATAATCGATCCAACCCGCTTCCTACACTGTCCAGATGTGAGAAATCGAGGGAGAATAAAACGGATTGTATATACAGTCCCTTTACTTACAAAAAATACAATGATAGTTACAGTTTATATTTACAAAATTTTATATTTACTAGGGAAGTGTGCACACTTCAAAATGAGGCTAAATTCCCCAATCAAAATAACGATACCAAACGAGAATCTTATAACGGGCGGATACAACAATTTACGTATATTCTACACAAAACAAAAAAAACACAACCACAACCGAACGAAAAGGGGACACGCGCTATGACTTGCTGGAGGTGGGTGGTAGTTGGGTAACTAGAAGGAGGCAGGATTGTCAACGAAGGCAGGTATGGCGGTTCAGGTGGTTAGAGACACGAAAGCCCTCCTCTCAGGGCTGGGTGGAGCACTCTTCTATAGAACCCCTCTTGCTGCCAGTCCACACTTCCACTCTCTGAAGAAGAGATATATCCTCCTTCAGTGACCCATTTATTTATACATGGATGGCGAAACTAATAAGTGGGCATTACCCGAAAATACATCGACTAGCTTACCTCTTTCCAGAATAACGCTTCGTTAAAAGTTAATTTAAACAAAGAACTATCTTATTATAGTGATATTTCAAAATTAGCTATTATCTTTCCAGAATAACGCCTGGAAAGAAAGAAAAACATGGTAATCATTTTATACATGAATTAAACAAAAATAAAACAAACCCATTCCCATTCACACACATTCTTACAGAGGGAGGGAGAGGGTACTGAGAAAAGGGGTGGGAGAATGGCCCTTTTACACACACTCACATTCGCCCCACCACACCAGAAGAAAAAGAAAAATTTACTTATTACCAGTATTAAAAGCACAAAATACTTGAAAAAAATATGCTTCTGAAGGAGCTGAATTGGTGATTGGTCAGTGGGATACCAGAAAAACACTATAAATAGCCCCCCCAAATATCTACAATTGCATCCAGCCATAGTCGGGAGATATATCTTATAATCAAGCCTGCCTAGTTCCCATACCTGTCTCAATGCTTTCAAAATGAGTATAATTTCAACAAAAGTCTATTAAATTTAATGAGAAATTATGAGAAGTCTTATTAAAGATTAAAAATTTAAATACTCAAAAAAACACACTACTCTTTTAAGAACTTTAGACACAGGTTTTGGTGTGAAAATTGAAAACTATGCTCTTATAAATACTTGTAATGATAGTTATGAGTAGTGGTGAGCGTAGCTGCCTTACAAGATTTTATTGTAATGATATAAATTAGTAAGGTATATTCAAACTGTCCCTTTTTATAGGGTTTAATCACCTATATTCATAATATATCTAGAAAAGAACCAAAACAAAATATTAGTAATATGAATAGTGAATACATATGAACAAATATAAATGAATAAGGGGAACGTATAACAATACTTGTATCCAGGGTTGCCAATCTGTGAAATTCATGGTTTTTGGTCACAGCAGTAGAAAGTATGGCAGACTTATTTTAATATCAATATTAATCCCATCAATGCCTAGTATCTAAGAAATATGTACTTTCCGCAGCAAAATGCAACCCTTTATGATGACTGGAGTGCCTAAAAAGAGTATTAGTACTTTTATAACTAAAGATACAGTGTAGGTTTTTTGAAGTTTGACCCTTATATTTAATCCACCCTAATATTAGGCTGCAAATTACTTGCAGCAACTTGTGTTCTTGGAGGCAGTTGCCAGATCACTGCTAAAATAAATAAAAATACTGTCTTTGAATTGGGTGCACTTGCGGCATGCACTCTCATTTGAATGAGTGCTCTTCTGCATCTTATTGTGACAACTGCATTATCCTCCAGACTGTTCAGCGCATTCTTACTGAATCTCCCAGCCAAGTTGATCTTTGTGCATGTTACTGGGACCAGTGGGGTCACTACTGCTTGTTACTTGTACTTGTGATGGGTTTCCAAACACAGACTTGACAACTATTTGACTTTTTAGAAGAGGTTGGCCTACTCCATTTTATTTGACTCTTGTTCCTGAATGTGGGAGAGGTAGGCCTCCCTTTGATGCTGGAGCGTGCTTCCCTCTTCATTTTTTTTGTTGATTTTATTTTTTATATTTTAAAATAGCCTATTATTTGCTGAAAATTAAATTGCAGTGACTTATGCCCTTGATGTCAATCGTCAAATAGGTGCAATACAAAAAAACATCCAAAGGTTACATTCCCTCATTCATAACTTTTTTTTATTTCATCCGCTTAGCTCTAATGGTTAATAATACATTATGGTTTAAAAGCAGACACATTTTTAGTGGTTACCCTATACTATGCATTTCAAGTAAATCGATGCAAAGCTGAAAGTGTGCCTAAGTGCTAATGACCACCAATGGAGGTTACCTGACCTTGAACATGCTCAGTATGAGTTTAGCTTTCATGTGGATAACAGCATACACAGTTTCTTCTGAGAATGCCAGCTGAAATTGAAAATTGGTATACCCATACCTTTCATACCTTTGTCCCTCTACACTGGAAGAAGGAGATTGTGAATTTGCTTAACTACCCGAGGAACCTTGTTTACAAAGTGAAATGGTGATATGATGAGGCTGAGAATAAGGATGAAGTGTCTTCAGTCATGCACAGCAAATTTCCCCTCTTAGATGTTTCTTTGGGTGTTGTTAACCCTGAGGGCCATTTATGCCTCTTTGCATCTTCCCCCGGGCCTCAAGGTCAATCTGGATGTTTACATAAAGGTGCTGGAGACTAGTCAAGCTTTAGATGGACCGAGTAGCTGTGGGAAGGCCTTACATTTTCCTGCAGGACTCTACTCCGACACACAAGACAAGGAAAACAGGCATGGTTGTTCAACAAGGTCCCACACCACTGATCCCCTTAGGTTATTTTGTGTGGGCCATTATTGACAAGGATATCAACAAGGCTGCTCACAACACTTTAGGATTTCTGAGGGCCACCATTGTGGAGGTAATGTCATCATTGACAAGGACTCCCTAACAAGGGTATACAATTTCTTTCAGGTACCTGGAGGAGGTTGTGAAGGCAGATGGCCATTTTGAATGATTTTGCAACTTTGTAATTCTATTCGTGTGTAAATTCTCATGAATATATTGCTTTGTTTGTACACAACTTGTTTTCTTTTCCAGTCTACAATTTCTCTGTTTAATTTAATTATTTTGAAATTGTCTATTTTCAGATAATGAACAGGCATTACACAACAATTTCATATCATTTTATTAAACGACTAAGTATCTTTTCAAATATCTGGAAGTTACATAGAGTATTAGTTTATCCTCAGGCTGTTCATTCACAAAATCTTTATCTTCACAATTATAAAAATGATCCCAATATGACTAGTCAAGAAAGTCTTATTATAAAAGTAAGTGTAATGTTTTTTATTGAAGGGGGATTGACCTCCGATTGAGGAATATGCATCCTACTCAGTAAAGTTTACAAAGTATTGGAAGCATCACTTCTAACCATAAATGTAGTTGATTTACATTGGAGATGTTCAGTTGTTGGATCAGAGCCCAATTTTCTCCTTCCAGTTGCTGCCATGTATTGTAATGGGGTATAACAACATAAGAAAAGGAAGGACCACTAAAAGCCAATATACATATCCCAGTTAACACTATTTCGTCCAAAGCCTGATGTCAAATATTTACAAACCCAACTATATGTACAATTTATAGACCATAGAGTCCAAGTCAATGCTGAGCAATATTTATAAGTGAATAAATTATGCAGACCAAACAGTCCATGTCAAATAATTTCCAAACTATCCATGTATCTATCCAACCTATCCTTAAAAATCCCAAGTGAGTTGCTGTTAACCACCTCTGCAGGCAATTCATTCCAAAAGCTTACTACTCTTTGGCTAAAAAAGTACTTACGTATATTCAACCTAGACCTCTTTTTTTAATAACTTCTTCTCATGACCCCTTGTTAAATTTGTACCTGACAATTCAAAAAACTCTTGAAAAGTATCCTGCTCACACTCAGTAAACATCCTATAGGTATGAATCATATCACCCCTAAGAAACCTACTCCTAACAGAAAACATATTTAACTCCTTCAACATTTCCTCATAACATCCTACTGAGTCTTGGAATAAGCTTAGTGGCCCTTCGCTGAACACCCTCAAGCATATCCAAATCCTGCTCATGATAAGGGGCCTAGGCTTGAGCATAATATTCCATGTGAGGCCTAACATACGAATTATAGAGCCTACAAATCACCTCCTTGCTTTTATAACTCACATTTCTCCTGATTATTCCCCAATATTTTATTACCCTTGTTCCTAGCCTAAAGACATTGTTTGTGAACTTTAGCATTACTAGAAATGGTTATTCCCAAGCCTTTTTCTTCTGAAACTTCTTTCAGCCAGGTACCATTTAGATCATAACAAAATGACATATTATGTGCACCCATATGTATTACTTTGCATTTATTTAAATTAAACTTCATCTGTTTTATAAGTTTGGAATGCTTATAAAACCTGGTCTCTACTTTTGATATCTACCCTAGAGTTTCCAAATTGGTTGCCAAAGCTGCAAAATTGCCATTATTATTAATATTTTCTGTCCTTTGACAAATGAAAAGAAAAAAAGCTAATATAGTTCCAATATTTGAAAAAGGAGAGACAAATGATTTAAAGAACTATAGGGCCTGTTAGTTTAACTCTTCAGTAAAAAAAAGAGAAAAAGTCATTCAAGGAAAAATATGGATAATAAATTAATAATGCAAAGTTCTTCATATTGGGCAAGAAAATATAGAATGATAGTGGCTAAATAATGTAGAACATGAAAAATATTTGTGATATTAGCAGACACTTAAAAACTTCAAAGCAAAGCTAGAAATAAATAAAGCAAATAAAATGTTGGCTATTATATTATATTTAGAAATGCATTTAGAAAAGTAAAGAAGTGGTTCTTTACTTATGTAACTCATATGTAAGATCCAAGTACTGGGAACAAGCCAGCCTTTCCTAATTTAGGGGTCTAAAACCAGTTCCTACACCCATCAAGAAGACTAGATGTTTTACATGCCTCATTCTGAGACCTATCATCTCTCACTGTTATCTCTGCTAACTGTGCTTCATTCACTCCTTTATGCACTTTGAAGTTTATAATATAGGTGGTCAAATTTTAAACATTTGAATATCTAAAATTTTTGAAAGAATGCACTATTGCACATCGCAAAAGGCCAATACGGTTCCATTATACATAACTAGACATGTTGCATATAAATCAAAAGATATTGATCTACCTACCTTATTTCGAATATACGGTATAATTTGGTCCCCTGCATGCGAAAGGACTTTGTAATACAGGGTGACCCCCCCCAAAATGGGCCTGCACACACTTTTTGTGATATATCCTTCATTCATTCACTAATCACCCTTACTTTGCAAGACATGACCGAAGCAATGCCCGTGGACACAACTAGATCTCAATGGGAGCTCCATCAAAGAATATACTATGTCAAACATTACTACAAGACAGGCTAATTCAAGAAAGTGCAGGACACCTTTGTGCATCAGTTCGAATGTGAAAAAGCCCCCTCCAAGAGCAGAATTCAGAACTGGGTGGACCACTTTAGAACTATGGGACAGTGGAGAACCTCAATGCAGCCAGTGACAACCGTCCAAGCCATTCAGGACACCCCAGGAAGTGTACAGCTTAGCTGGTCAAGAGTGTGACAGAGTTAGTTCAGCAGAGTCCAAAACGCTCTGTGCGCAAGCGAAGTCAGGCCCTCGGTATATCCAATGAGACTTGCAGGAGAGTGCTAGTAATGGATGTAAAGGCCTACCCATACAGAATACAAATGAAGCAGACCCTTACAGCCTCAGACAAGAAGCAGAGAAAGGCTTTGACAGTCAAGATACTGGAGAAAATTCAGGAGACCTCAACTTTCCTACCCTCCTCCTGGACCTCAGATGAAGCTCACTTCCATCTTGAAGGAAAGGTAAACTTGAAGACAAATGTCTTCTGGGGGACCTCCAGAACAAATGAGGTAGCTACCAAGCCCCTACACTCCCCTAAGTGTATGGTATGGATTGCAATCTCAGCCAGAGGTATCATCAGACCATTCTTCTTCGAGGAATCTGGCGCGACAGTCACCAAGGAGCGGTATATTGAGGTCCTCAAGACCTTCAAGAGGGAGCTGCAGACACTGTTCCCATCGCTTATGGGGAAGTTCTGGTTCCAGCAAGATGGAGCAAGCTCTCACACCTCAAACCTGTCCCGAGATTGGCTGAAAGAAAACTTTGGTGGCTGTGTGATCAGTCTCAAGACTGATTTTGAGTGGGCACCTCACAGCCCAGACCTTAGCCTCCCAGATTTCTTTCTCTGGGGCTACCTTTAAGACAGAGAGTACGCAGGAAGACCCAGGACCATCACGTAACTCAAGGGAGCCATCAGAGAGGAAATCAAAGCCATTAGTCAGTCAGTTTGTAATGACATTATGGACAACTTTGTGCTGCGCCTCAAAAAATGCACATAGCTAAATTGAGGTCATCTCGAACACGTGCTCTAGAATAAAGAAGAAAAGTCCAAAGACTCATGTTTTGATATGATGTTTTTAAACACAATAAACTAGTTATCACCAAAGTTTCATTCAATCCCTGCAGAAAATTAAGAAATGAGGCCTATCGAAAGTTGGGGCCCATTTTTGGGGGGGGGTTCACCCTGTATTGGAACATGTCCAGTATTGAGCAATGAAATTAACTAATCGTATTCCACATCAAGCAGATATAAAAGCTTAGGAAAATATATAAATAAATAAAAGAGAGAAAATGTATAAAGGGATAATGCAGATAAAAATGCATAAAAAATGAATTAATCAAAAGGTTAAAAGTTTAGAAACTTGTCTGGATACAATTTAGAATATAATCTAGTTTCTATTCAAACTTATTATTTAAGGAAACTAAAGGGTGTTCCATTAAGACGGATCGAAGTTAGCAGTAAATAAAATAGTGTTATTGTTGAAAATATATTGATTTCACTATTGGATCATGTTATTTGAGTCATGGCAATTATGTGTTAAAAATAATATCGCCTAAATATCCACCAAGGCTTTGGTGGCACACCTCCACTTGATGGTCAAAATATTTGATGATGTCTCTGCATAGTTGCTCCTCAATCTCACCAATATGCCTTATTATCTCATCCTTCAGCTGTTGAATTGTTGTTGGCTTGTTGGCATGGACCTTACTTTTGAGATGACCCCAAAAGAAGAAATCTAAAGTCATTAAGTCACACG
Source organism: Ceratothoa steindachneri (assembly GCA_963969495.1). Taxonomy (NCBI): domain Eukaryota; kingdom Metazoa; phylum Arthropoda; class Malacostraca; order Isopoda; family Cymothoidae; genus Ceratothoa; species Ceratothoa steindachneri. The sequence goes on along the minus strand of OZ018330.1, from coordinate 125,891,510 downwards.
ATTGTGGTGGCCAATTGACTTAGCTGTTTTGAGAGATGATGCAACCTTGGAACTTCTCATTCAATAAAGCCATTGTTGCATTGGCTGCGCAGCATGTAGCGCTGTCCTGTTGAAACCACAAATCTTCGACATCCATAGAATTCAATTCAGGCCATAAAAAGTTGGTTATCATAGCACGGTATCGTTCACCTATCACCGTAACAGAGTTCCCGGCATCATTTTCAAAGAAATATGGCCCAATGATTCCGCAGGCAAAAAATGCACACCAAACAGTGACCTTTTGTGGATGCAGTGGCTTTTTAACAATCTTCCTGGGATTTTTATCAGCCCAAATGCGACAATTCTGCTTATTAATGAATCCACCAAGATGAAAATGGGTTTCATCACTAAAGATGATTTTTTGCGAAAAATCATCATCGGCTTGTCTTTGCTTGTGCACCCAATTGACGAATGTATGGCGCTTCAAATGGTCAGCAGTCTTCAGTTCTTGTGCCAATTAAATTTTGTATGCGTGTAGAGACAAATCTTTTGTCAAAATTTGATGCAACGTTGTTGTGGAGAGGTTCAATTCCTGCACACGATGATGAATAGAGGTGTCTGGATCTTTGTCCACATTCTCGCGCAATGCAGCAATGTTCTCAGCAGAAGAGTGTAAATGAGCATGCAATGGCGTTTTCATATCTGCCACTGACCCTGTTTGTTTGAATTTATGAACAATTTTCCCAATTGCACTCTCGGTTGGGTGATTATGTTGACCAAAAAAATCGCGAAGTTCCCAAAATGGGTTTCTGTTTGAACATCCATTTTTGTAATAGGCTTCGATAACTTTAAAACATATTGTTTGATTGTTAATCTTTTCATGGTTGAAATTGCCAAAGACTGAAGTTGTCAAATCTGAAAGAAAAAGAAAAAAAAATCATTAGACTCTTAAACTTAACTCACATTTAAAATCAGTCCAAGTTATTGGAACACCTCTTATTAGTGATTTCATTGCTAATAATCCATATTTTTTATCATTTCAGGGATGGGTTAAAAAGATTGAAATTGAACCGGCTTCTCAACATTTATTTGTCTCTCTTCATGGTTTTACATCAAAAATAGCCAAGGTAAGTAACCTACAACTTATTCGTTCTAATTATCTCTGTATTATTCACTTTTACTAGCCTTGGCTTTAATTTATTTTCATCCAATTTTGGTTTCTTTTTTACATTAAGTTTAAAGAGAAAACCAATAAGGGCATCTGGAGAAAATTGTAAGGAGTGATAAATTTTTAAAAAAGTTGTGAAGATAGATGAAGTGAAAATATGTTGAAGATACAGCTGTGGCCAAAAGTTTTCACTTACCTGAAATTTTCTTATTCCTTGGGTATGTCTATGAATATGTTGGGTGTATGTTTCCATTCATGTGTCCAATACATCTGGGAAGCAAAATAAAAGTACAAGATTACTTATAAATTGTTTGAAATATCTAAAATGGCGACGGTATTGAAATGTAGGAAATCCTGGGATCAGTATGCGGTATGTTACAGTCAAAATGTTTTCATATAACACATATTTGTTGATTTGTATGATATTTCATGTTGACAGGATCTGATAATGGCAAAAATGCACTACTATAATGTGGAAGAAAGGTTGGATACACATAGTGCACAGGAAGGGTTTCACCTGTCAACAAATCATCTAGATGGTTGGTGGATTACATTCCTGCATTGCTAAAGTGTTGAAGAGGATGTGAGAAAGTGGGAACAGCCGAGGCTGACATGATTTTGGATGACCCAGAGTCAGTACACAATGTGACAATATGTCTCTGCATCGTATCAGCCTTTGGAATTGTAAGAAAAACACAGTTTACCTGAAACATGAATTGATAGAGGGTGACAATGCCCCATGTCACAAGTCTGCATCCACCATACAGTGGTTCCAAGACAACAGTATCATGGTGATGGAATTGTCACCTCAGTCTCTGTATATGAATCTCCTCAAAAACCTCTGAAAGAGGTCATCAGATTTTATCAGCCAGCCTACAATGAACAACTGAAAGCATTCATCACTGAGGAGTGGTCCAGCATCACTCCTCACAGGTGTTGCACCCTTGTAGAGAGAGTATTGCCTCAAAGAATAAATTCTCTCATCACTGTCAAGAGACTCTCAACACGCTACTGAGCTTTCTGTATCAGTTTAGTGTTGTAATTTTTGCAGAGCTTCATCTGTTATATGTTACTGATGTTACATGTTTTGGCAAATTTTTTTAATTCTTGTTGATTGTTTTGGGCATATATAACTTACTGCTATTTATTCCTCCTTTTTCACTGTTATATTCATATTGAGATGCAAATAAAAACAATGACCCTGGAAATTATTTGCCATGGCTGTATATGGCCTCATTTTCTGTGGCCATTGGAGGTGGGTGGGTGGACATGCAATCCTCTAGATGTCAGCTGTAGCATGCTGACTTATGCTACACCAGATAGCCTTTGCAGAGTACATACTTGGGATAGGAGTGTATACCATTTCTGCAAGTTTCTGGTATAGTATGGACTTTACCCCTGCTGGACCATCCACCTCCTTGCAGCCAAATTTTGGTATCCCCATCTAGTTTATGACAAGGGTGTCAAGGGGTGAGCTAGCTTTTGTTGTACAAAGTTGATTTATGGCTAATAAAAATAAGTAATGACAGTCCAGGCCTGGTAGTAAAAGCTTTAATATCCTGATTTGCCTAGACTAGGGTGAGTTAAAAATATACATTAACAAAAGAGCTTAATTAAATAAATATATCGACAAATGAAACTATTATTCCATATATTCTCTAACTAAATCTATACATCTATAGGCAGAATTACACCATGTCAAAATTGTGAAAGTGAAGGATTGCATTGGTCATTTAATTGTATCACATATCCTTTCATTGGCAAATACTTTTCTCTTCCAAAGTCACAATTCTGCACTTGAAATCTTCTTCAACTTGTCCAAAAGATGACAGCAAGAGCAGTTCTTTCAGTCAGCTGATCTTCCTGCAATGCGTTCAGTCATCTGATCTTCCTGCAATGGGTTCAGTTTGCTGATCATCCTGCAATTGTTTCAGTTAGCTGAACTTCCTGCAATGCTTTCACTCAACTGATCTTCCTGCAATGCTTTCACTCAGCTGATTTTCTTGCAATGCTTTCACTCAGCTGATCTTCCTACAATGCCTTCACTCAGCTTATATTCTTGCAATGCTTTCACTCAACTGAGCTTCCTACAATGCTTTCACTCAGCGGATCTTCCTATAATGCTTTCACTCATCTGATCTTCCTGCAATGCTTTCAGTCCCCATTTAACTGGAAGTTTGCTAAGCTAGTGAGCTTCCTGTCTGTTACATCCTGCACTTAGTGGAGTCCCGCCCCCTCAAAATTACCTGAGCTCTTTCAAAACATATCCCCTTGACTCTTTGCTGCTTCATTTATGGAACTCTTCTCACCTTTTATCTTGGATTATGTCTGGTATAGTATGACCAACCCTACCACAACTGTTGTAAGTTTCTTATAATTAGGGGCTGAATTCCATTAAAAAGAAATTTCTGAGCAGAAAGTATCAGAATTTGACTCTCCCATTTCCTCTTTTGAATACCTTATCTAAAACCCTCTTTTTTTATTACCTACAACAGAGATTCTTCTGCACATTCATTTTGTACTCTATTGACTGCCAGGAAAAAGATGACACAAGGTCTTTGCTTGATTCTCAAATCCCTGCAAGGGGGTGCCTGAGTTGCCTGTGTTATACCTGGTACCTAAAGGAAGGCCATGCCTTCCTGGTCCCAGTGCCCCTAGCATTCTCAAAAGATATTGAGACTACCTTGGCTATATTTCTTCTAAACATTTCCATTTTGCTCTTTTTTTCATCACTTCCTTTACAAGCCTCTTCTCACCTATTTTTTGGGGGCTGTTCATTGACTGGCTTTCATCCATTAATTCCTAGTTAGGATTGGGAGAGCGGGGGGCTGTTTCTTTCCTCCCTCTTGACTCCAGTTGGACTGCAGGGTTTTAAAATCTCTTCATTCTTCCCACCCTTTTCACTTTCCACTGCCCCCATCTTTTTTCTTCCTCACTTGCTGATGTTCCTAAAAGTATATATCATGTCATGTAACATTTGTAGGTTTGTGTGCCCTTCCAACCTCAGTACCTGCAGTTGTGCACACTCTAGGCCCCAATGCTTACAGAGGATATGCAGCTATATACTTCCACACCTCTACCTTCACCACTTACAGATTTCTTCTCACAAACTTTCTGTGTGATGGAGCCTCTATAAACAATGCCCTCTAATGCCTGCTGGTTACAATGAACCAGGACTTGAGGAGTCCTGGGCATTAGGGCACCATTAATGGGAAGATTGGTTTTGTACCAATAACCACTTCCTTGTGTGCAATGGGCTGACCACCTCCCTCCAGCTGTTCTCAGGTGCACAAGACTGTAATGCTTATGGTGTGTGAGCTTCACTGCCTTGTTGGCTAATGAAAAGTCTCAGGGGTTCTCTCTCTGGATCTTTGACAAGAGATCTTCAGATCTTGGTCATCCTGTTGATGATTAGTATGACCTAGTAAGGAAATCCACCCTTGTCATCCTGCCTCTCTGGTTACTCATTTGCGAGCTGCAATCTTTGGGTGTAACCAGTCCACTGGGCAGCTTTAGTCAGTCTGCATTGCTGTGCAGGTGTGAACACCATTCTTTAAAATACCCAGGGTAGAGACATGAAAAGTATAAAAGCCTGAGATAGGATAGGATGCAGGATATAGCCAACAACATTGCTGACCTGGGTGTTTGGGTTGGTGAGGAATTTGATATCACCACTCTAACTGTGGCCACCCTTAGGCAGCTCCACCTCTGAAGTTTTCTCTCTCTTAATCTTTTTTAGTCACCCCTCTCAACTTCTAGTGAAAAGTAGTTTCCCTCTCCCTAATGTCTACCTATCCGATGGCTTTCCTTTCACACCCTTCTTTGGAATCTCCCTCAGACAGCTCCACTTCTAGATGAGTGGCAGCCCCTCTTTCCCTTTCACAGGTTGTGGTGGGATAATATGTACTTCCAACACTTTCACTAGGGTTGGGGACTTGAATGATTGGGAGATAATGTCCATTTCTTTCAGCAAAGGAAACAGATACACAACCTCTACCTTATATCCGAATTGCAAAACTTATTGACCGCCCCTCGTAGCATCCAGGATGAGAATTGGAAAACTTCAGATGCTCCAGATAACTCCCTGCTGGATGAGGAGTCTGAAGTGGATGAGATTCCAATTGAAGAGAATGTGGAGGATAAAGGAGAGGATGTTGTTTGTGTTCCTAACTTGCACCCTAAGGTAATTATTAGTCAAAGGATAAAAGGAATACATTCAGAAAGTGACAAACTAATATCTGCTAAAATTTTAAGTAAAGCTGGTAAGGCTACTGTAAAATACAAACACTGCTACAATTTACAGAGAGACTCAGATGGCAATGTTAGTTTGATAGATATACAGAGTGATCTCAGTGAGTAGGTGGTGTTGAGTGATGATGCAGAAATGCTTTTCTTCAATTCTGATGAAGTTTTGACCACTAAGAAGAGGAAGATCAAAAATTGGCAGCACAACAATGTTTATAAAAAGGATAACATTGGAAAAGATACTTTGACTGTCCATTGGGTCATAATAGAGAAAATTATAAATGGCACATCAGTTATAAAAGTGCAATTTCATGGATTTGAAGAGAACATAGTAGAGCTTTGTAAAGATCCTCTAACTTTCGTGAAAGAGGCAGTGTATTTTCATTTACATTCTCCTACCAGTGGGACTGCCATGCCATAGGCATAAAGGCTGCATATCTTCAGGGCAATGAATTCATTATGTGGTCTATTTTTGTTCCCTGCCAGAATATGTTAATAGTAGGATTTGTAAAATAAAGACTTTTTATGGCCTTTGTGATGCTGTTCGACAATGCTATCTGGGCATTAAGAATGAACTGCTGGCTCTAGGAGTTAGCTTGTCCACCTTAGATTCAGCATTGTTTTCCTAGCATAATGACTTTCAAACACATGTAATAGACAAGTTGAGTCAAATATTCTTACTTGGCTGTTCACTATCAAAAACCTTCAAATATAAGTCTGAATGTGGTCTCTCATGATGATGGTAATATCATTGTTGATCAGCTTCATTATGCATTGTCGTTAAAACCCATCAGTGAGCTACAGTCAAGACCAGCGAGTCATCAGAATCAAAAAGAACAGAGTACTGTGCGATAATAAGACAACTCAATTGGATAGCTACACAAACCAGACCTGATATTGCCTTTGTTATCTACAATTTGAGTGTGTCTTGTAGCTGAGCAACTATCAGAGACCTATTGAAGCTCAATGAGGTTATTACAAGAGTAATACCCGATAATATCAAACTCTACTTTCTGAGAATATAGTCACTACAAGGTTGCTATATTGAGTGTTTTTCTGATGCTTCCATCACTAATCTGGCTGGAAATGGTTCCCAAATCTGCTTTATAATCTTCCTGAGAGATGCTGCTGGTACGAGGTGTCCTCTATACTGGCAGACAAGAAAGATTTGTTGTATTGTTAAATCTACTCATTCTGCTGAAGCTTTGGCTCCATTGCTCATCCAATGTTGTAATGTGCTCAGTTGTGAATGCAAGATGAGCTTGTTCTTCAGACTGATGGCTTGACTGTGGGTGTGCAAGCATGAAGATTGACTTCCTCCACCCTATGTGGCACTGTCTGGCTGGAAACATTGATGGCCAAAATCTCGCTAATCTCTCAAGAATCCACTGCAGCCATCTTGAAATAGTCCTTTTCACCCTTTGTTAATGATTGTCTTCCTTGGCCTACCGATTGATTGACTAGCCTTACATAAACCTGTTTTGTGATGGGTTGATAGAATATTATGGACTATACTTGTTGAGAGTGGTTTGCAGTCTCTACAATAAATCCAATTGAAAGACCATCTTGGTGGCACAGCTTTACAATCAACTTGCAGATAGCGAGAGGCATGACAGATTTCTTAAGTATGTTCCATGAATGTTAACTGGTAGGAGAATAACCTTATGTGCACTAGATTGAAATGGTTAGATTCTATGCAAACAATGCCATTCTCTTTACAAGAAACATAAGTATACAGATCAATTTGAACACTTGAATTTTCTAGTAAATTGTTTATCTGCTGATAACTTTCATTTATCCAAATTTGAATAACCTTGACCCATACATAGTTTATGCCTGTATGTTATCTACACCATTTTTGGAAGCCTTGGTGGATTTTCTCTGGCAAAAGTAATGGAAGATGTGATAGAAATACAGGCATTCTAATCTTTTTGGACACTTCTTTAACTATCCATCAGCAGGATTCCTTGGAACAGAGAAGTGTCTGTGTTGTGCTGCGAAGATGGTAGAGGAAAGAACAGTGTTGCAATTATCTGTAATAAGGATGTGTGTAAGATCTACCTACCCCCATGGGGGTAAGCATGTTGCACCCACTTAGAACCACCCAGAACCTTAACAATAGACTTCTAGAACCACCCACAACCTTAACAAGAGACTTCTAGAAGTTGGTCAAGCTTGACAACTCATGAAAAAAACTGACAGCAATTAAGGACAATGAAATTCAAGAACTGGACCAAGGATGATTTGAGAAAATTAATATCCAGTGATGAAAGTTGAGAAAAGTAATATCTAGTGATGAAAGCCATTTCTACATTCAGGGATATAAAAGTACCTAAGTAGCCAGAAATGTTCCAGATATCAATCTGATTTTGAGACTGCGATTAATTTGAAAAAGTCCCTTTGTCGCAATTATATTTTTTTATAGCCTTTGGTTTTTAAGTTATTTCCCTTCTCCCAAATTTATCTCCATTGCCTAGATTACAAGATTAGTAATTAGGTATTGTGGTGGTAATGCCCATGGTTGCTGCTGACATGATGGAATCTTAAAATAACCCCCTCCCCCCCTCCTCCATTTACCTTAAATCAAAATGCTATACCATATTACCCAAACTATAAAAGCTGGCACCATAAATATATGCATTTCTGAAATCAAAACAACCTGATATTTGGGTCATTCCTAAAAATTTATATTTATCCAACTAACAATCAAAATATCTAAAGAAGATGGAAAGTAGGTGTATATATTAAAGTGAGGCTATCTCCTATAGTTTTGGATTAATTATGCCTTATTTCAATTTGCCATGAGCCAAAATGAAATTTTGAAGGACTGCATGTGTAAGAACCCCCTGCTCAATAGAAAAAAAAATCCTTGAATATGATAGTTTTTAAACATTTGGTTTCTCTAATTACTCAATACATTGTGCAGGTAATTGTACTACCCGAAGTTCTTTCATCTACAATACCACAAGAAGCAGCGGTCATCATTTCAGGAAGGGAGATAAAAGAAGCAGCAATGTTAACAGTAATTGCAAATGAAATTCAGGTAAGAAATATATTCTTAGAGTACCGCTACTAAACCAACAAGCTTTTCCATGACCATTAAGTTATCTTCTAAACCCTCTCAATCAATTATATACCAAATGAAAGGAGCTCCCAAATTAAAAGCAAAATTTTATATTGAATATCTACTTAAACAGGCCCACACCCTTCTGTACCTGGCCTGTTAGATTTGAAAAAGGTTAAAAAATACAATATCTACTATTATATTGTTACATATTGTGCAAATGTTCATAAATATTGTAAAAGTGATTTTATTTAAAATACATTTATATGGACAAAACAAAATGCAATCTTACAAAATAATAAATTTGAATTGACAAAACATTCTTCATTTTTAAATCTAAAATGAATTTTATACAATTCAGGAATATTATATAAGATTACTAAAAGAAGTAATATATATATAACTAGTTTATTTAAATTTTTCATATAAAATGCTTTACTAAACTGCTTCATCTCTAACAATAAAAATCTTAGTTTATAAGGAATTTTTGTGAACTTATTGACATAAAGGTAAATAATATAACATCATTCAATGGATGACAAAAGCCACAAGGACCTATCAGAGGTCATCCAAGCCACCATACCCCATAAACTGCATCTACAAGATTGTCTGAACTGCTTATAAAAGCATCACCATCATGGATTGTCACAAAATAAATCATGCAGTTGCTGCTTAAAAAAGCATTACCATCATAGCTTATTAAAAAACTAAATAATGCAATACACATCAATAATATAATATATAAAAAAATAATATCACAATATGTAATTTACCCCGATACAACTTAAAAACTATGATAACCTTCCCATATACTCATCTAACCTGTACTTGAAAACATTTAAATTTTTACTGCTTATGTCTCCTCATATAACATAACATATAATTTCACGGATGACAAAAGCCACAAGGGTCTATCAAAGGTCATCTACATCCGTCAAAGCCACCCACATTCTTAGACTAGTATATTTATTTTTTGTGTAAGATTGTATATATCTTGCTTACATTTATACTTACGATTGTTTGGCGGTTAGCAATTTTTTTTATTTATTGGTCTAATAAATAAAATTAAGATTAGACTATCCCCTAAATATCCTTTCCTCAAATACCTGGTCAGTTCTGTTTGAGCGACAAGGATACTAGTCCAGGTAAGTGCCCTGCCCCAGATATTGCTGGTGCCTGAATAGTGACTGCCCAGTGGTTTGAGGAAGGAGAAGAGTGACCAGTGTTTTTTTTTATCCCCAATGGAAGAGGAGCAAAGAGGGACCATGGATATGTAAGTGAGAAGGCTGAATGAATTATTGCGGCAGAAGGGCCGAGAAAATGCACAATTGAGAGAAGAGAACAATTGTTTGAAGAGGAAAATGAGAGAGATGAAAGAGAGGATTAAGGATGGTGAGGTGCGAATGGAAGAAAGGGTGATACAAATGTTGAATGGGAGAATTAGGTGCATTTGGTGGTGGTGTGGCCTCTACTCCACTGGGAACAGAGTTGATGGAGATGAAAGGATTGCTGGACTTGAATGAACCCCTCCCACAAGAGACTAGACAATGTAAGAAGAGGACCCCCAAGACTTTACGCTCAGACCAATAGGAAAGGGCCCGACTGATTACCAGTATAGACTCATTGTATTAGGTTGAGGAATAAGTTCTTGCATTTTTTTAAATGTTGATTTAAGTTTTGTTGACATGATTTGTCCACATATTAAGAAACAATAATAAATAATGAGAGCAAAATTTGCAAAGGTTAGGCTACGTTTCTTAACAGCGTAGACTATTAGGCTTTTGCTTCGGCTATGTCTTGAAGTTGAGTAATAAGTCATTGCGGTTTATTTAAAAGTTGTGTTAATTTAATTTTTGTTCTGTACCTTCAAAATGAAATGTCAAGTTGAAAGAAAGGCACATTTTCGACACTTGTTGTTATTCATTTTCACTTGTGACAGGAACAATGCAAATGCAGCCAAAGCTTGTCGCGATATTTATGCTGTGTACGGAGAAAATGCTTTATCAGAAAGGAAAGCTCAATGGTGGTTTTCACGTTTCAAAAATGGTAATTTCAATCTTAATGATGAAGAACGTTCTGGTCACCCCATTAAGTTGGATGAAGATCAATTGAACGACCTTCTTCATGAAAATCCTCATCAATCGACTAGAGAATTAGCTGTACAATTTGCGTGTGATCAGAAAACTGTAGTGAATCACCTTCATTCGGTGGGGAAAAATAAAAAAAAACTCAGTGCATGGGTTCCGCACGCTTTGAGCGAAAGCAACAAACTTCAATGCTCCAGGATTGCCACAGGTTTGCTTGCTCGTCACAAGGCTACTCGTGGATATAAAGACAGATTTCTTCACCGCATCATCACTGGCGAGGAAAAGTGGTGTGTTTATGTCAACATGAACCATCAAAAACAATGGCTTAGCCCCAATAAAAAACACTTGCACGATTAAAGCAAGGACTTCATCCACGAAAGACGATGTCGTGTGCATGGTGGGATTGTGAAGGTATCATTCTTTATGAGCTCCTTGCGAACAATGAGATTGTCAATGCAGAACTCTACATTCAACAAATGTATCGACATGCCGAAGCTATTTGTGAAAAGCGACCTCATCGACGTTATGGAGTCCTTCTGCAACACAACAATGCTCGTCCTCACATTGCCAATATGACAAAAGACGCCATCCAAATGCTTAATTGGGAAATCCTGCCTCATCCTCGATATTTGCCAGACTTGGCGCCATCAGATTTCCATCTGTTCCGATTGCTCTCCAACAATTTGCAGGGCATTTCATCCAATACTGATGTGGCATTAAGAACCTAGTTAGACGAATTCTTCGAGTCAAAATCAAGAGATTTTTATTGCAGAGGCATCAAAAAACTAGTTGAACGTTGGGAAGAAGTCGTAAGTAACCACGGAGAATACATTATTGATTAAATTGCATATTGTTATCAATTACAAATGAAGTTTTTCTAAAATTGTTAATGGTAGTGAATAAATTTGATAAAACTGCAAGAACTTATTCCTCAACCCACTGCTTCAGTTTAAATGAGGGTATGGGTGATAGCGGGAAGGAAGAGAGTGAGAATGAGGAAGAAGTATATAGAAGTATACTGATCGAGAAGTGCCCAAGTTAAGTAAGTTGGGGGTGGAAGGAACAAAAGATGTGAAAGTATTTTTGAAAGAATATGAGAGTTACTGTAAGAAGAAATTGGGGGAGAATAGTAGGTCCTGGGTGAAAGTGTTGGGTGAATTTCTGGATGGACGTATAAAAGAGTTTTACAGGATGATTAAAAGTGTGGGTGAGTCTATGTGGGATATGGTGAAAGAGAGAATGATAGCGCAATGCAAGAGAATGAAGATGCGTGTGAAATATAAGAAGTCAAATGTGTTCGAGGAAGTGAGAATGGGGAAGAAATAGTGTGTGAATTCATATGTGCATCATTTAGAGTCCCTGTTCAGGCGCCAGCAATATGTGGCGGAAATATGTTCAGCTCTGTTTAAGTGGCTTGGATACCAGTGCAGGTACACACCCTGCCGCCACAACACAATGCACCCATAGGATTGTCAGATCATACATCTCCAAAATACAATTTAAACCATCCACAAGAATGTGTCAAAAACAAAAAGCATCATCATTAAGGCTCATCAAAATCAAAATCACTAATAATATATATGAATTAAAAACTGCATCCACAGGAATGAGTCCAGAATACCCTCCCTCCCCATTCTTTGTTTGAAAACATTCAAGTTTGGACTGTCTACTCTCTCAGGTGGCAAACTAGTCAAGTAATCTATCACTCTGTTGGTGAAAAAATATTTTCTAACATCTAACCTGCACCTCTGTTTTTGTAATTTTTAAGTGGTGACCCCTAGTCCTATTACTACCCTCCAACTCAAATAACTTGCTAAAATCCAACTTATCCATCCCAGAAGAGATTTTAAAAAGCTCAATCATATCCCCTTGTAGCGGGCCGAAAATATATACTCTAATCCCAATCATTCCAACCCGCTTCCTACACTAATTTGGCCTTGAGAAATCAAAGGAGAATGAAACGGATTGTATATACAGTCCTTTACTTACAAAAAAAATACAATAATAATTACAAAAGAAAATTGAATTTTCTTATAAGAACTCAATGAAAAAAATGTGTGCATGCCACAAACAAGGCCAAAATTCCCCAATCAAAAAACAAGATAAAAAAATTACGATGGACGAAGAGGAAAAAAATTTATACAATAACACCAATCGGTACCTAGTCAAACAATGTGCGTGCCAAAAAAATGAAAAGAAAAACTGAACAGTACAAGATAGTTCAATCAGCACCATACGATGCTTTTAAAACAAAGGGGGGGTGCAGGGGTATCACTCGCGAGTTAGGGCAAGGCTGTATAGTTCTTGGTTCACGATGAAGGCTGGCGAAACCAGGTGTGGTCGTGGTTTCCAATGAGAGGTCGTGTAAACCCTCCTATCAGGGTGGGGATAGAAACCCTCTAGGCCTCTTTCCAATTTCTGCTAGAAGTTTGTTCCACGGTTGCGTCCACACGTTCTCCACTCTATGCTCAAACTCAGTAAATCTTCTTTAATCAGACAATACTCTTCCTCGCTAGCGTTCTTTTGAAATGTACATAAATATTATGCTTTCAATCTATTTTTACTTCTGACTCTTTTCTCTGAAAAGAGAAAACAAACATCAATAAAAATTAAAAAACAAAACAAAATTTAAATGCCAGTTATTCACACACAACGCTCACACAGAGGGAGGGAGAGGGTATTGGGAAAGGGGTGGGAGAATGGCCCTTCACACACACACTCACATTCGCTCTACTACACCCTCACAACCTTCTTTCAAATGAGAACATATTTAGAACCCTCAGTTTATCTTCATATTCAAGGTGCTTCAGGGAAGGTATTATTTTTGTTGCCCTCCTTTGTACTGACTCTAGCAGTTTGATATGACTAAAATGTGGTGACCATGATTGTATACAATACTCTAAATGTGGCCTGACATACGAGTTGTAGAGTTTAAGGATTACCTCTTTACTTTTGTAGCTAACATTTATTTTAATGTATCCTAGTACCCAATTTGCTCTATTTTTTGTCTCAATACACTGTGGTAAACCATTCCACTAATCTCTCACTTTGTTGGTGAAAAAATACTTTCTCACATCCAAGCTTCACCTCTGTTTTTATAATTTTCAAGTGCTAGTCCCTAATACTATTATAAACTTCATGCTCAAAGAAGTTGCTAAAATTCAATTTATCTACACCAGAACAAATTTGAAATCATATCGTCTCTCAAACACTTTTCAAATAAAAACATATTTTGCACCCTCAACTTATCTATATATTCAAGGTGCTTCAGGGAAGGTATCATCTTTGTTGCCTCCTTTGCACTGACTCTAACAGGTTGATATCATGTCTAAAGTGTGCGGACCATAGTTGTACACAGTACTTTAAATGTGGCCTGATATATGAGTTATATAGTTTAAAGATAACCTCCTTACTCTTGTAACTAACATTCTTCTTAATGAAGCCCAATGCTATTTGCTTTATTTTTTGCCTCAATGCACTGCTTAGAAAACCTCAATGACTTATCTACTACTACACCTAAGTCCTTCTTATCCTCTACTGCATTTAGCCATGCCCATCCATTTCATCGCTAAATTTTCTATTATCTCTTCTCATTTTGATGAATTTACAGTTTTTACGGTTAAAATTCATTTGCCACTTTTGTATCCAACCTAATAACTTATTTTAGTCACTCTGCACTTTAAAGTTAGCCTCCACTCCATTTAATAAAGTTGCCAAATTTGTTTCATCAGCAAAAATTGACACTTTGCTATTTACAGCCTCCCCAAGATCATTTATATAAACTATGAATAATAATGGGCCTAGAACTGATCCCTGAATTACACCACTGATAATGTCCTTTCACTTTGACCTCACCACATTCAGTACCACCTGTTTCATGTCTTTCAGTCATTCAGCTATCCATATCCAATTCAACACTTACCCACATATCCTATGCATTTTTAATTTGTAAACTAGTCTCTTATGTGCAACCTTATCAAAAGCTTTGCCAAAATATAAGTAAATTACATAAACATTCCCTTATCTAATTGTTTAATTACTTAATCCATAAATTCCAGTAAATTTCTTAAATATGACCTACTACTTTTAAACCTACATTGAGCATTGTTTATTAAACTACTTCGTTCTAGATGCTCAAAAATACTCTTCTTAACTACCCTCTCAAGAATTTTACAAACTATAGATGTTAAGTTCCACAGATTTTTTTCTTAATCTACAGATATTTTCAGAGAGTTCTATAGATGTGCAATCTGGCAACAGTGTCTCTCAGTCTGAGTTGTGCCATGAGAGCGAGGGGGTGCATAGAGTGACTTAAGTAAAGAAAGGCCTGTATTTCTCTTTCTTCATAATGAAATATATTTACAAATTTATCACTCTCCTGTCTTTAAATAGCCAAATTTTATTTCTCCCACAAATATCAGTGTCTCAAAAATGTTAGGTATTAATGATGGCTCATGAAAAATGTACAATTGTGTATCTCATTGAGAATTATGAAGAAACATTAAAAATTCCAAACTCCCCTCCAACAAACAGGTTTTAGGTTTCTTTCTTTATAGTCATAAAAAGCTAATTGAAACTGTCCACATTTGTATAAAAAAGTAACTGGACTGTTTGAGAAGTGGAAAGGTATCAAGAAGAATGCAGGAATACAAACTGCAACTCAAAAAGGTAAAGAAGCAGCTTTCAAAAGCATGTTTCAAAATTGATTTGATATTGCCCATGCCAATGTGCTTGTGATGATTTAAATCCAGGTAGACCGGCAATTTCTGATTGCCCAATGCAAACCTGGACATTGTGGAGTGATGGTATCAGTAGATGTTGGCTTAAAGAAAAAAGAAGACAGAAAAAGGAAAATAGAAGAGCAAATTAGGAAGGGGCGGGAGAGGGATGCAGCAGAGGATGTCCATTTTCTGAAGTCTCTAGCAGTGGTAGAAAGCAGCACAAGTGACAGTACTATTAAATAAGAATAAGATAAAAGTTGCCGGCCCAACCAGCTGCATGACACCAAGTTTTGAAATGAGGGCACAAACAAGTGCTATCATCAACAGACCTTGTAGCAACTTTGAACTGAAATAAGGTGTCAGACAGTAATGAGTAGAGTGAGGATTTGACAGAGTGAAAGAAAATGATTTTCTTTCACTCTGTCAAATCCTCGCTCCACTCATTACATCAGTAAAGGAGGCAAGAACATTTCAAAATGCTCTGAAGATGATCGAATAAGATCAAAAGCTTAGCAATTTAGTTTGGTTTTTACCAAACACATTCATTTAAAAAAAGAGATGAATACTGGACAAATGATTCACCATCTACAAGATGGAATAAAAAAAATAATTAGAAGAAGAGAAAGTTGCCAAAGGAAATTAATTAAGGCAAAATACACAATGGTCTTCAACCAAAAATATATATATATATATATATATATATATATATATATATATAGTGAAGTGGACACAGACCATACAAAAAGTATTCTTGCCAAAATATGGGTTTGATTCAGTTTACCTTGGCATAGAAAACAGGTCTGATGTGATGTTACCTCCCTCTTCTTCCGGTGGAGCTCCAATGCCATTTTTGTTTGCTAGATAAGTTTTTTTGATATTTTACGTGTCTGATGTAATTTTTGTGAGTTACATTATAGTCTACAGTGTTTGTGAATATTGCATGATTCCACTAGTTATGGTTTCCATGGTGAATATGATCATTGTGAAGGAAAATGAGTGTGATTTCATAACCGTGAACATCGTGGAGATTTCTGTGTTTACAGTTTGCATAAAATGGCACGTAGTACACAGTCTGTACAAAATTTGGAAATTTATGAAAATTATACTAATAAAGATTTCATTTTGAAACTACTATATGTTGATCACATAATGTCGTGTGTTTTAAATGTTAAAAAGTGACCAAAGAATGAACAAAAATACAATATATTAAAGTGCAAAGTTGGCCATTTTTATCAGTGTTATTTGTGTTATTATCTAATATTATTTTATGTTAGATGCAAGATTTAACTATATATAATGCTGTGCTAAGTGTATTAAGTAATAGGATATTTATATTTTTTAAATATTTTTGAAAAAATTTAAATTTGTGCAGACTCTTTGAGGTTTGTACTGTCAATTTTCAAGTTTCATTATTGCTGTCAGATGTGGATTTTACATTGCCTAATGAGGTTATTAATACATTTATGCATTAATAAACAATGAGGGCTGTGCATTTCTTGCTCAAAAATGTTCTGTAAAATTAAGAAATTTATTTTTATTATTATTTTTGATACCTATATAAAAATGTTGACAATAACAATTCTAACCATTTTTTTTTATATTATATGTCTTTTCATAACATTTGTATATCATTTAGTAGTAGTAGATCCTTTAATTTGAGTTGTATCAAATAAATATTTTTTTTTTACAAAAAAATGGTACCATGGGCATACGGAGCGTGTCCTAAATGACATCATAAATCTGAACTGGTAAACATATTTCAAAGTTATGTATGTATAAGGTATAGGTATTTATGTGAGATACCTGTTGGTTGGGTACTTTGGATTTCTGCTAACTTTAAAACAGTTTTGATGACCAAAAAATCACTATCAGTATGATAATATATATATATATATATATATATATATATATATATACATATACACACACGAGTACTGACCTTATAACGGTTAAGCTGGGAGTAACAACTGATAGTATGGACAAAATTAGGCAAAAAGAAAACTATTAAGGGGGATGTGGTTGGTTGTACATTTGTCTATATAGTGAATAATTTAAGGGATGATGAATAATCATTGAGTTCCGGGTTAATTTGTTTGATGTAAAGAGATTCAAGAATTTTTAAACTTAGAGAAGAGGAGGCAGAAGAGAGTATACTAAAGGAATCAGGGTCAAGCGGGTGGTTAAGTTTTAGAGAATGTTCTCGAATAGAGGAGTGTTCGGGTTTGGAGATGGGAATGTTGGTTCTGTATGATACTCCGATATGCTTAGCGATCCTACATCTTAATTGTAGACTTGTTTGGCCTACATAGCAACTTTGGCAGGTCGCACAAGTGAATTGATAAATGATGGAGGAACGCAGGCATAATGGGAGTGATTCTTTGTGCCGAAGGAAAGTATAGACAGCAAGAGGATTAGAATTAATTAGGAGAAACTTGCATTGGGGAAAGTATTTATTAAGAGTAGAGAGTAAAGCATTGTTGAATTTTGTGTCAAGTGGAAGATAAGGCAGTTTTAAGAATAGTTTTTGTTTGGGGACAGTTATTAGAGGGGTTTTGCGAGAGAACATTTTAAATAAGAAATTGGAAGTAAGTTTGTCAAAAAGATGGCCTGGGAAAAAATTAAAATGAAAAAAGCTCCTAAGATATTCAATTTCAGAATGAAAGTGAAACCAATTTGAGCTGATTTTGTAAGCTCTGTGTATACTGTTTATGATGGCAGAATGTTTGAAATTAGTAGGAGTACAACTAAAGAAGTGGGTGCCAAGTTTGGTGGTAGTGGGTTTCCTGTAAACTGATGTGTTAAATTTAGAACTAACTTTTGAAACAGTGACATCCAGAAAAGAGATTTTATTGTTTAATTCTGTCTCCATGGAAAATTTAATATTAGGGTGTTGTTGATTTAAATAATTTAAAAATAATGGGGCATGGTCTTTGTGTTTAAAAATAAGGAAGCAGTCATCGATAAATCTTTTAAACACTAACGGTTTATATTCAACCGGACAGTCCCTTAACCAGTTTTTTTCGTGGTAGGATAAAAAAGCATTAGCGAAGCTGGGACCCAATGGAGAGCCCATGGCCATTCCATCGTGTTGAATGTACAAAGTCTCATTAAAAAAGAACACTGTATTTTCTACGGACAATTTTAATAAGGTAGAAAAAAGAGACTTGGTTAGACCTAAAATGCTATCATTTGATTGAAAAAGGGTATCGGTTATGATTTTGCAAGTTTCCATGACAGGTACATTAGTCAATAGAGACTCTACATCGATTGAAGTCATAAACGAGTGGTTCAAATCTAATTGAGAAATGTAGCTGACAAATTCAAATGAATCTTTCAAAGTGAATTCGTTGCGAGTGAGAGGTTCAATTATGGGGACTAGAAACTTGGCTAAGTTAAAGCTAGGGGTGTTAATGGCAGATAATACCCTTTTTCAATCAAATGATAGCATTTTAGGTCTAACCAAGTCTCTTTTTTTCTACCTTATTAAAATTGTCCGTAGAAAATACAGTGTTCTTTTTTAATGAGACTTTGTACATTCAACACGATGGAATGGCCATGGGCTCTCCATTGGGTCCCAGCTTTGCTAATGCTTTTTTATCCTACCACCCTAATATTAAATTTTCCATGGAGACAGAATTAAACAATAAAATCTCTTTTCTGGATGTCACTGTTTCAAAAGTTAGTTCTAAATTTAACACATCAGTTTACAGGAAACCCACTACCACCAAACTTGGCACCCACTTCTTTAGTTGTACTCCTACTAATTTCAAACATTCTGCCATCATAAACAGTATACACAGAGCTTACAAAATCAGCTCAAATTGGTTTCACTTTCATTCTGAAATTGAATATCTTAGGAGCTTTTTTCATTTTAATTTTTTCCCAGACCATCTTTTTGACAAACTTACTTCCAATTTCTTATTTAAAATGTTCTCTCGCAAAACCCCTCTAATAACTGTCCCCAAACAAAAACTATTCTTAAAACTGCCTTATCTTCCACTTGACACAAAATTCAACAATGCTTTACTCTCTACTCTTTATAAATACTTTCCCCAATGCAAGTTTCTCCTAATTAATTCTAATCCTCTTGCTGTCTATACTTTCCTTCGGCACAAAGAATCACTCCCATTATGCCTGCGTTCCTCCATCATTTATCAATTCACTTGTGCGACCTGCTAAAGTCGCTATGTAGGCCAAACAAGTCTACAATTAAGATGTAGGATCGCTAAGCATATCGGAGTATCATACAGAACCAACATTCCCATCTCCAAACCCGAACACTCCTCTATTCGAGAACATTCTCTAAAACTTAACCACCCGCTTGACCCTGATTCCTTTAGTATACTCTCTTCTGCCTCCTCTTCTCTAAGTTTAAAAATTCTTGAATCTCTTTACATCAAACAAATTAACCCGGAACTCAATGATTATTCATCATCCCTTAAATTATTCACTATATAGACAAATGTACAACCAACCACATCCCCCTTAATAGTTTTCTTTTTGCCTAATTTTGTCCATACTATCAGTTGTTACTCCCAGCTTAACCGTTATAAGGTCAGTACTCGTGCAGAGAAATTTTTATTTCTATATATATATATATATATATATATATATATATATATATATATATATATATATATATATCCTTTTACTCAATAAAAACCTAGTAGACTGGAAGGTCATTAGATAAAATAAAATGCATATACGAACAAAATAAAATGCATATACGAACATAAGGGAGATATTCATAGAGCAAGCAATGCACCAAGGATTTTTAACCATGTATAGATTTCTCTGGTACTCAAATAATTTTTCATTGCAATGATTATAATAAAAGAAAAATTATTGAATCCTCATTAATTAAAGAAATTCTGAATTTCAATTTGTTTGAAGGGCAGCATAAATGCAGTCGTTTATGTTTTAAACTTAACCTTAAGTGATTGTTAATCACCTTAAGATAGCACTCCTAGATTCATGACAGTTGCATGTTCCTCTATATTCCAGTACTTCAGTTTTTTGTTAATTTCTTTTAGTTTTATGCCTGAATATGATATGGTAAACTACATATCAAAGCTAGCCCCGATTTAGTAAACTTTATGGTTCTAAACAGTGGTTTCCTTGTAAAAAAAAATGTGTATCTATCTATATATTTATTTTTTAGGTAAAAACATCAAAACATCTTTGTCGCTCATTCTTGAAAAAATTGTATTCTGATCATCTTTTACAAGACTGTAATCTACACTTAAGACCAAAGATTGATACTTATTGTGTCCTCTTTTCCCTTCGATCAAAGGTAGGTTTTCCTTTTTTTTTGTCTTCTATGGTAGTGAAAGCCAATGAGTGCATCTTTTCTCCAACTTAACTCTTCCTTGCCTAAGGTCCTTTCCTTAGGTCAGCAGCTTCTATGAACTCTATCAACTGGTGAGGTTTCTATCAGAGATCTAACACTGTGTGTATTTGTTAGTTTTGTCTCTGTTGTGATTGTTGTGAATATGTATTGAAATGCTTCCCCTTCCCTGTTGCAACAGCACCAGATGTCTGTATCATTCAGGTACCCTGCGTAGCCCGTTACACTTGGTACCTGGAGGAGCATTATAATCTTCCAGTTTGAATGCAAATTAGGGAAGCCCCGTCATCACTGGCTTGAATTGAATTCTCTGATGGCGCCTGCAAAAATTATTGGTGTGCTTTCCCCTCCCTCCCTACCAGCATTACTTTACATTTTTATTATTACTATTATCATTATTTATTATTGTGTATTATTATTACCTGTTATTATTATTTAATAGTATGTAGTTATTATTATTACTATCATTATTACAGCTATCCCCTTGCCCATTAATTCACTCACTTTGTATCAGGAGAACTGAATGCCTTCCTGAGATCGCCTCTCACCAGGGTATGATAATAATAGCTGATAACTCACCTTACTCATTGGTGGACCTTCCTATCTCTAAATCACTTTATTGCATAACCTCCTAACCCTTTTCACACTTACTCTTCTATACACAGAGGTTCTGGTTGCCTGGCACACTTTCATCCTCTTATGAGCCTTAGTTGAGACAGTGTATACCGTGATGTCACTACTTGCTGCAAGGGCCAAAAGGCCGCTGGATAGGCAAAGTATCAGGATTGAGGTGTGTTAGGCTGTAGAATCTGCTCACTTGCTTCTAGTACACATAAAAAGTGTCTATGCCGGCACCATCCTTTATGGTTAAAGCTTGATGAAAAGTTGATGGATGAATGGGTGAATGTTAGATTAGCCTTTTTTCTGGACAGTAGATGCCACCTCTTTTCTGTAGGGTGCGGCTTCTGCAAATTCCACTCCATGTCAGTGATCTGCTCGTACTGGAAAATGCCATCTGTGAGGCCTTCCTTTGTAGACAGCACTATGCCATGGTGTTTTTCGACTTAATGGAACTGCCGTGGACTCAGGGCCAACTGGGAGGAGCTGTGGAGGCTCATCTCATCCTGTCCCGTTTCCCGTTAGCTATTTTTCTGAAGGAGACCATGTTAGCCACGTGCCCTCTGCCCCCCCTCCCAGGGTATAAGGGTTTTACGACCCCACCACCAAGAGATGGGGGATGTGCGGTTTTCACCCGGCATGATGTCTCCATTCTTCCTTTCACTTTAGAACCTCCTTTCAGGCAGTGGCTGTGCAGCTTCACCTGGATAGGAGGTATACTATCATTTCTGCATACATTCCACTGTCAGCTGACTTTGACGCGGGAGACTTCCGCCGCGTCGTGGCACGGTGCCGAGGGCCTTTCTCTTGCTTGGAGATCTGAATGGCAGGCATCCTTTCTGGGAAGATTACTCAATAAATCTCTGGGGACAAGTCCTTGCCGATCTGATCGAAGAGCTTGAGATGGGTGTCCTAAATGTGGATGAGTTTACGCATCACTGCCCAAGAACAGATTCATTTTCTTGCTTGATCTATCTTTGTGCTCTTCGGATGCACAGCCTGATTTTAATTGGGGGGTGGTCGATGACCTCCATGGTAGTGATCACTTTCCCATTCAAATATCATTTTCAAGGCAACTGCCGCCTGAGAGCCCAGCTCGGTGGTGCTTGGTGCGGGTGCGGTGGCCTGCATTTCAGGAAATGACTGAATTCTCTATCTCAGTCGAGGAGTTTAGGTCGGTAGATGAGGCCGTTGAGTTCTCCGGTAACCTCATCGCCGCAGGCCTGACTACTATTCCGAGAACGTCTGGCCGTTTTGCACGCCGACCACTCCCGTGGTGGTCGGCCGAGTGTGAGACGGCCCTCAAACAAAAGCCTTATGCCTACATGCGCTATAAGCGCTGCCCGAACGATTTCACTGTCGCTGAATTTCGTCGGGCTAGGGCTAGGTTCCGGTATATTTCGAAGCACGCCCGCCGCTCTTCTTGGCGGGCATACGTGTCTTCACTTAACGAGAAGCCCCATCTAGCAGAGGTGTGGAAGCAAGTCAAAAGGATTCGGGGCAAGTTCTCGGAGGACCCCCCTCGCATTCTCCAGGAGAATGGGACCGCAATCTCGGACCCCGAGTCCGTGGCGGAATCCTTCGCGACCGCTTTCTTCGCATTTTATTGCCGGGATGATGCTCCGCCAGCATTCAATGCACGTCGTGATGTCGCGGAAGGCCGCCAACTGGACTTTACCTCCAGAGGCGGAGAACCCTTCAACGACAGGTTTACTGTGAGTGAGTTGCGTTCCGCTCTTGCTTCGTGCGCGGACACCGCCCATGATCCATGCTTCGATACCTGAGTGAGCGAGGCATAGCCTTTCTGTTAGATTTGTTCAACAGGATCTGGGTGGAGGGTCTCCTCCCAGATTCCTGGCGAATCGCTATTGTGCTCGCCTTTCCAAACCGGGGAGAGATTACTCTACTCCGGCCGGCTTCCGCCCAATCTCTCTAACCTCTTGCGTGTACAAGTTGATGGAGAAATTGGTAAATGTTAGATTAGCCTTTTTTCTGGACAGCGGAGGCCATCTGTCTTCTGCACAGTGCGGCTTCCACAAGTTCCATTCCACGTCAGATACTCTGCTCCGACTGGAAAATACCGTCTGCGAGGCCTTCCTTTGTAGACAGCACTACGCCATGGTGTTTTTCGATCTGGAGAAGGCCTATAATACCGCATGGCGATACGGTATCATGGAGACTCTCCACACGATGGGGGCGAGGGGACGCCTCCCAATGTTTATATCTGAATTTTTGCGAGATCGTCGATTCGGCATATGGGTGGGGGGGAGCCCTCTCCGGCCCAATGGAGCAGGAAGAGGGTGTCCTGCAGGGAAGTGACCTCAGTGTCACACTCTTTGCCCTGAGCATCAACGGCATCACATCGGTGCTGCCGGAAGATGTTCTCGCTATGCTCTACGTGGTCGACCTTTCAATCTCTTTTGCCGCGGCCCAGATGCCAACTCTGGAGCGTCGACTCCAACAGGCATTGAGCCGCGTCTCTCGCTATGCCGAAGAGCACAGGTTTCGGTTTTCCTTGGCCAAGACTAAGGTGGTGCACTTCTGCCGCCATCCACGGCTCCACCCAGACCCAGACCCAGACTTGTTTCTTAATGGGGTATGCTTGGAAGTGGTTGAATCGCACCGTTTCTTTGGTCTTGTATTTGACCGACGCCTCACCTGGGAGGCTCATATTCGCAGCCTTAGGGTGTCTTGTACCCATGCCTGGATATTCTCCGTTCCGTGACATTCAGACTTGGGTCGCTGATAGGGTACTGCCTTACTTTTTTATCGATCCTTTGCTCGTTTGAAGCTCGACTACGGATTCGAGTTTTATGCATCCTTGCGAGCGTTTATTGCGGAAGGTAGACTCGATCCACCACACCGGCCTTCGCCTTGCAACCGGTGCCTTCCGTACTTTCCCCATTGAGAGACGACTAGTCAATGCTGGGGAGATGCCACTCGCTCTACGCCGTGTACAGTGCATCATTCGCCTGTACGCGCGAGCCCGGCGCCTCCCTCAGTCGCCAACAGCTCTCACTGCATTCGCAGCTGATTTCGACGGTGCCTATGCCGCCGAGAGACGCCAGTTATACCCTAAGCCGTTTGGGTTTAGGGCCAGGAAACACCTTCGAGAGCTAGATATAGCTCTCGGGCCGATGGCGCCCCTGATTCTGCCCTGGACGCCACCCTGGAGGGTACCACATTTGGCTATTTGTCGCCACGCCTCTGCTCCCAAAGCCTGTGCAGCGCCGGGAGTATTGCGTTTGACCTTTTTGGAGCACACCGCGTGTCACGCAGGAACCGTGCCAGTGTATACGGATGGCTCCAATTCCCAAGAGGGGGTCGGCTTCCGCGCCGTATCCTCTCTGTTTGAAGTCAGCGGGCTCTGCCAGGCGCTGCGTCTCTCTTCACGGCTGAGCTGGTTGCAATACACCACTCGGTACGGGAGATTCCGTGACGTGCCCGGTTCGGAGACCGGATTGTGATCTATAGTGACTCACAAAGCGACCTGAGTGCTCTCGGGGCATTGGAATCTCCGTATATCCTGGTTCGCGATATCCGTGACTCCACGGTTTTGGCGAGCTGGGCGGATGTCGAGATTATCTTCTGCTGGGTTCCTGGACATGTAGGAATTGTGGGGAATGAGGGCGCCAAAGAGTCTGCGAGGACTCTGCGACCGGACCAGCGTGTCGCTCGTCCTCACACCGACTACATGCGGGAATCCGTGCAGCTCTTCTGACTGCTTGGCAAAGAAGATGGGAGATGGTCGAAGGGAACTTAAAGTTGCGTGCCATTGCGCCGCGACTGTTCCCATGGACCTATCCCCCAATGCCGCGACGGTTTCTGGTCGCTTTCTGTCGTCTCCGAATCGGACACATCCGTGTGACGCATCGCTATCTGATGGTCGCTCGCCAGCGCCCTATTGTGACGACTGCGTCGTCCCCCAGACTGTTCGGCACATTCTTGTTGAATGTCCCAGTCTGGGTGATCTTCGCGCACGTTACCTGTCCCGGTACCCAGATGGGCGGGGTCGCTACCGCCTGTCCCTTGTACTCGGGACGAGTGTGTGCTCCCTAAGCTTCTACAGCGCCTGGAGTATTGCGTTCGGCCTGTTTGGAGCACACTTCATGCCATGCTGGATACATGCCAGTGTATATGTATGGCTCCAAGTCCTAGGAGGGGATCAGTTTCCACACCGTATCCCCTCTGTTTAAAGTTATTGGGGCTCTACCAGCCACTGTATCTCTCTTACCTGATCTGGTTGCGATACTTCACTCTGTACGGGAGATAAGGTGTCGTTGTGCCCAGTTTAGCGACTGTATTGTGATTTATATCGACTCAAAAGTGCCTTTAGTGCTCTCCACACACCCTGGTTTGCAGCATCGGTAATGCCATGAGCTAGGTGGATGTCAAGATTATCTTTTGATAGGTTCCTGGACATGTAGACATTGCATGGAATGAGGTCGCCAAAAAGTCTGCCAGGACTGGTTGACCAGACCAGCGTTTGGCTCTTTCTCATACCAACTACATGGCAAGATTCAGGGCATCCCTCATTCCTGCTCGGCAAAGAAGATGGGAGACACAGTGGAGAACTTAAAGTTGCATGCAACTGTTCCCATGGACCTATCCCCCAATGCCACGATAGCTTCATGTTGCTTTCTGTGATCTTGGATATATCTGCGCGAAGCACTGCCATTTGATGGACCACAGACTGTTCTGCACACTGTTGTTGAATGTCCCAGTATGGGTGATCTTGTGCATGTTACCTGTCCTGGTATCGGGATGAGCGGGTAACTATTGCCGGAACCTTCTACTTGGGAGGCTAACCTCCTCCATTTCATTTGACTCTTTGTTGTAGGTTGCATGTTCCTGCACCAGGGTGAGGTGGGCCTCTCCCCAATGCCTGAGCATGTTTCCTTCCTGTTCTTTTTCTCTTTTTTTTTTGCTTGGTTCTTTGTTTTTGTTTTTTGCATTTTTTTTTTTGTTATACTAGCCTAGTATTAGGCTGTCATGTGTTTATGGCAACTTTTGCCCCAGTAGGCAGTCACCAGATGGGCTTGTAAAAAAAATAAAAATGAGAACAATTTTGCCTGAATAGAGAGCTAGCTTGGCAAAACTCATCAATGCAGTTCCTGGACCCAGTATATGCAAGTGATCACATGATGGAGATAAAAATTTGTGATTTGTAGTGACTCACAAAGTGCCTCAACTGTTCTTGAGGCATTAGAATCTCCACAACCCTTTTTTTTCAGTGTTCATGATCCTACTATTATCAGGAGCTGGAAGGGTGTCTAGATTGTGTTTTGCTGGGTTCCTGGAAATGGTGGGATTGAGAGAAATCAGGGTGCCAAGGATCCCATTAGGACTGGGTGACCAGACCAGCACTTCTTTCTTCCCCACACTTAATACATGGCTAGATTCAGGTCACCTCTTCTTGCTACCTAGCAAACAACATAGGAGAAGGTCATTGCGAACCTAAAGTTGAGTGCCATTGAGCTGCGACTGTTCCCTAAGGTCCCGCCCCCTAATGCCATGACAGCTGCAGGTTTTCTCGTGTCCTCTCCAAATTGGGCCCAGTCCCAGGATGCACTGCCATTTGATGAAGCACTCCCCTGCATTTTAGTCTGACCACAATGTAGTCTTTTAGACTGTATGGCATATTCTTGTTGAGTGTCGCAGGTTTGGGGATCTTCTTGTATGCTGGTGTTGGATGCTTTTTTATATGACAGGTGAAGTTGGGCCTCCTTCCAACCCTGTTGTATCCCTTTTTACTTATTTTTTTTGTTAGTATGCTTATTTGGCTCTTTTGTTTTGTTTTCTTGTTGTCTAAGTTTGTTTTTTTCACCAACCTTTGCCTTCATCACAGTTGGAAGATGGGTGCTTTTTAATAAATAAGTGATTTTACCTTTCCACACATTTCCATTTTCTCTAACATTACCTCTTTCATATACCTTGTGAGAATTTTGTGGCAGAGACGCTTGTGTCAGTTGCTGCTTCTTAGTTTTGAATAAATAATAATTCCACATAGGGAAATTGTTCTTTTTATTTGGCTGCCTTAAGATAGGTTCTGAGTGATAGGGCCCTGGGACTAATCCATGATTAATAAATGCATCCATGAGAGTATTAGAGAGGCGAGAGAGCTTGTTTACAGCCCAGCATTTATGTACAGTTGCATTTCATTGCCTTATTCAACTGCATTGTCTTATTATTTGTTCCTATTTGACATCATTTGCACCTCCTCTGTTTCTTTTCCATTTTTTTCTAAAAGATTCTCATCCCATATCCGATGCGGCACCACCACCCAACCATCTCATTGATTTGTCCATTGGTTCTCCCAAAACACTCCCACCAATCTTACAAGAATTACATATTATATTTGAACCAGTATCTTGAACAACCTAGATAGTACCCTGCAACAAGGGTCCATGCTAAGTGTGTGCCACCATCTTAGTACTCATGGTTGGGATCTAATCTAAGGCTCTACTAAATTTTATTTGCAACTAGCTTTTGAATAATGAAACACATTCACTAAATTTTACCTTTTTCTCAGGTGAAAAAATTATTTCGGCAATATTTATATGAAAACAATTACATTGAAGTAGACCTTCCATTATTGACCAGCACAGTTATTGATGGTTCTTACCGAAGTCTGCTTGTCAAGGTGAGTCAAAGGTCTCATAAGAGGGGTCATTTGTAGGTAAATTTATTGGAGATAATATTCTAATGTTTTAGCCCAAATGGCTAGAAAATGTTTGGCATCATCTGCTTGCATGAGATTGACCCGCACAAGGGAGAGGACTCTGCTGATGAAAGAGATTGCCCTTCCTACCACCTCAACACAAAGCATCTATGGCAAAGGTCTAAAACTCCCCTATAACCTGGAAAGGGATGCAACCAGCTGTCCCTTCATCACCTTAGCCAGGGACAAAGAAGAATGACACCTCCCACCTGCAACTGACATGTCCACCTCTCTCAAGAGTCTGTCCTTTGCACCTCATGCAACAAATGACACTATCTCCCTAAACAATTACACATGCTTTTGTAGCTTCAACCCATGCACCCCCCCACACCTACCCCTACACACTAACTCAAAATACTCCTATTTTACACAAACATCATCTACAATAAGCAACAAGAATGACAAAAAAACACTAAGCACACAATAACATTCACATCACTCTAATCCAGGAAGGAATTTTACTTATGTCCCCAATCTCGCTGGAAGCCCTTCCACAACTACACACACTAAGTCACGATGTACATCCAACACCCACAATTCTACACAAATTATACCCCCCCATCCCCCTTATCTCAATCATCTTTTACCTACCAGGACACTTGCGTTTACAAATCTCTGAAAAACTCACAAGCTGATGACCAGACCATATTTTCAACCTCTCCTGGTTAGACATCATCACCACCATCCCCTTCTGGAAATGCATGCATCTTGCCATGCAGAGTGCTACACCTGTTACCTGGAGGAGTGAAAAGTCCTCCTGGTCCGAGTGCGCCTAGTTAACCACCTGCTTGCACGACCTCCCACCCTCAGTGCCCCCCCTTCCCCCATTCCCTACTGTTTGCAAGACATGACATGCTGCTTTATAGCGGGGAGGCTAATGCCCCCAACTACAACTGAAACCTGGAAAACATGCCTGACCCCCCGGTCCCACTGCAGGGGTACGATGGTAATGGGTGATCATCCGCCCTCCCCCTCAGTGCACCCGCCCATCCTTATTCTTCTTTAGTACTTACACTAGTCGACACCACTATCCAGGATTCTGGTGGCTTAGTGCCCTTCTGGCCTCTTACGAGAACCTGGCCAAATGGTAGGATATACCGTGAGGTCCCTACCTGTTGCAAGGGCCTAAAGCCCGATAGCTGAGGGAGGTATTTGGTATGGTGTGTGCTGGGTTGGCGACTCTCTTCACTACTTTGAGTGTACATATGAGGTGGTTACACCAGCGGCTCCATCTTCTATATGTTAAAGTGCAATGACAAATTCACCGAGTAAGGTGTGTCAGAGTTGTCAAAGCTGATTATGGGGAAAGGATCACATCCTGGATGTTTCTGATCCGATGGGGACTTTCAAGGCATTGGGGTAGTTATAGTATCTTTTCCCGATGCTTTAAATCTCTACCATGGTGGCCACAATCGGAGGAAAGGAAAAAATATGCTGATAAGTGAAATGAGAGCCGCCTACAAGCGCGGCCTCGTCCCCTCACTGTCGGGTAAGGCGAGGTGACTTGAGGCACCAGTGGCTGGGCTTCCCTCCCACCATCCTCAACTGGTAAATAGGTTTCCCATCTTTTAAGCTGCCCACCGACAGTTCCACCTAAAATAAGATGTTACCTCCCCCCCCTCTCATGCTCCCTCTCCCATGTATCCGGGTAAATTTTCCCCCCTTTACTTCCTTTTGAGTTTTCCTCGGGCGACTCTGTCAGATGCGACAGTGCCCCCCCTCCCTTGCCTTTTTTCGCTGCCCAGGAAGCTGATCATTTGGGTCCTATAAGAGCAGTAATCCAGAGCAGATCCCTTTGGGGTGACAAGGGTGATGAAGCCCAGTGGGTTCTCCCCGTAAGGGGCGCGGCGATTTGCCATCCTGGCCGCCGTGCTGAGTCCTGGCGCGCTTGGCTCTGCTTGGGGCGTCATATGCCTCAATAGTTAGAAAGGCACCCCCTGCTCCTGGCCCATCCAGGCCAACGAGCACGGTTGTTTCCACGCCCATTCGGATCCCTTCTGCGGGCTCTACTCAACCTGGGCGCTCCCCTGGTAAAGCTGGCGGCAAAAAGGGTTCATACCCAGCCCCAGCTAAAACCAGGGTTTCCCCCTCTTCCCCCAGCGTGACCGTTTCCCGTAAGGCGAAACGGCCACGCGCCTCCACCGTGTCGTTAGACTCACAGGGGGCAGCACCCCTGAAGTTGGTCGCCAGGCCATTTTCCGAGGTTCCTAAAGCTGTCCCCCGAAAGGAGGACAGCAACAAAGGAGCTTCGGCTCCTTCGCCCACGCCTAGTGGTGGGCTGAGTGGCTCGGAGACGGTGGATCCTGGAAAAGAGGGCCCCCCGACTCCGAAGCCGCAACGCCTGCCTAAGCTTTCAAGGCGGAGGGAGGAAAAGACGCATGGCGAGCCCAACCTTCCCTAATAAGTCCTCGAAGGCGACAGCGCCTTAAGCGCATTGTCCGGCCAATAGCGCCCGGGGTTCTGCCTCTGGGAATCGTACGGCAATTCCCGTGAAGGTCTTCTGTTCGAAGAGGGCCCCCACGTCTCCGAGCTAGGCCTGGAAGGCATATTCCTTCAATGGAATTGCCGTGGACTCTGGGCCAACTGGGAGGAGCTGCGGAGGCTCGTCTTGTCCCGTTCCCCGTTAGCTATTTTTCTGCAGGAGACCATGCTCGGCGCGTGCCCCCTGCCCGCCATCCCGGGGTATAAGGGTTTTGTGACCCCACTATCACGAGATGGGGGCCGGCCTGGGGGATGCACGGTTTACACCCGGCATGATGTCTCCGTTCTTCTTTTCACTTTAGATACCTCCTTTCAGGCAGTGGCTGTGCAGCTTCACCTGGATAGGAGGTATACTATCATTTCTGCGTACATTCCACCGTCAGCTGACTTCGACGCCGGGGCCTTCCGCCGTGTAGTGCCACGTTTGCCGAGGCCCTTTGCTTGCTTGGAGATCTGAACGGCAGGCATCCACTCTGGGGAGATTACTCCATAAATCTCTGGGGACAAGTCCTTGCCGATCTGATCGAAGAGCTTGAGATAGGTGTCCTAAATGTGGATGAGTTTACGCATCACTGCCCGAGAACCGCTTCATTTTCTTGCCTTGATCTATCTTTGTGCTCTTCGGATGCACAGCCTGATTTTAAGTAGGGGGTGGTCGATGATCTCCATGGTAGTGATCACTTTCCCATTCAAATATCATTTTCAAGGCAACTCCCGCCTGAGAGCCCAGCTCGGTGGGGCTTGGCGCGGGCGCGGTGGCCTGCATTTCAGGAAATGACCGAATTCTCTATCACAGTCGAGGAGTTTAGGTTGGTAGATGAGGCCGTTGAGTTCCTGGGCAACCTCATCGCCGCGGGCCTAACTACTATTCCGAAAACGTCTGGCCGTTTTGCACGCCAACCACTCCCGTGGTGGTCGGCCGAGTGTGAGACGGCCCTCAAACAAAAGCGTTATGCCTACATGCGCTATAAGCGCCGCCCGAACGATTTGATTGTCGGTAAATTTCGTCGGGCTAGGGCTAGGTTCCGGTATATTTCGAAGCACGTCCGCCGCTCTTCTTGGCGGGCATACGTGTCTTCACTTAACGGGAAGCCCCCTCTAGCAGAGGTGTGGAAGCAAGCCAAAAGGATTCGGGGCAAGTTCTCGGAGGACCCCCCTCCCGTTCTCCAGGAGAATGGGACCGCAATCTCGGACCCCGCGTCCGTGGCGGAATCCTTCGCGACCGCTTTCTTCGCATTCTTTTGCTGGGATGATGGTCCGCCAGCATTCAATGCACGTCGTGATGTCGCGGAAGGCCGCCAACTGGACTTTACCTCCAGAGGCGGAGAACCCTTCAACGACAGGTTTACTGTGAGTGAGTTGCGTTCCGCTCTTGCTTCGTGCGCGGACACCGCCCATGATCAATGCTTCGATACCTGAGTGAGCGAGGCATAGCCTTTCTGTTAGATTTGTTCAACAGGATCTGGGTGGAGGGTCTCCTCCCAGATTCCTGGTGAATCGCTATTGTGCTCGCCTTTCCAAACCGGGGAGAGATTACTCTACTCCGGCCGGCTTCCGCCCAATCTCTCTAACCTCTTGCGTGTACAAGTTGATGGAGAAATTGGTAAATGTTAGATTAGTCTTTTTTCTGGACAGCGGAGGCCATCTGTCTTCTGCACAATGCGGCTTCCGCAAGTTCCACTCCACGTCGGATGCTCTGCTCCGACTGGAAAATGCCGTCTGCGATGCCTTCCTTCGGAGACAGCACTACGCCACGGTGTTTTTCGATCTGGAGAAGGTCTATGATACCGCATGGCGATACGGTATCATGGAGACTCTCCACACGATGGGGGCGAGGGGACGCCTCTCAATGTTAATATCTGAATTTTCGCGAGATCGTTGATTCCGCGTACGGATGGGGGGAGCCCTCTCCGGCCCAATGGAGCAGGAAGAGGGTGGTGTTCTGCAGGGAAGTGTCCTCAGTGCCACACTCTTTGCCCTGAGCATCAACTGCCGGAAGATGTTCTCGCTACGCTCTACGTGGACCACCTTTCGATCTCTTTTGGCGCGGCCCAAATGCCAACTCTGGAGCGTCGACTCCAACTAGCATTGAGCCGCGTCTCTCGCTATGCCGAAGAGCACAGGTTTCGGTTTCCTTGGCCAAGACTAAGGTGGTGCACTTCTGCCACCATCCACGGCTCCATCCAGACCTAGACTTGTTTCTTAATTGGGTACGCCTGGAAGTGGTTGAATCGCACCGTTTCCTCGGTCTTTTATTTGACCGACGCCTCACCTGGGAGGCTCATATTCGCAGCCTTAGGGTCTCTTGTACCCGTGCCATGGATATTCTCCTTTCCGTGACGTTCAGCGCTTGGGGCGCTGATAGGGCTACTGCCTTACTTTTTTATCGATCCCTTGTTCGTTCGAAGCTCGACTACGAATGCGAGTTTTATGCATCCGCAGCCGAGCGTGTATTGCGGAAGGTGGACTCGATCCACCACACCGGCCTTTGCCTTGCGACCGTTGCCTTCCGCACTTCCCCCATTGAGAGACGACTAGTCGATGCTGGGGAGATGCCACTCGCTCTACGCCGTGTACAGTGTATCATTCGCCTCTTTGCGCGAGCCCGGCGCCTTCCTCAGTCCCCAAAAGCTTTCACTGCATCCGCAGCTGATTTCGATGGTGCCTATGCAGCCGAGAGACGCCAGTCATACCCTAAGCCCTTCGGGTTTACTGCCAGGAAACTCCGAGAGCTAGGTATAGCTCTCGGGCCGGTGGAGCCCCTGATTCTGCCCAGGACGCCACATTTGGCTATTTGTCGCCACGCCTCTGCTCCCAAAGCTTGTACAGCGCCGGAGTATTGCGTTCGACCTTTTTGGAGCACACATCGTGTCACGCTGGAACCGTGCCAGTGTATACAGATGACTCCAAGTCCCAAGAGTGGGTCGGCTTCCACACCGTGTCCCCTCTGTTTGAAGTCAGCGGGGCTCTACCAGGCGCTGCGTCTGTCTTCACGGCCGAGCTGGTGGCAATACACCACTCGGTACGGGAGATTACGCGACTTGCCCGGTTCGGAGACCGGATTGTGATCTATAGCGACTCACAAAGCGCTCTGGAGTGCTCTCGGGGCATTGGAATCTCCGCATCACCTGGTTCGCGATATCCGTGACGCCACGGTTTTGGCGAGCCGGGCGGATGTCGAGATTATCTTCTGCTGGGTTCATGGACATGTAGGAATTGCGGGTAATGAGCGCGCCAAAGAGTCCGCGAGGACTCTGCGACCGGACCAGCGTTTCGCTCTTCCTCACACCGACTACATGACAGGAATACGGGCAGCTCTTCGGGCTCCCTGGCAAAGAATATGGGAGACGGTCGAAGGGAACTTAAAGTTGCGTGCCATTGCGCCGCGACTGTTCCCATGGACCTACCCCCCAATGCCGCGACGGCTTCAGGTTGCTTTCTGTCGTCTCCGAATTGGGCACATTCGCGGGACGCACCACCATTTGATGGAGCGCTCGCCAGCACCCTACCTTGAAGACTGCGTTGTCCCCCAGACTGTTCGGCACATCCTTGTTGAATGTCCTAGTCTGGGCAATCTTCGCGCACGTTACCTGTCCTTTGTACTCGGGACGAGTCCGTGCACATTGACTGGTGGACTTTTGGACTTTTGGGGGGAGGCCGGCCTTCTCCCTTTTATTTAACCAGTTTTTTTTTCCTTATAGGTCGCACGTTCCTGCTTGTTGTTTTTTCTCTTTTTTTGTGTGTGTTTTTGAATCTGATTTTAAAGTAGCCTAGTACTAGGCAGGTTTTAATGCGGCGAATAATCCCCAAGTAGGCAGTCGCCAGATGTGCCCCCTAAAAAAAAAACTCCAAACAAAAAAATACAGTGGGGTCTACCTTCTACCCCCTCCCTCTCTTTTTTTTGATAAAAGAATTTTTATACACTAAAGCGCTTGCGTGCTGGTTGGTCCCCAGCTTTTTCCCCGTTAAGGGCAACCCCAAATTTGTTAATTGCTCCTCAGGTTGCTTTCTGTTGTCTCCGAATTGGGCACACACGCGGGACGCACCGTTATTTGATGGAGCGCTCGCCAGTGCCCTTCTTTGAAGAATGCGTTGTCCCCCAGACTGTTTGGCGCATTTCCTTTGAATGTCCCAGTCTGGGCGATCTTCGCGCACGTTACCTGTCCCGGTACCGGGATGGGCGGGGTCGCTACCGCCTGTCCCTTGTACTCTGGACGAGTGCGTGCTCATTGACTGGTAGACTTTTTGGGGGAGGCTGGCCTTCTCCCTTTTATTTAACTAGGTTTTGTTTTGTTTTTGTTATTGTTGTTTTCTTTGTAGGTCGCACGCTCCTGCGCCGGGGAGAGGGGGACCTTCCCCCGACGCCGGAGCTTGCTCCCTAATTGTTGTCATCTTCCCTTTTTATCGTTGTTTTGTTTTCATATTTTTATTTTAAAATAGCCTAGAGCTAGGTTGTGTGATTGCGGCGACTTATGCCCAAGTGGGCAGTCGCCAGATAGCCTTCTAAAAAAAAAAAAGGAAGTTATTTGCTCCAAGGCCTTACATGATAAAGCTGTACGGTGTAAGGCCAATGTGTTAATTGTGGCAAAAAGCACCATGATTTCTCGAAGTAATGTGCCTCATTTATTTGTAAATGATGTCCAGGCCATTCAGGCTGTGAACCATACTTCATTTATAGTGGCGAAAGAATTGGTCTTGTTGCGACCTTCATGACCTAGGACTTCCTCGCCTCCCAAGTTAAAAAAAAAAGCACGCCCTGCTCCTGGTCTCTCGAGGCCTATAAGTAGGATATCCACTACACCAAATAGAAACGCCTCTATGGTTTCATCCTTTCCGGCTACCCTACCCATCACGCAAACCCTTTTCAAAAAGTGAAGCAGCTGCATGCCTCTACCAACCTGTTAGACTCACAGGCAGCTAATCTTCGGATGGTGGTGTTGCAGCCCTCCCTTGGGCTTCCTAATCCTGCTCCCCAAAAGGTAGGCCGGAACAAGGGCGCTCCCTCGCCCTTTTCCGAGGCTGGACGAGGCGCTTTTGAAAGTTGGGCTCCTCCAAAGGAAGAGACACCCCAACCCTAAAAGCATCCCATAAATGGTGTCTAAGCTGGCTTAGAGAAAGGCTTGTACGCCAATCCAAACTGTCAAAGGCATCAGCGCTTTCTATGGCCAACAACTCCCGCAGCTGCGTCTCCAGGAACGCTACAGCCACCCAAGTGAAGATCCACCTCAAAGAAGGCCTCCAAGCTAGTCCTAAAGGAACTTTTCCTTCACTGGAATACCGTTAGTTATCTTTCTACAAGAGACAATACTAGCCGCGTGCCCCTTCCCCCCCCAGGGTATGAGGGTTTTTACAATCCCATCTCTACAGCTGGGGGCTATGGAGGAGGATGCGTGATTTAAACTCGGCATGATGTTTCCGTTCTTCTTTTTGCTATAAATATCTCCTTTCAGGCAATGGCAGTACAGTTACACCTGTAAGAGAGGTATAGTGTAATTTTTGCGTACATTCCACCACCAGCCAACTTCGATGTGGGGGATTTCCGCTGCATCGTGGCATGGGTACTGAGGCCTTTCTTCCCTCAGGGATTTGAACAGTATACATCACCTTTGGGAGGACTACACCATCACTGTCTCTGAGAACCACTTTATTTCCCTGTCTTGATCTATCCCTGTGCTTGTTGATGCAACTTGCCCTGACCATAATACACAGGGCATTATGCGCTTTTACACACTGGCTAGGCGTCTTCCTCAGTTGCCAACTACTCTCACTGCATCTGTGGCCGATCTGGATGGTTTCTATGCCGAAGATAGAAGCCATTATAACCTAAGCCCTTTTGGTTTAGGGCTTTGAAGCTCTTCGAGAACTTGGTGCAGCTCTCGGGCCAGTGGCGCTTCTGGTTCTTCCCAGGATGACACCCTGGAGTGTACCACAGGTCTTTAAATATTTGTTGCAATGCCTCTGCTCCCAAACTTCCACAGCACCAGGAGTATTGCCTTCGACCTTTTTTGAGCACACTTCATGTCATGCTGTATTTGTACTAGTATACACCGATGGTTCTACTCCTAGGAGTCAGTCAGCTTCCATGCTGTACCCCCTCTGTTTGAAGTCAGCAGGTTGTACTTGGTGCTGTGTCTGCCTTCACGGCCGAAGGTTGTTGCAATTCATTGCTCAGTACAGCATATAACCTGCTGTGCCCAGTTCAGAGACTGAATTGTAATCTTTAGAGATTCACAAAGCGCCCTGACTGCTCCCAGTGCATTGCAATCTCTACGGCCCCTGGTTTGTGGTATCTGTGATGTCATGGTTGCTGTGCAAACTATGGGGATGTCCATATTATCTTCTGCTGGGTTCCTGGACATGTGGGGAATTAGAGTACAAAGAGTTTGCAAGCACTAGGTAACCATACCAGCATTTCGCTCTTCCTCACACTGACAACATGGCAGGAGTTAGGTCAGCCTTCCAAGTCTCCTGGCAAAGAAGGCTCGAGATGGCTGACTGGACTGTGACAGCTGCAGGTCACTTTTGATCAGCACATTCTTGTTGAATGTCCCAGTCTGGGTGATCTTCAAGCACATTGCCTACCCGGTACTGGGACAAATGCAGTCGCTACTGCTTGGCCCTTGTACTCAGGATAGGATTGTATGCAGACTTGTGGAGTATTTAACTATGCAAGTGAGAAGTGGACCTCCCTGGACACTTAAGCATGCTTCCTTCTTTTTGCTTGCAACCTTGATTATGAAGCAATTCAGTTCTTGAGGCTGAAGGCCTTCTGGTGTTGAGTGAGGCTGCCCCACTTCAGCACCTGACTTCTTTTTTCATTTTGTTTTTTAGTCTTAGTTGCTCTCTTTTTGTTTTTTTGTTGGTTTATGCTTGTGACTTTTTACATTAAAAAAAAAAAGCTTATTTTTTGGCTAAAGGATGATTTAAAAAAATGTGTAATTTCAGTGGCTATGCTCTTGTTGGAAGCCTCCGGTAGACTGGTGAAATAAAAAAAGAAGCAAAATGGGGCTAAGAATCATAACTGAGCAATGTACGTATTGGCAGTTTCTACTTATTGTCATATATGAGTACATTTGGTTAAATCATGAGTTGAAGTGGAATAAAAGAACTTCTTAGTATAGTTTTTTTCAAGTGTATTTGTGCACAAAATGTTGAGTGGTGATGCTTATGCAAGAGCAATCATGGCACATTTACTAGCACATGCTACACTGAATGAAACTGATCTTTCTGCTGATGAGTGATCAGCAGTAGAAGCAATTTTATATGTGCAAGATTCTATCCAGATTGTTGATGAAGTGCTGATCAATGTGCTTTGTAAGTTAAATTGCACCTTGGACATGAAGTGTAAAGCTGGCACTGCAAAACTTTGAAATGGTACCACTTTTCCAACAGTTTATTGAAGCAAAGCATTCAGGTAACTGGGAATTACACATTGAAACAATTCAAAAGATGATATATTATTTCCAATGCCAATCATTATATCTTATATGCAAAATGAGCTCAGCTGTTTCTTTAAAGGATTGTACTACCCCACAGAATTTGAAGATTATGAGAACAAATTAAGGAATATTGTAATGTTGCTCACAGTGGAGCATCATGTAGATTGCGTAAAACTTTGCTTTGTAAGGTCCTCATCACTTTGTACAATGGTTTTCATCCCATCCCCAGTTTTTTATGGTATGTCAATAAGTACCTGATTAACGGGAAGAAGTGTAGAGACTAATCCTCACAATGTCAAGTTTGAATAGCCATGATAGGAATAAAAATAAGAAATATATGTCCAATTGATCCTGAGAAGCTATTTAAAGAATTAGTTTGCCCAGAAATCACAAGAACTTGCTACTGAGTAGGATCTATCTCTATCTCGCATGCTACTTTTTGATTAATTAGGAATTTATAAGACCAAGAAATCCATTCTTTCTGTAGCATTTTCACTTCTGACCCTGGAATTGTTGGAGATGCAATTTTTAATTGATGGAGGATTTCTTATTAAGAGTTGTTTCGCATCACACCCAGTATGTAAAGCCACACTACAAAGAAAATTCCATCATTATCTTTGATGGATATACAGAAAATCTTGGAGAAAAAAGTATAAAATGTGCCGAACCTGCTCATTGATTGTTAGGTTCTACCAGACACATTGTTTGATGAAACCATGCCACAACAACTTAAATTAAATTTATTTCAAATGAGAGAAATAAGAGCTGACTGATCATACTCCTTAGTAGTAAATCTGTCAAAAAAGGTTTCACTATAAAACAAGCTATTGAAGATGCAGACACACTAATTGTTAATACTGCTATTGAAGATTCCACAAAGACTGAATCAAATCAGTCCAATAGTAAAAGATGACGTAGATCATTTAGTTATTTTCACAACTTTGGCTGGATTGAAAGGAAACATAGACTTCTTAAAATAAAGCAAAGAAAACACAGAAACAAACTGTACACTCCAAATTCCATGAAATTTGGCTCAAGCATCAAGAAGCACTTTCTCTTTCACATGCATTTCGGGATGCTGATACTACTCTTGCATTTTTCAGGGAGGGCAAAATGTTTCTAAAACTGTTGGAAAAACATGAACAACTACAAGAGCTTTTTCTGCATTTAAAAAACCATCTGCTAAACCTGCAAAGATTGCTAAAGTAGGAACAGATTTCATTCTTCAATTTATGTGAATAAAGACTCAATCCTTTTGTGATTTGATATATCAATGCTTTGCTAAATCACTGAATAAAAGTAAATTTAATTCGGCTTCCTTGCCTCTTACAGAAGCTGCTGCTCAATATCATTCATTCCAGACATATCACCAACTCCAGAAGTGGTTGGGGAATGACTTGTCACCTACACAATGTGGTTGGTGTGTAATATCAAATGACTGTGCCCAACACAGATAAAGAGCCTGCTCCTCCAGAACTGCTCACCATATACTGTAAATCCTCAAAGATTGCATTACAGCCTCTTCAAGTTGTAGAAAGGTTGGATTGAATTAGTGTGATTTGTATTTCATGCAAAGGCTTTTTATGTTTAGACTTGGAGATAAACCAATGAAACAGACTATGATGGTCCCAATGATACAACTCAAACTGCTAATATAGTTTTTGGGTTAGAGGTGGTCCCCCTCCATATCATTTGATTTTTAATTGATTATATGATTGGCTCCCTGAGCATGCCGCGTAATTTTGGTTTTAGTTTGTTTTTATAATTTAGTGAGATTTTATATATTTCTTTTCTTGGGTGCCCCACTATTCATTCTGGTGGTTGCCAGATAAGATTGCTAAAATTCAAATAAATCAAATGCAAAATAAATACCATACTAAAACCAAAATTCTCCCCATCAAAGACCACCTAAACATAATTGTATAATTCTTCAGCAAGCTGCATTGCCCCTCACATCCTCTACACACCCTCTCTTTCTCTATTCCCGCCCCAGAACTTCAAACTTAGCCAGCCTCCACCCAAT
Source organism: Ceratothoa steindachneri (assembly GCA_963969495.1). Classification (NCBI taxonomy): domain Eukaryota; kingdom Metazoa; phylum Arthropoda; class Malacostraca; order Isopoda; family Cymothoidae; genus Ceratothoa; species Ceratothoa steindachneri. The sequence goes on along the minus strand of OZ018330.1, from coordinate 125,851,617 downwards.
GTCATCAAACCAGAATGCAATTAAATGTATACCTCCCACTTCACTCACATAGCACTTCCAAACCAGTTGCAAAACACCCTGCTCCAAATGGCACCACCCTACATTCACCCATCTGAATCCACTCTCACTCATAAACCAGAGGTTCTCCATCCCATCTCCATTCATGAAATCCCCCCCGCTACCTAAATACCAAAATATAATTTACCACAAGCAACCTAAAATTACTGCCCATCTTTGATTAATGTCATATTATTTAGACCAGTAAGCTTAACTCTATATGTAAAATTCTAGGTAAAATACTTGGAAAGGGGATTTGATAACATATAAAAAGTGTGGGGGTTAACAATGATGGTCAATATGTTTAAAATAGGTAAATCATGTCCAACATGTAACAAAACATTAGATAAGGGAGAGAATGTAGATGCAATTTATTTTGATTTTAGCAAAACTTTTGACAAAGTTCCACATCAAAGACTTGTTTAAAAATTAAAAAGATTTGGGATATGTGGGAGTCTTTTTAAAATGCAATGCTGAATGGCTGAGAGATAGGAAGCAGAGTATGGTACTAAATGGACTGCCTCCAGGAGAGTACCCTATATAACCTGTTACACTTGGTATATGGAGGAGCTGCACATTGTTCTGACCTGAGTGCAAGTACGGGAGTCCCTGCACTGGTCACTGGGTTAACACGAATTCACTGCTGGAGCCTGGAAAATTTGTTGGTGCGCTTCCCTCTCACTCCCAATCCGAACTATTTATTTATTATTAATAATTATTTATTATTATTACAGCTATCCCCTCAACCTTTTCTCTACCTACGCTTTACCGAGAAGAACTGTTCTTCTGGTTACCTGAATAGTATACACTCCTCCTGGGGAGCCTACTCGATCATCTTTTGGTTCAAGTCCTTGCCAACCTGATCAGTGAGCTTTAAATAGGTGTTATAAATGTGAATGAGTTTATGCATCACTGTCAAAGAACCGCATTTTCCTGCTTTGATCTATCCCTGTGCTCTCTAGATCCACAGCTTGATTTGGGGTGGGTGGTGGTTGATGACATCCATGGTAGTGGTCACTTTCTCATTCCAATATTTTCTGGACTTGTGCCACCTGAAAGACCACCCTGGTGATGCTTGGTGCAAGGGCGTGATGGTCCGCATTTCAGGAAATTAATGATTTTTCTGTCCCGGTCCATGTGTTTAGGTCGGTGCGGTATATGAGGTCACCGTGAGCCTAACTGCTTTTTCTACAACGTGTGGCCGTTTTGCACACTGACTGCTTCGATGGTGGTCAGCCAAGTGTGAGATAGCGCTCAAACAGAAGCGTTATGCCTGCATGCCCAAACAATCTTACTATCAGTGAATTTTGTCAAGCTAGAGCTAAGTTCCAGTATGTTTTTAAAGCTCGCCCGCTTCTCTTCCTGGCAGCCATACGTAACTTCACTTAACAGGAAAATCCCTCTTGCACAACTCTGGAAATGAGTCAAAAGGATTCAGATCCATTTCTTGCAGGTCACCTCCCATTTTCTAGGAGATTAGGACTGCAATCCTGGACACTGAGTCTTTGGTGGAGTCTTTCAACAACAGGTTTACATTGAGTTATTTGCATTCCACTCTCATTTCATGCACGGGCACCGACCCTGCTCTGTTGATGTCCTTTTGCTGCCATGTTTTGACTCCTAGGTGAGCGAGGCATGGCATTTCTGTTAGATTTGTTTAACAGGATCTAGACGAGAGTATCCTCCTGATGAATGGCTATTGTGCACGCTTTTCATAAAACCAGGGAGAGATCACTCTACCCGAGCTGGTTTCCTCCCAATCTCTAACCTCCTGCGTGTGCAAGTTGATGGAGAAATTGGTAAATGTTAGATTAGCCTTTATTATAGACAGCAAAGGCTAAGTTTCTTACAAACAGTGCGGCTTCCTCAAGTTCCACTCCATATCGCACATTCGGCTCTAACTGGAAAATGCTCTCTCTGAGGCTTTCGTTTGTAGATAGTCCTATGCCACCATGTTTTTTGAGCTGGAGAAGGTCTATGATACTGCATGGCAATATGGTATGGTCAACCTCCACACATTGGGGGGGCTAGGAAATGCCTCCCAATTTTGATCTCTGAATTACTGCAGATCATTGATTCTACATAAAAATTGGAGGAGCCCTCTCCGGCCCAACAGGGCAGGAAAAAGGCGTCCCACAGGAAACTGTCCTGCTCCTTTCCCTGAGGATCAAAGATATCACCTCGGTGCTACTGGAAGATCCCCTCTACACTACATAGACAACCTTTCAATCTCTTTTGGTGTGGCCCAGATGCCAACTCCTGAGCTTAAATTCTAATAGGAATTGAACTTCATTTCGCACGATACTGAAGCGCACAGGTTTCGGCTTTTCCTGGCCATGACTAAGGTGTTGCATTTCTACCACTATCCACAGCTCCACTACGACCCGCATTTGTTACTAAACTGTGCTCGCCTGGAAGTGGTGGATTCGCACCATTTCCTTGGGTCATGTGTTTATGATCAACGCCTCACATGGGATATGCATTAGCAGCCTTACGGTCTCTTGTACCTGTGCCATGGATATTCTTACACATCCGCAGCTGAGCGTCTATCCTGGAAGGTGGACTCGATCCACAACACCAGTCTCTGCTTGGCGACCAGTGCCTTCCGCACATCCTCCATTGAGAACTACTTGTCGATGCCAGGGATATACCACTCTCCTCTGTGCCCAGTGCATTATGCCCTTCTATATGCAGGCCAGTCACAACGGCTCTCACTGCATCTGTGGCCAATATTGATGGTGCCTATGTTATTGAGAGACTCTAATCATTCCCTAAGCCCTTTGGATTTAGGGCTGAGAAACTCCTTCGAGAGCTGAGTGTAGCTCTCGGGGCGGTACCACTTCTGGTTCTTCCCAGGATATCACCCTGGACAGTACCCCACTGTTGACTATTTGTTGCCACACCTCTACTACCAAAACCGTCATTGCGCTGTGTGGATCCATGCCAGTGTACACACATTGTTCCAAGTCCCAGGAGGGGGCGGCTTCCACGCTGTAGACCCATCTTTTTGAACTCAGCGGGCTTATACAAGGCACTGCATCTGTTATTCACGGCTGAGCTGGTTTCATTACACTGCTCGGCACAGGAGATAAAGCGTTGTGTATAGTTTAGAGACTGGATTGTGATCTTTAGCTACTCACAAAGTACCCATGTGAGAATTGCATAAGATGAGGGTGCCAAAGAGTCCAATAGTACTGGGCAACAAGACCAGTGTTGCTCTTCACACCAACTACATGCCAGTATCAGAGCAACCCTCTCGGCTGACTGGCAAAGAAGATGGAAGACAGCCTAGGGAAACTTAAAGTTGTGTGTGCCATTGCACCATAATTTGAACCTACCCCCGAATGCTCAGATTGCTTCAGGTCACTTATGTCCTCTTCAAATTGGTCACACTCGCTGCTATTTGATGGACCACTCTCCTGCCCCTTATTGTGACGACTCCATTGTCCTCCAGACTGTTTGGCACATTCTTGTTGAATGTTCCATTTGGGTGATATTCACACATGTTGACGCGAGTGGGGTCACTACCGCTTGTCCCTGGTACTTGGGATGGGTTCTTTGGGTTATATTTTGGGGGTGTTGTCTTTTACACTTTTGTTTTTTAATCTAGCCAACATTAGGCTGTAGGATGACTACATCGACTTGGTGCCCTAGTGGGCAGCCATCAGATGGGCTGAAAAAAAAAATAATAATAAAACCTCAGTAGAAAAGTCTTCCAGTCAAAGATTGAAAAGGGTCGGGAAAAGTACTCGATTTTGTATGTGATCTGTTTGTGCTGGCTTGTTGTGTTGTATTACTTGTTCTTGTGTCACCAAGTTGGAGTCAAGTGTGTTGCTTATTTTTTTGTCAACGATGTGTCTAGGTACTGTGTCAATGAGTTTGCTTGTCTTTTGTTCCCATTACTGCCCAATGTGGTAATGTGAGTTGGTTGAAGCCTTGCTGAGGGCATTGGGCAGACTGTCTGTTGTCTTGAATAAGCCCACATAACAACTCCCCATGTATCTTTTATCTAAAGGTTGGATTAAATTCATAGGGCTGTTTGAAGCTTCTGAAATATTTGTAGATGTTTGACCCATGCAAATAAGACTCTTTTGCCACACTTTTATTTTAGAGATAAAGCTATATTTTTCCTCATTTCTGTCCTTTATCCAACTCCCACACACAATTACAGTGATCGTGGTGCTGATGAGTATGTCTACTCTCTTCTTTTTTTAAGTACTTCGCAAATGGACAACTTTAGAGCGATACTTGTGCGAAAGGTGGATAGATTGAAGAACGGCTTGGTAAGAGAGGTTAATGGTGTGAAGAAGGGTGGAAATGAGCTTGTGACAAAAGTGTTCTGAGGTGGTATAGACATGTAAAAAGAATGGATGGAAAATATAGTTGTGAAGAGAGTATATGAGAATGAATGTCAGGGTATGGGAAGGGTTGGAAGATGGGTGTAAAAGGAGAGTTGAGTGTTAATGAGTCTTTCAGAGAGACAGGGCTGAGTGAGGATGAAGTGTATGATATGTCTGCATGGATGGAGTTTATGAAGGGGCCTGCTAAGGCCCAAGGATGAACAACCTCTCGTCAGTATGACAGGCCGGAGTGAAAGACATGCTGGTTGCCTGGTGCTTAAGTTATGGGAGAAGGGTAGTTTTAGTGGTGTTGAAGTACACCAACCACATTTTGTGGGAAACCAGTGCCCATGTTGCAGGGAAACCAGTACTCGCATTGTTGGAAACTGATACCCATTTGTTGGAAACTGGTACTCATGTTGTGGGGAGGCTGGTACCCATTTTGTGAGGGAATCGGTACCCATTTTGTGGGAGATCTGTACCCATGTTTGGGAAACTGATACCCATTTGGTAGGAAATGGGCACCCATGTTGTGGAGGAAATGTACCCACAATGTGGGAAAATTGGCCCCCATGCTGTGGGGAAACCAATTCCATTTTGTGGGAAACTGGTACCCACATTGTGAGTTGGCACCCATGCTGTGGGAGGAAACTGCCACTCATTTTATTGGAAATGGGTACTCATTTTTTGTGAAACCAGTGCCCATTATGTGGGAAACCTGTACCCATTTATTGGAAACTTGTACTATTTGTGGGAAAATGGTAGATGTTAAAGTTGTAGTCTTAAAAAAATCCTTGCTACAATTTGAATGTCGGTCATCTTTTATTTTTCACTAAGTTTGCATTGATCACTTCTTTCTCATTCCCCTTCTCTATCTCCACTTGGGTAAGGGAACCAGAAGAAATAAAACAAATTATCAATTTATGTTTTGTTTCTTTCTAGAAACGAACATTAGCCTATGGCTACCAACCCTTAACTTCAGCTTGTGGTCAGCCCTTTTATATCTCTCCTTCAGGGCAGCTTCATCTCTTTTCATTTACAAGGTAATTCAGTGTCATTCACTTCTTTGGCCAATGCAATCAATATTTTCTCTGTGGAAAGTTTATTACTTTATCCATGATTGGATCATAGTTATATCATTTTAACCTTAAATAATTCAATTACCGATGAAGGATTTGCTTATATCAGTATGTCAGTTTACTAAATGGAAAAATAATTTGTAATATCTATTTCCATAAGGTTTAATTACATAATCACCTTCCACCCCAAAGTGTAGTTGGTGCATATCAATGCCACAAAAAGTACCCTCTGAATACCAATCCTCTGTATACTGAACTAAGTCCAAAGCTACTTGTACTGAGGTACTCTGTAGGAAACAGGAAATTTCTGGAGCAGACCATATGCTGTGGCAGCCTTGTTTTTAGATGTGATTGGGAGTTAAATGGGATTTCGGGATTAGTTCGATGGGAATGTTTTAGGTGTTTGGTATTTTTGGATGTCATTTGTGTTGAATTGGAGGATGCTGAGAGAGTGGGTGAGATGTAGGTTGTGTGTTGGAAGAAATGTGTATGTAGTTGGGCATGGGTTGCAAGTCCACTGGGATGTATAATTGTTTAGGAACTAAGTGGGTGCATCAGAGTTGATACCATTTGTTGCAGAGGACAGAAGCTTATGAGCAGTGGACATGCCCATTGCTTATGTCGGTGAGAGAACCACAATTCTGATCTGTCTCAGGCTAAGAGATTGGGGTCACCCGGGTACCACTTCTCATTAGTAAAAAGATGGCGTTGGAGGGTGAACTGGGAGGAGTTAAAGACCCCAGACCCTGCCGGGCACGCCGATGCATTTTCCTGGCTTCCGTGCTGATGGGACTCAGCGCACCGTCAAGCCCCAGCTTAACCTATTCTCCTCCTTCCACTCTCATCTACTTTCTGCCTTCCTTTACAAACTATCCTCATCGCAGGTGAGGGAGTATCCTATGCAGCCTGTTAAAATTGCTACCTGGAAGAGCCACATGTTCTGGCTTGAGTGCCCCATAAGGGGTGCGGCGATTTGCCATCCTGGCCGCCGTGCTGACGGGATCCAGCGCTCCGTCCGACCCTAGCTTAGCCACTCTTCCTTCCTTCAGATAGCCTGTATTTCTCCCCTACCTCGTCGCTTTTCATACAACCTCTCCCACAACTTTCTCTGTTCAGCCTCTAATTTCACAGGGTAGATGCTGACCTCCTTCTCAAGCCAACCGTCCCGGATCGGGGCTGAGGGGGGAGGGGACAATGTTCCCTAACCCCTGAGCTCCGGTTCGGGATGGGTTTTTTTTAACAACCTGCTTCATCCCCACCCATACCTTCCTCACATCCCTTTTCCTCTCCTCTTCACATTCTATCCATTTTTACGCCGCGTCTAAGGTGGAGCTGCCCTGCCGATGGACTGCCAGGCCACCAGGCGGGAGGGGTGGTCCGAAATGGCGGCGCCTGGCTCTGCCAGGCCTGTAAGCACCTCTTGCAGTGCGAGCAACTGCGAGAGGTGATGAGCGGTTGCATACCGTAATAAAAAGAGGGTCACCATGCCCAATGATGAGTCTAACCAAAAATACCCTTTAACTCCCCCTGTACAAACGACGGAGCCGCTCTCGGGCAGCTCCACAGAAAAAATGGAGGTTCCTCCCCCTGTGATTGCGCAGGGGACCCTCCATATTTCTTCAACCGGAGATGAGGCTTACTCCTCTCCTACGCCTACGGGTGAAGGGGACTCCCCCTCACCCCCTTCTCTGGAGGTCCTTTCGGGCACCTCCCTTCTTCCAGCGGCAGTCCCCTCTGTTCTTTCCAAGGGGACTGCCAAGAAAGCCAGCAGGCAGCCCATTGCCGACCGCCCCTCGTGTAAGCGGCTCGGTAGGGCAAACCCCCTTAGGGGGGGGGAGAGGGAAGCCAGGCCCCTTCGGTCGCTTCCCTCAAAAGACCTGCTGGCAAGAATATTAAACCTTGCCGGGGTCAAGGCCTGTGCCTCCCCACAAAAGACGTGACGCTACCAAGGGGACCTGCGATGTCCTGGGAGGGGATGGCCAACTGGAGGCCCCTCCTGTGATAGACATGGTCCTTGAGGAAACCCAGCCTCTAACGGTAGGACCTTCCATGGGGTGGAATCTGCCCCTATGCAAGGTCCTCCTCAAACAGCTGAGGGCTCCGAGGCAGTACAAGGAGGGGAGGGATCTCCTCCAACCGGTGCTCCTGCAACCACCAGGACCTTCTCCATTTCGGAGAAGGATCTGGCTGAGGCCGGTCCATCTGGCCTAGGGTCTCCTATCGGCGGAGGTGAGAAGCGGGTTCATTCCCCGCCCTCCTCTCCAAAAAAGAAAAAGACAAAGACTAGGGAGACTCGGGGTTCCTCTCCACCCGCGGGGACTACGGGGACGGATGGGTCTGCTGCCACTTTGGCAAGCGACCAAGCCAAGATCGGCACATCCGGCCCCTCTGCCCCTCCGGTTTTAGAGCCACTGACTAAAACTAAAAGTACACAGGGCGGAGCCTCGAGGACATCGGGGCCCCTTATTCAGAGGTTACCTGGCATTTTTGAGCCCGCTGGCCTAGGGGCTCCTATCGGCGGAGGTGAGAAGCGGGTTCATTCCCCGCCCTCCTCTCCAAAAAAGAAAAAGACAAAGACTAGGGAGACTCGGGGTTCCTCTCCACCCGCGGGGACTACGGGGACGGATGGGTCTGCTGCCACTTTGGCAAGCGACCAAGCCAAGATCGGCACATCGGGGCCCCTTTATTCAGAGGTTACCTGGCGTTTTCGAGACCGCTGGCTTCAAACGCTTCCTCGTTATTCGCTCAACTGATGGCACCATGTTGGCCAAGGGCAACATGATCCATCAGAGGAGAGGATTAGCTAGTTCAATTGGTAGAGAGCCGAAGGTGACCCGTTTCTCGGACGGGAGCCTTCTGGCGAATCCCGCCGAGGCGGCCAAGATAAGTGCTTTGGACACTTCATGGCACCCCGGTGAGTGTGACGCCGCACTCTACCATGAACTTTGTGAAAGGAGTAGTTTATGCGAGGGAACTAGTTGATACTCCATTGAGGACATCACCCTAGAGCTGGCCGACCATGGGGCGGTCAAGGTCGAACGTGTGATAAGAAAACAGGGAGGGGCCTCGAGACCCACCGCTACACTCTTCGTCACGTTCGACTGTGACAAGCTTCTTGAGTCGGTGCGTGCCGGTTGGTACCGCTACCGCGTGAAGGCATTCGTACCACTGCCGCGGCGGTGCAATTACTGTCACCGCTTCGGCCATACGAATCGTTCTTGTAGACGTGCAAAGTCGGGGTCACCTGAAGTTTGTGTAAATTGCTCCAAGGCCGCACACGATAAGTCCAAATTGTGTGTGGCCAAGTGTGTCAATTGCGGAGAGCCGCACCCCGCTTCTTCGAAGCAATGTAGTGCATATCTCCTTGAAAAAGAAATCCTGGCCGTTCAGGCCCAGGATGGACTCTCATTCCGCGAGGCTAAGGACTTGGTCCTGGCGCGCCCGGCTCTGCCTGGGACGTCATATGCCTCAATAGTTAGAAAGGCACCCTCTGCTCCTGGCCCATCCAGGCCAACGAGCACGGTTATTTCCGCGCCCATTCGGAGCCCTTCTGCGGGCTCTACTCAACCCGGGCGCTCCCCTGGTAAAGCTGGCGGCAAAAAGGGTTCCCACCCAGCCCCGGCTAAAACCAGGGCTCCCCCTTCTTCCCCCAGCGTGACCGTTTCCCGTAAGGCGAAACATCCACGCGCCTCCACCGAGTCGTTAGACTCACAGGAGGCAACACCCCTGAAGATGGTCGCTAGGCCATCTTCCGGGATTCCTAAAGCTGTCCCCCGAAAGGAGGACAGCAACAAAGGAGCTTCGGCTCCTTCGCCCACCCCCCGAGGTGGAGCGAGTGGCTCGGAGACGGTGGTTCCTCGAAAAGAGGGGCCCTCCCCCGCCTCCGAAGCCGCAACGCCCGCCTAAGGTTTCGAGGTGGGGGCAGGAAAAGACTTGCATGGCCAGCCCAACCTTCCCCAATAAGTCCTCGAAGGCAACAGCGCCTTCAGCGCTTTGTCCTGCCAACAGCGCCCGTGGTTCTGCCCCCGGGAAGCGTACGGATATTCCCGTGAGGGTCTTCATTTTGAGGAGGGCCCCCGCGTCTCCTCCGAGCTAGGCCTGTAGAGCATATTCATTCAATGGAATTGCCGTGGACTCCGGGTCAACTGGGAGGAGCTGCGGAGGCTCGTCTCGTCCCGTTCCCCGTTAGCTATCGTTTTGCAGGAGACCATGCTAGGCGCGTGCCTCCTGCCCGCCCTCCCGGGGTATACAGGTCTTGCGACCCCACCACCGCGGGATGGCCGGGCTGGGGGATGCATGGTTTACACCCGGCATGATGTCTCCGTTCTTCCTTTCTCTTTAGATACCTCCTTTCAGGCAGTGGCTGTGCAGCTGCACCTGGATAGGAGGTATACTATCATTTCTGCGTACATTCCACTGTCAGCTGACTTCGACGCGGGAGACTTCCGCCGCGTCGTGGCACGGTTGCCGAGGCCCTATCTCTTGCTTTGAGATCTGAACGGCAGGCATCCTCTCTGGGGAGATTACTCCATAAATCCCAGGCGTCAAGTCCTTGCCGATCTAATCGAAGAGCTTGAGATAGGTGGATGAGTTTACGCATCACTGTCTGAGAACCGCTTCATTTTCTTGCCTTGACCTATCTTTGTGCTCTTCGGATGCACAGCCTGATTTTGATTGGGGGGTGGTCGATGACCTCCATGGTAGTGATCACTTTCCCATTCAAATATCATTTTCAGGGCAACTGCTGACTGAGAGACCACCTCGGTGGTGCTTGGCCGGGCGCGGTGGCCTGCATTTCAGGAAATGACTGAATTCTCTATCTCAGTCGAGGAGTTTAGGTCGGTAGATGAGGCCGTTGAGTTCTTCTCAGGCAACCTCATCGCCGTGGGCCTGACTACTATTCCTAGGACGTCTGGCCGTTTTGCACGCCGACCACTCCCATGGTGGTCGGCCGAGTGTGAGACGGCCCTCAAACAGAAGCGTTATGCCTACATGCGCTATAAGCGCCGCCCGAACGATTTCACTGTCGCTGAATTTCGTCGGGCTAGGGGTAGGTTCCGGTATATTTCGAAGCACGCCCGCCGCTCTTCTTGGCGGACATACGTGTTTTCACTTAACGGGAAGACCCCTTTAGCTGAGGTATGGAAGCGAGTCAAAAGGATTCGGGGCAAGTTCTCGCAGAACCCCCCTCCCGTTCTCTAGGAGAATAGGACCGCAATCTCGGACCCTGCGTCCATGGTGGAATCCTTAGTGACCGCTTTTTCCGCATTCTCTAGCCGTGATGCTGCTCTGCTATCATTCAATGCACGTCGTGATGACGCGGAAGGCCGCCGACTAGACTTTACCTCCAGAGGCGGAGAACCCTTCAACTACAAGTTTACTGTGAGTGAGTTGCGCTCCACTCTCGCTTCGTGCGCGGACACCGCCCATGGTCCGGACGATGTCCCGTACGCCATGCTTCGACACCTGGGTGAGCGAGGCATGGCCTTTCTGTTAGATTTGTTCAACAGGATCTGGGTGGAGGGTCTTCTCCCAGACTCCTGGCGAATCGCTACTGTGCTCGCCTTTCGCAAACCGGGGAGAGATCACTCTACTCCGACCGATTTCCGCCCAATCTCTCTAACCTCTTGCGTGTGCAAGTTGATGGAGAAATTGGTAAATGTTAGATTAGCCTTTTTTCTGCACAGCGGAGGCCATCTGTCTTCTGCACAGTGCGGCTTCCGCAAGTTCCACTCCACGTCGGATAGTCTGCTGTAAGTGGAAAATTGCCTCTGCGAGGCTTTCCTTCGTAGACAGCACTACGCCACGGTATTTTTCGATCTGGAGAAGGCCTATGATACCGCATGGCGATACGGTATCATGGAGACTCTCCACACGATGGGGGCGAGGGGACGCCTCCCAATGTTTATATCTGAATATTTGCGAGATCGTCGATTCCGCGTACGGGTGGGGGGAGCCCTCTCCGGCCCAAAGGAGCAGGAAGAGGGTGTCCCGCAGGGAAGTGTCCTCAGTGTCACACTCTTTGCCCTGAGCATCAACGGCATTACCTCCTTGTTGCCGGAAGATGTTCTCGCTACGCTCTACGTGGACGATCTTTCGATCTCTTTTGGCGCGGCCCAGATGCCAACTCTTGAGCGTCGACTCCAACAGGCATTGAACCGCGTCTCTCGCTTTGCCGAAGCGCACAGGTTTCGGTTTTCTTTGGCCAAGACTAAGGTGGTGCACTTCTTCCGCCATCCAGGCTTCACCCCGATCTAGATTTGTTTCTTAATGGGGGTGGGCCTGGATGTGGTGGAATCGCACCCTTTCCTCGGTCTTGTATTCGACCGACGCCTCACCTGGGAGGCTCATATTCGCAGCCTTAGGGTCTCTTGTACCCGCGCTATGGACATTCTCCGTTCCGTGACGTTCAGCGCTTGGGGTGCTGAATGGGCTACTGCCCCACTTTTTTATCGATCCTTTGTTCGTTCGAAGCGTTTATTGCGTAAGGTGGATTCGATCGACCACACCGGCCTTCGCCTTGCGACCGGTGCCTTCCGCACTTCCTCCATTGAGAGCCTGCTGGGGAGATGCCACTCGCTCTGCGCCGCGTGCAGTGCATCACTCGCCTGTACGCGCGAGCCCGGTGCCTGCCTCAGTCGCCAACAGCTCTCACTGCATCCGCAGCTGATCTCGATGGTGCCTATGCCGCCGAGAGAAGCCAGTCATACCCTAAGCCATTTGGGTTTAGGGTTAGGAAACTCCTTCGAGAGCTAGATATAGCTCTCGGGCCGGTGGCGCCCCTGGTTCTGCCTAGGACGCAACCCTGGAAGGTACCACATTTGGCTATTTGTCGCCACGCCTCTGCTCCCAAAGCTTGTACGGCGCCGGGAGTATTGCGTTCGACCTTTTTGGAGCACACATCGTGTCACGCTGGAACCGTGCCACTTTATACAGATGGCTCCAAGTCCCAAGAGGGGGTCGGCTTCCACGCCGTATCCCCTCTGTTTGAAGTCAGCGGGGCTCTACCAGGCGCTGCGTCTGTCTTCACGGCCGAGCTGGTGGCAATACACCACTCGGTACGGGAGATTACGCGACGTGCCCGGTTCGGAGACCGGATTGTGATCTATAGCGACTCACAAAGCGCCCTGAGTGCTCTCTGGGCATTGGAATCTCCGCATCCCCTGATTCGCGATATCCGTGACGCCACGGTTATGGCGAGCCGGGCAGATGTCGAGATTATCTTCTGCTGGGTTCCTGGACATGTAGGAATTGCGGTGAATTAGCGCGCCAAAGAGTCCGCGAGGACTTTGCGACCGAACCAGCGTTTCGCTCTTCCTCACACCGACTACATGGCAGGAATACGGGCAGCTCTTCGGACTGTTTGGCAAAGAAGATGGGAGACGGTCGAAGGGAACTTAAAGTTGCGTGCTATTGCACCGCGACTGTTCCCATGGACCTATCTTTCAATCCCGCGACGGCTTCAGGTCGCTTTCTGTCGTCTCCGAATCGGACACACTCGTGTGACGCATCGCTATTTGATGGAGCGCTCGCCTGTGCCCTATTGCGACGACTGCGTCGTCCCTCGGACTGTTGGCACATTCTTGTCGAATGTCACAGTCTGGGTGATCTTCGCGCACGTTACCTGGCTCGGTACCGGGATGAGCGGGGTCGCTACCGCCTGTCCTTTGTACTCGGGACGAGTGCGTGCACATTGACTGGTGGACTTGACTATTTCGGGGAGCCCGGCCTTCTCCCCTTCATTTAACTAGGTTTAGTTGTTGTTTTTTTATTGTTATTTCTTGTTATTGTTGTTTCCTGTTAAATTTTTTTAAAGTAGCCTAGAACTAGGATGTTTACCGCGACTTATGCCTAAGTGGGCAGTCGCCAGATAGCCCCTTAAAAAAATAAAAATCCTGGCCTGAGTGCAAGTTTGGAAAGCCCCATTACTGGGTTGAATTGAACTCTCTGACATGGCCATGGGAAGTTGTTGTGCCTTCCCCTCATTCCCCTTAGCATTCCTTTTTTTCCCTATAACTATCCCCTCAACCCTCTGTCTAGGCTTAAGGACCTGATCAGCTACCTCATGCTGTGTCGTTCTCGGGTGCATAAGGCTGTACTGCTTAAGCTTCAGGCTCTACTGTCTTGTTGGCTGCAAGGCTAACTAGAAGTCTCGGGATCCCATCTCTGGGTCAGTCACAATAGATCTTTATATCTTGGCTGTCATTTCGAGGATCATGTCCTTCTAAGAATATCCACTCTGTCGCCCTGTCTCTCTAGCTGCTCAGTTGGGAACTGCGACTATAGGGAAAGGACTTGCCACTAGGCAACTTCTGGTCGGTGTGCATCGCTGTAGAGCCATGCCGGCCCTAAAGACGTAGTGACGCGGCATAGGCCCACTGAGAAGCAGCTTCACCCCCACCCTCTCCGGGTCTCGGTGGATGGACAGGTGCGCTGCCGTTTTGGCAAACGAGCAGACCAAGACAGACACGTCCGACCCTAAAGCACCCTTGCACGAGAAGCGGAGCCTCTTAGGTCGGGGCCCCTCATTAGGAGATAAGCTGGCGTTTATTTAGCCCATTGACTTCAAACACTCTTTAGTTATTCGCTGCACTGATGGCAGTCGAAGAACTGCCATCAGTCACCCCACCTCGATTCCCTCTACTACCGCATGTGGATCCATGTCTAGGGCAATGCCTGGAAGCTACACCATCAGCAACGGCGACGAGTTGAAGTCTTCCGTCAACTGCGTGTGGGCTCGCATGTGGAAGGACTTCGTCCGCAACATTTGCGCGCCCTTCACCGCTGACTGCGGCCACAGTTGGTGTATAGGAGTGAGACTATGGTATGGAAGAAGGAAAGATTTTGAGTGAGAGTAGCGCATTTGAACAAGTTAGATAGATTATATTGTGAAGAAGGGTGTAACTGAGTGTGTCCTAAGGGCATGTAAGATTACTGGATGGAAATAGACTTGGGAAGAGAATATACGAGAATGAGTGTCAGTGTATGGAGGGTTAGGATATCTCAGAAAGTGGGAGGTGATTGTGTGAAAGGGCTGACCAAGTGGGTGTTGTGGAGGGTACTTGTGCTCCAGGATCAATCTGGGCTGGGCAAGATGCGACTGCGCATAACCCCCCTTCCCCCTCCTTTCACAGGGAAGGGACAATTTGGCATTGAAAAACTGTGCTTGATATGCCATAAAAGGGGTGGGTTGTTTTTTAGGTGGTATTGATGCACTCTGACCACACTTTGGTTTAAAGATGATAATTAATATAGTACTGTATTTTTTTAAAGTGGAGTTTTTACAGACATTTAAAATTTATGGATTTTTAAAGGGTGATTTTTTTATCTAAGTAGACCTGATAAACTTGTAAATTCATTCATCAGGCTGAAAAAAATTGTCTTTCCACTATTTTAATTCTCCTTTTTTTTCAGTGCTTTACGCAAAGTATTTGCTCTGAGACCTGGAGTTCGAACTAATTACAAAGGTGGAAAATACCTCTATGAATTTTGGACACTCTCCATTACCGAAGTCTTTTGTGGCAATAAAGAAAAATCTCTCGCTATTTTAATTGTCAAAGTAGAGACTTTGCTGAAACACCTCCTCAGATCTCTCAATGTGTACTTTGCTTCAGAGAAGAATCAGGATGCTGTTAACCGAATCCAGGTTTGAAACTCTGGTTATTCTTGTTATGGATACACAATAGTTTGAGTTTGAAGGAAGAAAGGTTATCAAACCTAAGGATTTAAAATAAAATTTTGACTTCAGATTTCGGGAATATTTGTCAAACTTTGAACCTTAATAGCTCATGAGTGTTGCGGGAATGGAGAGCAGATGGTGCCTTAAAATTAGCTCAAAATGTGTGGGATTTCCATAGGTGGAATGCTGCAAGTTTCTATTTATGTTTTCAAAATATGCCCTCGCAAGGAGGTGACCCATGTAGACTGCTACACCTGGCACAATGAGAAGCCTCAGTACCCCTTAGCAGTCTCAAAATAGATTGAGACTCTTTACAAGCATCTTCTCATCCATTTGTCTCTGGTGGTTTGTGGAATTAATATAATCAATTTTTCCTTGTGTGCTTTTTAGAGGCTTAAAGAAAATTCTAAATTGCATATATTATTTTTCCTTCTCTAATGCAAAATCTGCTATTCTTATCGATCTCAACCCAAACTCCCGCCACTCTCCTCCACTCCCTTCCACCTCACACAAGAACAAATGTCTGCTGGCAAATAATTGCGCTCTCATCAGAGCTAGGCTTTGATAGAGTGTATTTTCTTGAACAATTTTTCTTTCTTAAATTCTTTATATTTTTCTTTAAATATTAATACTTTATTATAAAAACAAAAGCAGGGTGGCTTCAGCACTACTCCTTACAGGAGGAGCTTGCACTTCACAGGCAAACTTTCAGTCTGTGGCAGAGTGCCTATCCCTCTCTGATAATGAATGGGCTTTTGGTTTAAAAAAATTTTAAAGGTTTCATGTGAGTTCCTAACACTATTTTACAAATGCCATATTCTTTTTAACAGTTTTAATTTTAGTTTGTGAGTCACCTATGTATATTCGAAGCTTTATCCTATCTAAGAGCTTCATTACAGTTTGAAAAACAACCTGCAGGCCTGTTTTTTTATATATTTAATTCTAAACCCATGCTGAGCATCATTTATTAAATTACCTCCTCGGTATGGGTTGTAAAAACTTTTGAGGTACTGAGATTCCTTGTAACCTCTTTCTAGATGCTCAAAAATATCTTTATAACTACCTCTCAAGAATTTTACAAACAATAGATGTTAAGCTCAGGGGTCTAAAGTTACTTGAGTCTTCTTTACTTCCTTTTTTTAAAAATTGGCCCTATATTTGCTATTTTCCAATCGCTAGGTATTTCTCTAAACTCTAGTGATCTAGTATATAACTCCTCAAGATTATTGCAATACTCTACACCTTTTTTAAATAACCTAGAATGAATGTCATCAGGGCCAGATGGCTTACTAGTATTCAAATCAATTATAAGCCCTTTAATGATTTGCCTATCTACATTATTGGTATTCAACATCTCATCCCCTGCCCTAGAACTATCTCATATTAAATTTTTCACATTCTCATGTGTAAATACTGAAGCAAAATGATCATTAAGTACCTCTACTATTTCCTCATCAGATTCTTTTACAACCCCTTCATCTTTAATAGGCACTATTTTGTCTCTGCTAGATTTGTTATTAATTTTATAATAAAGAATTTTCCTGCATTATTATTATTTTGAGCTACATTAATTTCTGCTGCCCTTTTGCTTTTCTTAATTATCTCATTTAATTCATTCCTAGTTACCCTCTAATGATTTAGATTTTCTTAGCTATCTCATGATTCCACCATAATGGCTTCCTACATTTTTTCCAAATGACCTTCATTGGGATACACTGCTCTTGGACTATGTTTAATATAGTCTTAAAAAAAGTTTGCTGTACTTGTTTTTAGGGCCTAGTAGCTATTTCCTCCTGCTAAAGATTAAAATTGGGAATTCTATTTTCGAAGGAACTTTGATAAAACCTTTGAATATATGAAAACACAAGAAATAACAGCCATGCCTTAAATTTAATCAATTTTCTCATTTTGAAAAATTCCCAAACATTAGAAAATCATTTATTGTTTACTTCACCATTTATATATTTTTTTAAAATTCCAAAATATTTGATGATCATATTTATTTTTTGTGAAGTTCACCATATATAATTCTTTATGTTAAAAAAAAACAACCTTTATTCTCTTCTTGTCTCACAACATATGTTTGCCTCACTAACTCCATTTTTGTCTGAACATCAGCTACCTGTTATTTTCTCTCTTTTGATAGCTTTCTATATTGCAACCAGACCTATCTTCAAACATTTTCTACTCACCTCACTGCTTGATTTTATAGCTTGTCAATGTTTAACAATCGCTTTTTCACTTTTAATTTGAATTTCTTTCCCTGAACTATTTCTTTCCATAGATTATTAAAACATACACCCCTTTATGATCTCACACACTTAAGCTTCTGCTTTATGGTTAACTTTGCGCAACTCTCTTTGCTTTAGTAGATCGCATGTTGGGAGAGTTTAACTCTCCCACAACTGATTTATATAATGTTAGCTCCTTTTTAAGTACTCTTGTTCTTGTAAATATTCTAATGTTTGGCTATGTAGTAGTATCAACATATTTGTCTGATTTCTCTTGTCCTCCCTGTTCTCTTAATGGTAGCTTTCTCTTTAGATCTATGATCACCTTTAGAATGAATGTATTATCTCCTCCATAGCAGAATGTATCTACGGGTGAGCATAAAATTTCCTTTCTTCACTTACCAAAAATATATTTGATTACAATTTATATTTTTCTCTTCCAATTCTTAAGGTCATTTTTTTTGTAATGTACTTACTCCATCTTCATCTGGTTCTCTTAAAATGCTTATTCAGCTTATTTATGGGTTGCTGGTGCACTTCCCCCTCGCTCCTTCTCAGCGCTACTTTATCTTTATTTATTATTAGTAATAATATTTTTATTATTATTACAGCTATCCCCTCAACCTTTTGTCTACCTGCATTCGGTACCAAGAGGAACTGTTTTTTCACAGACAGAGGGAAATTTATTGAATTTTTTGACAGGGTCGAGGGAAGTTGTAGGTGCGCTTCCTCGCTCCCTCTCAACATTCCTTTTACACTACCACTCTTCCCTCAAACCTCTGTCTAGGCTTAAGGACCTGACCAGCTAATTTGTACCGTGTCAAAAGAGAGGCTTTGTGGAACCCCTATAAACATCGCCTTTTACCGTCCGCAGGTCGCAAGAGACGGCCTTGAGGGGACCTGGGCGTTGGGGCGCGAATAATGTAAAACTATGGTTTGCTCCAATAACCACTTCCTGCGTGCCATGGGATAGCCATCTCCCTGCGGCAATTGTCCAGTGCTTAAGGCTGTACTCCCTAGTTTGCTGTCAGACCAATTACAAGTCTCCGGGTCTGCCACAGCATAGGTTCAGATCTTGGCCGTCCTCTCGGAATCAGTACGTCTGATTAAGGATATCTGCTATGTCGCCCTTCCTCTCCGGCTGCTTCCTTTGGGGTAACGATCTGCCATAAGACAACTTTTGGTCTGTGTGCGTCGCTGTCTTAGGTTGCGACCACCACCATTAAGGCACCCAGGGTCGATCCCTGAAGAGTCAGATGGGATAGGCAAGAGTGGCTGGATGTGGGATATAGCCCACCAACTCGCCTTTTCCCCCCCCTTTTTCAGTAGTCATAAGTGCAGGAAATTTTTGTTTGTTTTTACAAGTGTCAAAACTTCAGACTACATCCCCCTGTGTAAATTCTCTCCCGACCTTGGTGTTGGAGCGGACGAGGAATCTAAAGCCACTCCACCCTCACCGTTGGAAGGGCTTCCCTCCAACCTTCTGAATGCGGCAAGGAAATTTCTTCCTTGCCCTCAACCTCCCAGCAGCCTCACCTCTGTGATGAATGTGCCCCCCTCCCACCTGTACTTTGTCAGGGGACTCACCAAGATCCTTCTAACAGAGAGGGCGTTTCTCCCTCTCGATTGCTGACGGGTTCGGAGGGTTCCCTCTTACCCCTTTTGCAGAGTTGTTTCCGACCGACTCTTCACTCTTCTTTCTTATGGGTCTGCCAAGAGCACGGAAGGAAAAACGACGCACCACCTCTGCCCCCGCCCTTGCGCTCGGAGCCGGGTGACCCACCCCAACCCCTTTAGACGGGAAGAGGCGGCATCGTCCCCTGAACCTTGCAGAGAAACCGGAGATCCGAAATTTATCACGTGATTGGGAGCCGGAATGCCCGCTACCCCTTTCTTTCTAATGCTGGTCGTCATTCTGGCCCCAGTGATATTCATGACATTCCCCATAGGCGACCCTACGACACTTAGGGCGGGGGAGACCTACCTCTACACACTTTTTCATATTTGATTGTGTCAGCTCCCTGTTCGGTGCGTGCCGGTTGGCATCGCTACCGCATGAAGGCATTGTGCCACTGCCGCCTAGGTGCTACTACTGCCATCGCTTCGCCAAATGAGTCGCTCCTGTAGACGTGCAGAGTCGGATTTACACGGTCTGTGTAAGTTGCTCCAAAGTCGTACACGATAAGTCCTTATCGTGTATGGCCAAGTATGTCCATCGCGGAAAGCCTCACCCTGCTTCCTCGAACCAAAGTATTGCGTATCTCCTGTAGAAGGAAATATTTGCCGCTTAGGGCTTCTTATGACTCAATATTTAAAAAGGCACCCTCTTCTCTAAGACCCTCCAGGACTATAAGCACCGCACAAACGATTTCACCGTCGGTGAATTGCTTTGAGTTTTGGCTAGGTTCCGGTATATTTCGAAGCTCGCCGCCGCTCTTGCAGAGATGTGAAAGATGGTCAAAAGGATTCGCCATGCTTCTACACGGCGATCTAGGTATGGCATTTCTGTTAGATTTGTTCAAAAGGATCTGGATAGAGGGTACCCTCCCACACTCCTTGCGAATAGCTACTGTGTTAACTTTTCGCAAATCGGGGAGATATCACTCTACCTAGGCCGATTTCCGCCCAATTTCTCTAACTTCGGGCATGGCATGTGCATTTTGATGGATAAATTGATAAATGTTAGATTGGTATTTTCTCCTGGACAGCGACGACCACCCTTATTCTGCACAGTGCTGCTTGCGCAAGTTCCACTCAACGTAGGATGATCCGCTCCATTAGAAAATACGGTCTTCGATGCCTTCCTTCGTAAAGAGCACTACGTCACGATGTTTTCTGATCTGGAGGCTTATAATAACACATGGCGATACGGTATCATGGAGACTCCACACATTGGGCAAAGTGGATCCCTCCTAATCTCTGTTTTTAACTTCTGCAGTTATTCTCTTTGCCCTGAGCATGAACGATATCACCTCGGTGCTGCCGGAAGATGTTCTCGCTATTCTCTGCGTGGATGACCTTTCGATGTCTTTTGCTGCGGCCCAGATGCCAATCATGGCATTTATAATGCGGCGTACAAGGTGCATTATGTGCTTGTTCTTCTGGACACGACGTCTCCTTCACTCGCCAACGACTCTCACCGCATCCACGGCCAGTCTCAACGGTGCCTATGCCGCCTACAGACGTCAATCATACCAAAAGTCCTTTGCGTTTGGGCATAGGAAACTCCCTCGACAGCTCGGTGTAGCT
Source organism: Ceratothoa steindachneri (assembly GCA_963969495.1). NCBI lineage: Eukaryota > Metazoa > Arthropoda > Malacostraca > Isopoda > Cymothoidae > Ceratothoa > Ceratothoa steindachneri. The sequence goes on along the minus strand of OZ018330.1, from coordinate 125,830,982 downwards.
CTCGGCCCGCTGGTGCCTCTGGTTCTGCTCAGGACGCCACCCTGGAAGATACCACCTTTAACTATTTGTCCACACTCCTCTCTTCCCAAAGAGCCGGCAGTATTGCGTTCGACCTTTTTGGAGCATACTTTGTGTCACGCTGGATCCGTGCCAGTGTATACGGATGGCTCCAATTCCCAATAGGGAGTCGGATTCCACGCTGTATCCTTTATGTTTGTAGTCAGCGGGCCTCTACCATACGCTGCGCCTGTCTCACGGCCCATCTGGTTGCAATACACCGCTCGGTACGGGATATAACTCGTTGTGCCCAGTCCGGAGATAGGATTGCGATCTTTAGCGATTCACAAAGCTCCCTGAATGCTTGGTGTACATTGGAATCTCCGCGCTTCCTGATTCGTGCTATACCTGACGTGGTATACGGTTGACGCGTGCCGGGGCATGTCGAGATTATCTTCTGCTGAGTTCCTGGAGACTGGGATTGCGGGAATGAGAGCCCCAAAGTGTCCTCGAGGACACTGGCGTTTATTTATAATTTCTGCTAGTCTACCCTTGCTCCGGGTGGCCGCCAGTTGGGCTGATTTGAATAAGAAAAACAAATCTATGGTAATAATGTCATCATCGCCCCTCTAGATATTTTTCTTTAATAAGATAAGAACTGTATTTCTTTGGGTTAAGATTGACAAATTATTTTTCAAAATATGGCTTACTTCAAAGGTACACCGGAAAGATATTTCTAATATTTAGTTGACACTAAAATGCTTTCGATTAGTTTTGAACCGTTAATTTTATTGTATCATCATCTTCGTTTTTCATCAATTTTGGAAATTAGAAGGGACTTGTTAAAGGAACTTGGTTGTCCATAGTAGTCTTTTTCCCCCCCAAATTTATCATTCATATATTCCATTTCCAGGTATATTTACAAAGAGAATGGAAGAAGGTAACCTATGCAGATGTTGTAAATTTTGTTAAAGAAACTGAAAGTGAGAAGCCACTACATGTACCATTTTATTTTGGTAGCCCGTTGTCGCGTAATGTCCAAGAAAGAATAATGGATAAATTTGGTGGTCCCCTTTTTGTTATAAGACATCCACCCAATTTGAAAGAATTCAACATTGCCCTCAGTGAAAATTCAGAGGAGGTAATTATCACCAGTTCAAAGAGTATTTAATTGAGTTTCTGAACATTAATGTTCATTATGCTTGTAAAAGTATTAAAATAGCAGTCTTACTAGCAATGAATAGGACCTCTTAGACACATTATTTGAAATGAAGTTAATATAAATATGGTAGAATTATAAAGTAGTCATTTTGAGCAAGTGTATATTTAGTTTGTGATTGGAAATTGTTAGAAACTGCTCAGCTCAGATATGTAGTAATCTGGTATGAGATGGGCAAAGAGTGAGATGATGGAGATTGTTTTGAGATTAGCTTTTTTTGTCAACAAAATTCCATATGCGATTTTATGGATGTAATAAGGCTAACAAAACTGCACTGTGGAATGTTCTGACGATAGTGCTAGTGGACATTTATTGAAAGCAACGTGGGGTTTCTATAGGGACAATAAGAGCAGATGATTTTTGCACAGATTTTGTGTGGAAAGGCTGTATCATGTACACCTTAGCTTTTCCATATGTTCATAGATAGTTGAAGAAGGATAAATGAAAACCAAAAGGAAAGGTAGGATTTGGATGGCAGATCCCCTCAGTAGGTTAGTCTGTGTCGACTGGTCCACCCGCTACTTGGAAGACTGGCACGTCCTCCCGGCCTGAGTACCCGTGAAGAAAGCCTGAGTTGACTTGAACGCTTTGACCGGGCCTGAGGAAGGTAGCTGGTGCGTTCCCCCTATCCTGCTATGCGACCCCCTTTTCTCAGAGTATCTCCTAACTAGGTTTAAGGACTTGACCAGCTACCTCGCCGTGTCAGAAGAGAACACTTGTAGATCACAAGAGACCAATGTTGCGATATCCTGGCCGTTGGGGAGCGAATAAGGGAAATATCAGTTTTGCCCCAATAACTCCTTTCCTGCGCCCAATGAGCTGACGACCTTCTTGCGGCCGTTTTCGGTTGCATATGGCTCTACTACCTATGGTGGTGAGATTCTGTAACTTAGAACGAGAGGTCTGGGCGCTGCCTGTACCTATTGAGAAATCGGACCGTCGTTTCGATCTTCCCCACAGATTACGTGATAGGGATCTAGTCAGCTTTCCGAGCTACTTGGCAAAGATGATTTGAGGTGGGAATTTAAATTTGTCTGACATCGATCCCGGGTCATTTCCTTGTGCCTATCCACTGATGACTCGATAGTATCAAGTCATTTTTTGTCGTCTACGAATCGAACATACTTGTGAAACGCAGCGTCGTCCAATGGAGCGCACCCTTGAACTGTTCTGCAAAGACTTGGTCCTCAATGCTGCACTCCCCCATTTGGTGGAATGTCATAGTCTTGGGAAGTTTCGCACGCGGTCTCGGTTCCCTCTAGCATATCCTGGAGGAGGTTGGCCTCCATATTATTCGCATACGCCCTTCCATCGAATTCGAGGGCACATGGTTACCCATAATTGATTCCTGCACTGTCCTAGTATTCACATCCACGCCTTATGATGCTGGAGATCCGTTCTCATGGACCTACCACCCAATACCGCGACGGCTTCCGGTCGCTTTCTGTCGTCTTCGAATTAGGTACATTGGCGGGACGAACCGCCATTTGATGGAGCGCTCGTCTGCACTATGTTGCGACGACTGCGTTATTCCCGATACTACTCGGCCCAGGCTTGGTGATTTTTGCGCGCGTTACCTGTACTGGGACCAGAGGGGGTCGCTACCCTTGCCTTTGTACCCAGGACGGGTCCGTCCACAGACTTGTGGACTATTTGGAGGAAGCTGGCTTCCTACTTTTTATTTGACTTTGGTGTCGGTCGCATGATCATGCGATTTGAGGAGGTTGGTCTCACATCCCAGGACGGAGCGTGCTTTCTCCATTTCTTGCTTGCATTAATCTATAATATAATTAAGGTGACTTAGGCACTTGTAGGCTGTCGCAAAATGGGCGGTAAAAAATGTGACCTAGGATACATTTGTAAATCTCTTAATTTTTCCTAATTGTGTTTCTCGGAGGTGACAATGTTTAAAATTCTTCTTTTCAGACCCTGTCCTTTGAAGTTATATTTCCAGGCGTGGGTTCTGTCGTGACCGGTGGCGTGTGGGAGGATGATAGTCATCGCCTTCTCAAGAGCTTGGAAAATTCTGGCGGGAGCCGAGAATCTCTATCCTGGTTAACGGACACATTCCAGTGGGGGGTGGCTCCCACACGGGGATTTCGTTTAGGAATCGATCGATTTATCTCTGTACTTTTTCCTGGAGATATCAAAAGAGTAACTGCTTTTCCGAGGAATGGCCGCTTTTGTCAATAAATATATTTTTTAAGCAGTTTCTCTTTTCTACTTCGATTCTCTGTGACGAAATATTTAATACACCTCCTTTAAATTTCTCTCTAATTTATGGACAATGGTGGGATTCACAAAGGCGAGGAGCAATAATGAAATAACTTAGGATTGAAGTCTTTATTCCCGGAAGGTACTATCAAAGTGAAACTCGAAAATATCTCGGTTTCTTTGGGACTTTTATTCACGGATATTGGTAAAAGACTCACTCGCACTTCGGTCGCCTTCCGCGAGAGGAGAGGAAGGCTTTTCCACGCGATTCTGAAGCTTAGGTAAGCCTTCTATTTCAGTTGTGTTGTTGCCTACTAAGCCCACAGTCTGGAAAAGGGGGTCAGATTTACCGTGAGTGTCCAAAATTGCCTTCTGTTTTGACTCCTGCCCACAATGGTGGGTTTTGTATGAGTTTTGCCACCCAATTCTAGCGATTTTTTTAAATATTCTAGCGGTCATCTGGTGGCAACTTACGGGCATACTGCCACCGAGAGGAGATTCATTAATTGGTTTAAAAAAACAACATAAAATGTGAATCAAAAGAGAAAAAAGGTACAAACATAACAAAGACTCGACTGGGCCATCAAGGGAGCCTGCTGCCTCTACTTATGCCCCACCGGCTGCAAATGGGGTGGGGTGGGGGATATTTTACTTCTAAGGAAACAAAGACCAAAAACCAACGCAAACATTCTCCAGTGTGTTGTCTCGAATTGAGCCATAGGCGCCAGCGGCTCGAAGGTTTCACCGAACTCTCCAAGGTTTTTATGCAACTAGCTTTGACTGCCGATTGACGCATATGTGCCCTGTTCAGCAAGGAGTTTCAGTGTTAGGGGTAGGGGCTAGTGGGCGTGGGAAAGCGGGAGGAGAACGATGCGCAACTATATCAAAGTGAGAAGACAATTGAAAAAGAGGAAGGAAGAGGGAAAGCACCGATGAGTGATGGAGTACACAGGGCACCCATTGATCACATAGTACAAGGTTAGTATTTGGTACGGCAGTTGGGATGCAGATCGCAGGGCATAAGGTATCCGTAAGTTTGGTATGAGCCAGGCAAAGATGGGCCAACACCAACATATGCCGTGGGGTGTTGGTGAGAGGGTGTTTTCTAGGCAGTGAGACATTATGAATTAGAGATCTTCACATGTAAAAGGCGAGTCCTAGACTGCAGAAGTACATTGATGATTGCTTCATTATCTCGGAGTTTCCTAGCCCGGAACCCAAATGGTTCAGGGCTTCCTTGGCGTGTCTCATTGGACGAAACGAGTTGGCAAGCAGGAGAGCGGAAACTCGCGCATCTGCACTGCTGCAACGTACGCTGCTTTCTTATTGGAGACTGTTAATATGGTATTGGAATTACTAGCTCTTGCAATAAATGGCGACTGGAAATGAGACTAACATACTAAGACTAATCATGGGAAATTCTTGGTTTCGATGATCGATAGCAGCGAATGTGGAGTAGATTGAAAGCAGTGATGTGTTGGGCAGCTTCTTTGGTTGCCGAGTTAAGCCTTGCGACTTTTGAAGAACGACGCGCTACTGGGCAACTTCTGGTCGCTTTGTAAACATTATTTTTTTAAGACCATCTGGCGATTGCCTACGAAGGCAATTGCCTCCGTAATCATGCTACAGCTTAATACTAGGCTATATTAAAAAATATAAAACAGGAACAACGGCTAAGAGACAAACTTAAAAAGCAACAAAACGATATAAGCAAACAATAAACGAAGCGCGCTCCGGCGTCGAGGGTAGACTCTCCTTCCCCGGGCACAGGAACATGCGATCTAAAAGAAAGAGTCAAATAAAGAGAAGACCAACCTCCTCCAAAAGTTATATAGTCTGCAAGTCTGTGTACACGAACCCGACACGAGTACAAGGGACAAACAGTAGTGGCCCCGCTCGCCCCGGTACCGGTACAGGTAACGTGCCCGAAGATCACCCAGACGGGGACATTCAACAAGAATGTGCCGAACAGTTTGGGGGACAAGGGAGTCGTCGCAATAAGGCGCAGGCGAGCGCTTCATCAAATAGCGGTGTGTCACGCAAGGTTGTTCAATTCGGAGACGACACAAAGCAACCTGAAGCCATAGCGGCATTGACGGGTAAGCCCACGAAAACAGTAGTAGCGCAATGGCATGCAACTTTAAATTCCCCTCAGCTGTCTCCTATCTTTTTTGTTAAGCTGCCCAGATTCCTGCCATATAATTGGTGTGAAGAGAGCGAAACGCTGGTCTGGTCACCGACTACTTTGCGCCCTTATTGCCCGCAATTCATACATATCCAGAAATCCGGCTGAAGAAGATATGAACACCGTGGCTTCACGGATACCATGAACCAGGGAATGTGAATATTACGATGGCCAGAGAGCACTCAGGGCGCTTTTTGAGTATCTATAGATCACAATCCTGTCTCCAACCAGGTAGGGCGCGTTATCTCCATTACCGATTAGTGTATTCCAACTAGCTCGGCAGTGAAGCCAGACGCAGTGCCTGGGAGAATCCGCTGACTTCAAACAGGAAATATGGCGTGGAAACCGACCCCTTCTTGGGACTTTTGGTCATCCGTATACACTGGCGCGGTTTCAACGTCACGAAGTGTGCTTCCAAAAGGCCAAACGCAATACTCCCTGTGCTGTAAATGGTTTGGGAGCAGATGCGTGGTGACAAATGGCCAAAGGTGGCCTCCTGGGTAGAACTAGGGTCACCACTAGCTCGAGAACTATACCGAGCTATCGATGGAGTTTCCTATCCTAAACCTAAAGGGCTTAGGGTATGATTGGCGTCTCAGTGGCATAGACACCATCGAGACCGGCTGCGGATGCATTGAGAGCTGTTGGTGCAGGTTTTGCGGGGACAAGCAAAGAGTGCACTGTGCATGTGCAGATCGAGTGGCATCTCACGAGCATTGACAAGTATGCTTGCGATTGTGGAAGTGCGGAAGGCACCGGTCACCAGGTGGATGCTGGTGTAGGGGATTGAGTCCACCTTCTGCAATACACGCTCGGCTGCGGTTGCATAAAATTTGAATCAGTAGACAAGCTTCGAACCTGACGGAACGAAGAATAGCCATGACGCGGGTACAAGAGACCGTAAGACTGCGAATATGAGCCTCCTAGAAGCAAGTTAAGATCAGAGTCGAGCCGTGGATGGTGGCAGAAGTGCACCACCTTAGTATTGGCCAAGGAAAACTGAGACCTGTTCGCCTCGGCATAGCGAGAGATGCGATTAATTTCTATTGGAGTTGACTCTCCATAATTAGCATGTGTTTCGCACCAAAAGAGATTGAAAGGTCGTCTGGGTAGAAAGCGAGAACATTTTTTGGCAGCACCGAGGTGATGCTGTTGATGCTCAGTGCAACGAGTGTGACACTGAGGACACTTCCCTACGGGACACCCTCTTCCTCCTTCATTGGGCCGGAGAGGGCTCCCATACGCGAATCGATTATCTTTCAAAAATTCAGAAATATATATTTGTAGGCAGACCCCTCGCCCTTATCGTGTGGAGAGTCACCATGATACCGTATCGCAATGCAGTATCATAGGCTTCTCCATCCAGATCGAAAAGCACCGCGGCGTAGTGCTGTCTACGAAGGAAGGCCTCTCAGACGGCTTTTTCCAGTCGCAGCAGTGCATCCGACGTGGAGTGGAACTTGCGGAAGCCATACTGTGAGTAATGCAGTTGGCCTCGCCTCCTGTGTCCATAAAAAACGCTAGGCTAACATTTACCAATTTCTCCATCAACTTGCACACGCAGGAAGTTAGAGAGATTGGGCGAAAACCGGCCGGGGTTGAATGATCTCTCTACGGTTTGGGAAAAGAGAGCACAGAGCGCCAGGAAGAGCGGCGAGCGTGCTTCAAAACATACCGAAACCTAACCCTAGCCCGACGAAATCTATCGACTGTAAAATCGTTCGGGCAACGCATGTAGGCATAACGCTTCTGTATTAGGGCCGTCACATACTCGCCTGCCTACCACGGAATTGGTTGGTGTGCAAAACGGCCAGACGTTTAAGAATAGTAGTTAGACCCACGGCGATAAAGTTGCCTGAGAAGAACTCAAAGGACTCATTTACCTAAATTAGTCATTTCCCTAAATGCGCCCGCAACAAGCATCAACAGAGGTCTCCCATGCGGAAGTAGTCCATAAAATAATATTTGAATGGGAAGGTGATTATTACCATGGAGGTCATAGACCTCTTCCCACCCAAAATCAGGATGTGCATATGGAGAGTACAGCGAAAACTCATCCACATTTCGGACACCTATCTCCAGCTCGTCGATCAAGTTGGCAAAGAGCTGACCTCTGGAATAAATAGAGTAGTCTCCCGAGAGGGGGGAGTCTACAGTTCAAATACCCGAGCAAGAAAAGTGCTGCGGTAGTCGTCCGCGTTGAAGTCGGCTAACGGTGGAATGCACGCATAAATAATACTATACCTCCTATTCAGGTGCAGCTGCACTGCTACTGCCTGAAAGGAGATATTTAAAGCAAAGGAGACATCATGCTGGGTGTAAATTGCGCATCCTCCTGCCAGGCCCTTATTCCGTGGTGGTGAGGTCACAAAGTCCTTATATCCCGGGAGGGTAAGGAGGGGCATGCGCCCAGCATGGTCTCCTAAAAAAAAAAATATCTAAGGGGGAACAGAAGGATACGAGCCCCTTCAGTTCCTCCCAGTTGGCCCGTAGTCCGCGGCAATTCCATTAAAGGAATATACCCTTCAATCCTAGTTCGAAAGAGATGCAGGGGTCCTCTTCGAAGAGAAAACCCTGATAAGAATGGCTGTACGCTTCCTGAAGAACTCCTCGATCTATTGGCCGAACACGGCCAATAGCAGGCGGGGGTCTCTCCTTTAGAGAATACACCGTCTTCGAGCCACACAGCCTAGCGCTGGATGTTGGCGTAGGAGCCGAAGCTCTTTGGGGGTTGTCCTCATTTCGGGGACAGTTTTAGGAAACCCGGAATACATCCTCATGACCACCTTCAGGAATGTTGCCTCCTGTGAGTCTGAGGACTCAGTCGAGGCGCAGGTTGATTTACAGGAAACGGTTACGCTGGGGGAGGGGGGTAGCCCTAGTCTTAGCCGAGGCTGGGTGTGAACTCTTTGTACAGCCAGCTCTACCGGTGGATCGCCGGGGTGGGTAAAACACGCAGAATGGTTCCGAATGGGAGCGGAAACGACCTTGCTCGTAGGCCGGGAGGGGCTACGAGCAGAGGGTGACTTTTTGAAGACTAAGGCATAAGACGTCCCAGATAGCGTCGGGCGCGCCTGGACTTTGTACTTAGCCTTGGATATGAGAGACGATCCGTAGCCTAAACAGCCAAGATATACTTCTCTAAGAGATACGTACCACATTGCTTCGAATAAGCGGTGTTTGGCTCTCCGAAATTGAGACACTTGGTCATACACGATTTTGACTAATCATGTGCGACCTTAGGGCACCTTACACAGAGTTCGGGTAAACTTGACTTTGCACGTCTACAGGGGTGATTCGTACGGCCAAGGTGGTGACAGTAATATTATAGCGTACGAGAAGTGCCGGCGAGCGGCTTAAAAGCTTCGTTTGAATGAGTCTTTTTTGAGACTCAGGATGGCCGAGTGGATTTGCCGCTGGCTAACAGTGGTCCAGCGACGCGGGAAGCTGTTCGCAACTCGCCTACGCTATTATTTTTTCTTTCCCACTTTTCCTACTCCCCTCTATCTACAGTATCACCTCCGCGGCAGTGACACGAATCCCTTCACGCGGTAGCCATACCAACCAACTCAGTAAGCCTGTCACAGTAGAACGTAACAAATCCTGTAAGGGTTAGGTCTAAAGGCCCCTCCCTGTTTCCTTATCACGCATTCGACCTTGACCACTCCTTGGTCTGACAGCTTTAAGGTGATCTCATCTATGGAGTAGTTAACGAGTTACCTTGCGTAAACCATTCCTTTCGCGAAGTTCATAGGAGAGTGTGACGTCAAACTCACTGGCATGCCATCAAGTGTCCGAAGGGCACTAATCATAGCCGCCTCGGAGGGAACAGACGCATTCGCCAGTGGGCTTCCGTCCGAGAAGCGGGTCACTTTCGGCCCTCTACCAATCAGGCTAGCTAGTGCTCTCCTCCGATGGAACATGTTGCCCTTGGACCAACATGCTGCCTGGTCATTTGCTGAATGAACCCGCTTCTCTCCACCGCCAGAAGGATCCCTTAGGCCTGATTGACCGGCCTCAGCAAAATTCTTCTCTGAAATGAAAAGGCTTGGTTAACAAAGGGGCACCAGCCGGGAGAGTATTCCATCTTCTTTTGAGCCATCGGGGAACCGAGCTGTCTGAGGTGAAGCTTGCTCAGTGGCGGACTCAGGTTCGGTGCTTGGCACCGAGCCCGGGTTCGGCCCATGGAAGATCCTACTATCCAGGACCGTGTTCATCTCAGAGGAGATGGGGGGTAGGCCTAGGAGAGAAGTAAGCCTTCTCTTCGCTAGAAGAAGGTTGTAGGGGCCCCTGAAAAAGCACAGAGGGGGGTGACCTCCTTTTTTGGTGTTGAGCAGCTCGAGAGCAGCTCTGACGATGGTAAAGGGGAATTTATTATTGGGGGGGGGGTGAATTCTCCATCACCATGAGCTAGATTTCACCACCCCTGCCTGTGACGGCACTAATGTCGCCTTTTATTGTCCCCGGTCACGGTGGTATACGCTTTCCCCGCCACCTCTTGGGAAAATCCAGACTTATCCTACACGTGACGTGGTAGCCAGGTAGGGATGACGGATCCAGCTTGGTGACCGGCTTCTTAGCGATTAGGGTCACTACGTTTAAAAAAATGTCGGAGGAGTGTTCAGTTCGTGGTTCAGTCATGATCGAGTAAGTCCATTGGCAGGTAAAAAAGGGGCCAACAAAAGGGTAGAGAAAAGGTGTTTATAAAGGGAGACGGAGATTAGGATAGCGAAAGGAGGAAGAGAGGCTTAGCTGGGGTGGGAGGGGGCGCTGAGTCCCGTCATCATGGCTTTCTGGTCGCTGTACACGGTTGCGAATACCATTCTTTACCGCACCCAGGATAGGGCTCAATAAAGTCCAAAACTCCGATACGGCAGCCGCTGGACGCAGAATATAGTGCACCAAGAGTCTTATCTTTTCTTTAGTGGGCACTAATGCAAGAGTTACGGTGTGTTCGTAAATTTTCTAAAGTTTTTTTCAAAATTTCCGACTATATCCCCATCTGTAAATCCTTGCCCTATCTTCCTGTTGGAACGGACAAGTAGATTAGCGCCAGCTCCACTAAACATTTTTTTTAGCACTAATCAGGCGACTGCCTACTAGAGCATAAGTCGCCGCAATCATCCTACAACCTAATGCAAGGCTTGTTTAAAAAACAACAACAAATATGCTGAAGACAGTAAAACCAACAAAAAAAGAATCACATTCCGACGTCTGGGGAGGTCTGCCTTCCCCCAAAGAGAGTGTCAGATCAAATGGAGGAGGCGAACCTCTTCCCCAAAGTCAGATAGTCAATAAGTATGTGTGCGCGAACTCGTCCCGAGTATAAGAGACAAGTGGTAGTGATCCCACTCGTCTCGATACCGGTACAGGTAACGTGCGCGAAGATCACCTACACTGGGACATTCAACAAGAACACCGAGCGGTTGAGGCGCTGCCCTACAACATTTTAATTACGCCAAAGAGGTTTTTCTTTGCTATCTTGGGAACCTATCCCGGGCAGCTCCACATATGTGCTTTCTCAGGGGCCCGTCCAAAATCTTTCTAGAGTAGGTCGTTTCTTTTTCTTCATTGCAGACGTGTTCGGGGTTTCCTACGTAGCCCCTCTTTTTAGAGTTGCCTCCGGGCGACTCGTCATTTGCAGAGGGCCCCACTTTGCTTTCTCAGGGTCCCGCCAAATGAGATGGCTCTTCCGTGCTTGTCCCTCGAGTTGGGATCAGGTGACCGACCACAACTCTCTTAGCGAGGTAAGAGGCGGAATCGTCCCCCCTGACCTTACAGAGAAACCTCATAGATTAGAGGTTCGTCACGCTGATAGGAGCCGCCGTGCCACCTCTCTCTTACCTCTCAATGCGGGCCGGCATACCCACTCCAGGGACGTTCGCAACGGGTCATATAGGGCTTATGTGTCCCCGATCGGGATACCTAAAACCAGGGCGGGGCGCTGGACAGTTGTAGGTCCGTCCTGACGTAGAAATTGTCCCGGAGTTGGGTGGCAGGGTCTTCCTTAGCATCGAACCTTGGCTCGGTGCAAGACAACGAACCTTTTGCGGCAGCTCCAGTGACTCTTTGGCAAGCAAACTGACGAAGACCGGCACCTATGCGTCCTTGGGAGGGAAAACCAAGAGAGAGACACGACACAAAGTCGCAAGTGTGGTGAATGGAGCCTCAATTAAGTCGGGGCCCATCATTCAGAGACTACCTGGCGGGTTTTTTATCCGGCAGTCTTCACACGCTTTTTAGTTATTAGCTCCAGTGATAGCAGTAAGTTGGCCAAGGCCACAAGTTCCATCAGAGGACAGCATTCTGCCGTCTTAAGGCAAAAAGCATTAACTGCAAAATTGTCAATTTTGGGAAAACGCAAAAAACGGATTTCGGCCTCAAATAAGGATCTGATAACATTAATCGTAATTTTTTTTTTTTTTTTTGGTAAGTGTAAGCATTCATCTATATGAATCTTGCAATATAATTTGGTTTAATCAGTTAATAACTTCAATATATTCAAATTTGTCCAGTAAATTTTGACTTAATGCTTTTTACCTGAAAACAGTTATAATAATTGGGTCATCTTATAATAAAATGATTTTTGTGGAAAAATGGTATAGGTATACCTATATCTAAATAATTGATAGGTACCTATTATATCATTAGACTCTATTGGTAAATACATATTTTATCATTTTAACTTTTACCAGGAAAGTTTGGAAAGGAAAATAAAAAAGATACATTGTAAAGCAATATTATTAAAGAAAACAGAAAGAAAACATTGTAGACAACATAACTAGGTAGGTAATTGAAAATATTTTTTCCTTAGTTAATGCAGGAAACCTAAAAATAAAAAAAATCTTTGGTAAAACTTTACTTTTCCTACATACCTAATTGCAGCAAACAAAAGACAACACGATAATGAAAAAGAAATATTTGCAAAAATAATGAAAATTATGGCAAATCTTATAACTGGATAATAGAGCAAAAATAGTTCAAAAGTATACCTAGGTATATGAATAGAGCTACCTACCTATACGTAAGAATATCAATTTAATTTTTTTTCCAACAAACAAAATCTTGCAATTATTGAAACCTCATTGCTGCATACGTAATGTCAGCAATCAAAAGGAAAAAAATTGGGGTTTATACGCTTCCAAGAAGATCTGGGCTGTTTTTGCTTTCTGGTAAATTGATCCAAAAAATTTTCCTGTATTCAGGCATTAAACTTACAAGCTTGTCTAAAATATTTTCTTTCTTTTTTGAAGATAAGCCTCTTGGGCAATCTGACATAGGTTTTTCCAATAATTTTTTTGTGAAATTTAAACTAGCATGAACAAAGTCTGCAACTTTAAAGTCTCCCTTGTAGTTGGTTTTATATTTTAAGATACGGCTACCCTTTTCAAATTTTTCTTCCACAATCTCTGCTAACAATGGAAGGTTTGTTTCTTTTATCCCTTCACGAAGCCGAGTTTTTCTCTTGACCGAAATATCCGGAATATCGTTAAAACAGGCACTAAAATTAATATCTAATACTTTCAAATTTTTAACGGATGTATCAATAACTGATTTCAAATCTTGATAGTTATAGATATTATCCTTTTTCCTAATATTTTTTTCTATGTGGCCGTGGATGCCATCGGCGGCCATGAAGGTGTGCCCAGGCACTAGATACTTAAAGGTGATGCTATTGACTTGTTCACTGGTGTTAATAAGGATTATCATTGCGCTGTAAAGTGCCCAATTCTTATTTTGGGCGGCGCAATTGTCAGCCCAAAAAATGAAATTAGCAGCATCTCTTTCTGTTCTTATTAAGTCTAAATAAGCATTGGCCACATGTTCCTTGTTTCGGCCAGCAATTGATTCTGTCCAGAGGACTGCATAATGATTATAAGTTGATTTTTCTTTTTGGCCGATACATGCAAATCTCTCATTAAAAATTATCAGGGGTGGAGTAAATACACAAGTTTTTAAACCTTTCATAATAGGTAAAAGAAGTATCTTTTGCATATCAACAGCAAAAACTTGGGTTGTAGAATCCCATTTTTGAGAGCAATCGTAATCATATGCTCTTCGTGCATCTTTTGCAAGTTCATTATGCATAGTCCATTTTGCTTTCAGTGATTCATCTAATATACCTGAATAATTTTTAAAATATAAACAGGTGTCGCAAAGATCAGTAGAGTCAGTTCCAAATCCAATATTTAGTTTGTTAAACACTCTTGAGTATGTAGCGTAGGAGCAAAAATCAGGGTTCTCTTCAATAAAGGTTTTATATAAATCCTTCACTGTTAATTCAGGGGATAAATATCTTCTATTTGGAGCGTGCTCCCTCCTATAATGCGAAATTTGGGGATTCATCTTTTCTATGTGATCAATAATGATTTCTTCATTTTTCTTGTTGCTAGGTTCATGTTTTCCCCTCATATCAAAAAACTCAAAATCACTTAAAGAATTAGATCCACCTAAACTAGTAGAAACTTTTTTTAAACACATCCAAAATAATGCGATTACTTGAAAAGCCTATTTGTGTAAAAACATTGTCTGACACACTTTGAATTCTGACCCTGACTCATTGTGATAGAACGAGTTCAGAGCTGCATCCATTTCAACTTCTATCCCATTTTATTTAAAACCACGATAGCAATATTATTATCCTTGAGCTCAGTTCCACTTCTTAAGCATTTTGAAGATACATAATATCGGCCGCCAGACAGTAAAAACGCACTCTAGAGATAATTAAGGAAGTTCCCTCAACGAATAGTGATATATGGTATATCGTCGGGAGTCATTCTACGACACTCATTTAAGAAAGTGTATACGAAGGTGCATGACTTTGTAAAGCATGAGGAATCGGAGCGTCTGCTCTCAGTCGTGGGGTTTTTCTTTATTCCTCCTAAAAGCCACTGCTTTTGAACAGATTTGTCCATTTTCCAAAACTCACTATGTATGGTATTCCGCAATTCAGGAGAAGTGGATTTAGTACACTGTTGCTTACACGAATTTTTGCAGGGAGGAAGCAATGGATGTTTTTCTCTAATTGAGCTTTAGCTGTTCGTAATCTCTTTGATTTTTTTCTTTCATCAGCTGCTGCAGTTTCTTGACTATTTTGTTCAGGGGGAAGAAGTTGAATATTCTGAGAGGGTTCTTGAGGGCTTTGTTCCAGGAGAAGAAGTTGATTATTCTGAGAGGGTTTTTGATGATTTTGTTCAAGGGGAATTTGAATGTTCTGAGAAACTTCTTGATGTTCATTTTCATCTATACTCCTATTTGATTCAGCATCATCATCATTTGGAATTACTCCACTGTAAAGGATAAAAAAAATTTATTAGCTTATTAATTATATAGAAAACGATATAGAAAATTGAGCTATATATATTATATATGTATATACTATGATATAAGTCTGATCTTATATGTGTGTGTGTGTGTGTGTGTCACACTCTGCAGAGCCTAAATGGGGGCGTATTGGGAAAAAATATATATATATCATCTTATGTAATTTGGGGCTGCGGGGTGCTTAAAACTATTTCCAAGTCCGTATGACCAATGGTTAAAAAGTTATGAACCAAAAACTTGATCTATATATAACTTTTACATGCACAGAAAGACATCCAAAACTCTATTTCACATAAATTTTAGTATATTAACCTCACTAATTTAAGAGAAATTGTACAAAGAATCATGTTGTGCTCAAACAAAGGAAATGATTTCTCGGAAAGGCACTGTCTTTTGTTAAACAGCTGTACAATTTTTATTTCTTTCATTCTTGAAAAATACAGGGTGGGCCAAAAAAAAGGGGTATTATTAAAAAATTTACTTAAAATTTATTTTTATATTTTTAAAACTAAACCGTAGATAATGTTTAGTTTAAAAATAGGTATAGAAAAATAAAGTTTTAGTCAGTCTTTTAATAATGGCCCCTTTTTTTGGCCCACCCTGTATATTTAAAAACAAACAAAAAAGTTAGGTTGACATTCAACATTAACATTAGCTATAGAATTTAAACATAATATCATCAGTTAAAAGAAGTTACTCACCTTTTCCTCAATTCCCTAAAAACGGCTTGTGCACTGGTAAACCTTACAAAACAATTTATTCAGACCTTTCGACTAGAAGGACAGAAGTGAAATGAAATCCCTCTTTCAAATTATGATCGAGATATAGGTACCTGAAATTAATCATGTTTTGCTTTGTTCAAACAGATCAGAACCTGCAGAAACATGACGGAATTGCAGCTCAGGCTGAGTTCTCAATGCGAATCATATTGTATAATCTACTTAATGCATTTTGTCTGCAACTTGCTATGGGAATTCACATTGACATTTGCAGGCAAAACGCATTATCTAGCTAAAATTTTGTACTTAATGCTTTCTGCCTGAAAAGAAAGGATTAATGCTTTCTGCCTGAAAAATCCTTTTATTTTAGGTGGAGATAATGCTTTTTGAGCTCTCTTAAAATTTTAATGAATTAAATAGCATAGCTGGCAAGTTCTAGTTAGATGCGTCTCGTTGAGACGAATCCAACGGTACCAAAATCTCAAAAATCGCATTTTTGCAGTTAATGCTTTTTGCCTTAAGACGGCAGCATTAGCTAGATTTATTTGTAGAAAACCAAAGACGGCGCGTTTCTCGGTTGAGAGCCTAATAGTGGGTCAAAATAGATAATGTATGAAAATGTACGATAATGTATGATTTTCAAGATCTTACATTTTCCCTATTAACTGGACTCCTAGATTTGTGAAACCAACATCATATCACTTATACATACATTAATTCTTTGTTTGTCAAATGTACATGTGCCTATATTTGCATGTGTGTGCTTATGTAAGAGTGTGTTCATTATATGTATTATCCTCCATCCATCCATAACCCTATATTTTAAGAACGAGATTTTTTGAAGGTTTGAATAAGTTATTTCTAATAATTCCTTTATAATATAAAAAAAAATAAAATGGTAAAGTTCAGAAATAAATATAAGTATCGAATTTTTGTAACTTTTTTTAAAACTAAAAGAATAATAAATGGTGAAGTTCAGAAAATTTATTAAAATTTTGGCATGGAAATTATTATAGGAAATTTAGATGGAGAAATAAAAAGAAACATGCTAGGCCGTAGGACACAAACCGAAAGTCTTACAGCCAAGCGCAAACTCCTTCTGTTTAGGTTTATTTGAAACTTTTATTCGTAGGGCTGTTTTTTGTATGTTTCGAGCTTTTATCAAAGTTCTTTCTAAGAGTTTAGAAAAAATAAATATAATTATCGAAGGATTTGGAATGAAAAAACACAAATCGTGAAGTTCAAAAAATGTATTAAAATTAGAGCTTTGTCGCTTTTTTACTATCATTTCGTATATAAAACAAATTGAGACGAAAAAAAGAGATCTGACGAAGGTTTTTCTATATATCAAACCGGGTGAAATAACTTTAAAAAAAGGTTTCAGGGTGTCTATGGTGAAAAAAAGTGTTTGGAAAATTCTCAACTATATATAAATCTTCAAGGGATAAAGACAATATAATAAAAAGGTGAAATAACTTTTAAAAAATGTTTCAGGGTTTAAAAAAAGGTGTTCAGGGTGTTAAAATAAAGAGACTATAAAGGGGATTAAAAAAAGCGGTTTAGAAATGCAAATAGGCCGTAGGCCCCCCCACGAAGCAGTGCCTGTGGAACCAGGTTCTTTCTGTACGAAAGAATACGAAGTATCGCTTGTTTATTTGTATACTTATGTTCTGTAGTTGTTTATTTCAGTGAAATAAAGCTGAACTTTGGAACCTTCCCTAACCTTTGGGTTGCTTCCATTTATTTCACTAGGAAGAATGGAACGTGGTCTTCGTCCCTATCGTTTGGATGTTCTAAGAACTGCACCAGAAGCTGCACGTGTATTTAAACACTGGTTGTTTGTCCTCTCGAGGTACAAAGCGTCAAATTAAGGTACAAAGGATTCGTATTTGGGCCTCCTAGCCAATTGAGTTTCTCCTGAAAATTTCGAGATAATTTCCGAATGTACTAATTTCGACGATACTCTTGCTGCTCTCAAAAACGCCTTCATTCAACCTGCGAATGAGGTCGCGGCGCGACACAAGCTTTCGACTCGTCAACAACCAGATGATGAAACGATTCATGAATACGTACGTGCTCTTCAGACACTCAGTTTGGATTGCAATTTGAAGGCTGTGAATGCAGAAACGTATAGAAATGAGTATATCCGATATGCCTTTATCAATGGGTTTTCATCATCAAAAATCCGAACGATACTTCTAGAAAACTAAACTCTAACATTATCTTGAGCTGTTCATCGAGCGAAAGCGTTAAAGATTGTCACAAGGGATTCGGAGGCCTATGCAAAATCCCCTTTTGGTCCTGTAGCTTCAGTAGAATCGCATGAGCTGGACGCTGAAGTCGATTGTTCTTATCCTTATCCCGAGAGTTCGAATTGTGCTGCAACTCCTTCGCTTCGAAAACATAAAAAATATTATTGCGGAAATTCCTCGCACCAGAACCGTGTGTGCTGTCCTGCAAGTGACATTACTTGCTTTAAATGCAAGAGGAGAGGACATTCGTCCAAGGTATGTAAGTCATCTAAAAATGAAGTCTCAGCATTAACCTCCAATCCCGTTCTCACTAATGTGCTATAAATTTTGAAAAGGTCATCTCTAGAAGTAGAGGTGAATGGCTTTGTACTCACGGCTCTTTTAGATGTTGCGAACTTTATTAATTTCCATCTTAAACCTTATGAAGGCAGCATATCTATGGCCTCTACAAATTTAACATCTATCAAGGAATGTTGTTTTGTTAGCATAAAAGTCGGAAGCCGTGAGTAACAGACAGTACGTTTGTTTGTTTTATCTGAATGGTGCGCTGACATTATTTTAGGAATCCCTCCGTAAGTAAACATTCCTCCTTTAACGTAAACTTTCGAGGTCCTCAACATGAATTCAAAGTGTGCTCTCTGGCTTCTATGATTAGGGATCCTTCAAGAATTTTTACCAACTTATCATCTGATTGAAGACCCAGTCATTTCGAATTCACGTAAATTTAAAACCCCTGACTCTGAATTTATTCGTTTTGAAGTAGCACACATGCTCGAGGAAGACTCATCAAACCAAGCACCCTCTCTCTGGCGAGCATAAGTCATGTTGTGTCGAATAAATCAAAGAAAAGGTTAGTAATTGACTATTCTCAGACGATTGACAAATTTAATTCCTTGGATGCGTATCCATTACCCTGTATTGAATAATTGGTTAATAAGATATTGACCAGAGTAGTGCTTATCATTCTGTTCCTCTTCACCCTGAGGATAAAAGTTACACTGCTTTTGCAGTGAATGGGAGGCTTTTTTCAATATAAACGCTTAAGTTTGGTCTAACCAACGGTGTTTGCTGCTTCCAGAGAATTATGGACGATTTCATTCGTAAAAATAATCTTGAGGGCACGTATAATTACCTAGACGATGTTACTATTTGCAACCGGAACATGATAAAAACCTAACTCAGTTTATCGAAGCTGCTGAGAAACATAAAATGACCTTAAATAAAAACAAATGCACCTTTTCAACTTATACTATATGTATTCTATGATATCAGGTTCTCCAGAATGAACTTCACCCAGATTCTTCACTCCTTGCTCTCAAGGATATGCCCCAACAACAAGCCAAGAATTATTATCTCGATTAGTCGGATTGCTTACATATTACTCGCGGTGGGTTCTAAGATTTCCCCAACGAATTCGTCCTCTAATTATTTGCCAGTTTCGATTTTCTGAAGAAGCTACAAATGCAATCGAGTAATTAAAAATAGCTATTATTAACGCTGTTATGGCAAAAATAGATGAAAATATACCGTTTACACTCGAAACTGATGCCACAAATAGTGCCATTCTGAATCAGAATGGACGACCCGTTGCCTTTTTTTCGAGGTCCTTAAATTTCTCCGAGAGAAACCATTGCTCTGTCGAAAAGTGGCCAATGCTATTGTTGAGGCGATCAAAATGGGGCGTCATTTTCTTCTCGGTCGTAGGTTTACCTTAATTGCAGATCAAAAATCTATATCTTACATGTTTGATTCATGTCATAAGAGTAAAATAAAGAACGAAAAGATCGATAGATAGCTACGAAGTTATACATCGTCCTGGTTCGCTCAACAATGCTCCTTACGCCCTATCGCGCACTTTCTGCTCAAGCATGACCCACAATAATCTTGTCGAGGTTCATAAAGCTTTGTTAGCCAGGGATTACACGATTTCACCATTTTGTTCGAGCACGACACTTGACTTATTCTGTAGATGACGTTAAGCGAGTGGTGTCAGGGTGCGAAATGTGTCAAAGGTTAAAACTGATATTATCGCCCAGAGAGGCAAGAGCTTATCCAAGCAATGCGTTCTTTTGATCGAATCAGACTGGACTTTAAAGGGTCAGTACCATCTTCTTCTCCTCCCAATAGTATTTATTAATTCTGGTAAACGAATACTCGCGTTTTCCCTTTGCTTTTCCTTGTAAGGATATTTCTTCATCCACTGTTGTACAGTGTCTTACTACGTTGTTTTCTCTTTTCGGGTTACCAGGGTACGTGCATTCAGATTGAGGTACTCCTTTCATGTCCGCCAAAATAAAATCCTTTTTTTGCACAAAAAGGGTTCCAACGAGTCGTTTAACACTTTACTATCCTACCGGGCATTAACAATGCGAACGCTAAGTAGGAATTGTATGGAAAACTTCTACCTTAGCGTTGAAGTCTAGAAACCTGAGCATTAACTTGTGAACACGTCCTCCCGGCTGCTCTTCATTCCTTGCGTTCATTGTTATGTTGTAGCGCTCAAATAGCAAGTAAAGTCGGCCTGTGGCACCCAAATTGAAAGATAGGTAGGTCCAGCAAGGAACCTCCACAAATGGATGCTCGGTTGATCTATGAAATCCTAAAAATGGTACTCACATGAATTAATGAAATAATTTGCCATGTACTAGACAGGAAACCAAAGAAAATCAGAGAAATAATATCCCAATTGTATATTTATTAAGGATATGTATGGAACAAGCACATCGCCAGAATCTCACGAGGACACACAAACATATGCATACTAAGAAACAGTTGCCAGTCAAAATAGGTTTCGATGATTGATAAACCGGAACAAGCTGAACAAATACAGGGTAATGTATGTTTTGACTGGTTAAAGTTTCCAAGGGTGTGTGAATAGTAAGGAAGCACAAGAATCGCAGAAAAGCATGTAGCGTGTGAACTGTAGAGATGCACATGATTCTTGTAGCTCCACCCAAAGGGGACCTAGCGAGCTTTCCTGATCGTTGGCTCCGCCCCGCATCCAGGTCAAGTTAAGAAGGGTCACGCCCCTTGGAGACCGGCCGATTATATATATATATATATATATATATATATATATATATATATATATGCAAAAATAATTACCAAAAAACACATGATCTAAGATGCTTGAAATATCCCAGAGGAAAATAATACACAGAATAAGCCCAAGCGCTTTCGTGTTTACATCATCAGGGGCAGAAGAACAATG
Organism: Ceratothoa steindachneri; assembly: GCA_963969495.1. Classification (NCBI taxonomy): domain Eukaryota; kingdom Metazoa; phylum Arthropoda; class Malacostraca; order Isopoda; family Cymothoidae; genus Ceratothoa; species Ceratothoa steindachneri. The sequence continues at coordinate 125,809,861 of OZ018330.1, read as the reverse complement.
GAATAGAGAAACAGTAAATAAACAGAGAAATGTGACGTCATTCAAACATAATGACGAACAAAGACAATCGCTTATGGGGAAGAACCAACTGACGAACAAATGAATAGCCCATCCACAGATCTACAATTAAACAAATTAAATTTATATTGTAAACAAATATTATTCATGATCCAATTATCTAATTTAAAAAGACCCTCACTTAGATTGAAATTAATGTTATGGGAGAATTTGATCATGGCCGATTCCATTAAATTTGTTTCAATAAAATTGGGCACAAAAATAATGGATTTCGCCTTAGACCAATCTATTTGGTGGTTCAAAGTAGATTGATGAATAAACAGATCATTTGAAGTTTGCCTCGATCGACAACAGTACCTATGTTGTTTAATTCTCACATCTAGGCTTTTTGTTGACTTGCCTATGTAAAAACCAAGACAAGATGTACACGGAATTTTATAAATGCAGGTCATTTTATTTGGGGGAGAATTTTTAATTACTAAATTTTTAACGTGGAATTATTAGAGAATACAACATTAACATTAAAATATCTTAATAATTTGGGAACATGGGACAAGTGTTTATTAAAAGGGAGCGTTAAAATATTATTTCGCGTAAATGAGTATTTAATTTTATTTCCATAAAAGGACTGCTTAGCTCTGCGCAGGGAATCATTTAGAAAATAAGATGGATAATTTAACTTTTTACTAATGATTTTGATTGCTTCTAACTCTTCATCGATAAATTATGGGGCACATACTCTAAAGGCACGCAAATACAAAGAAATAAAAGCTGATCTTTTAGTTTTTTGCGGTTGATACGAATAATAATGGATGTAAGACGAAACATGAGTTTGGTTCTGGAAAACCGAGAACTTAAAACCTTGCGGCGTACGGTGTACCATGGTGTCTAAAAAAGATAATTCTCCGGCTTCTTCTAATTCATGAGTGAAATTAATTGGGGGGACGAGGTTACTTAGGGCACCAAGAAAATTAGTTACATTACACTCAATAGGCCAAATACAAAATACATCATCTACATAACGGTACCAAATATCATTTTGGGGAGGATGAGGGCTAGTAACTTAGACTCAAAAAATTCCATATACAAACAGCCTAACAACGGGGACAGAGGGTTTCCCATGGCCATGCCGAAACATTGCAGATACCATTTATCTTTAAAACTAAACGAAGAATTTAAGATGCAAAGTTTGATTAAATCTATGGAAACATGTGTAGAAATGGGCAAAGAAATTTGATCAAGTGCTTCCGGTAGCCACATGAGCAAATCATTCTCGGGGACTTTTGTAAATAAGGAGACAACATCGAAGCTAATCATTTTAAATTTGAAGTTAAGCGTATGCGACTTGAGTTTCCAATGAAATCACAATGATTTTTAATATATATATATATATATATATATATATATATATATATATATATATATATATATATATATATATATATATATATGAGGAATTAAACCACATTCTCCGAAGACAATTTAATTCAGAACAGTTTCGGTGTATCTCACATCCTTTTTCAACTGACACTGGGCAGAAAATATAAGAGAAATGCATATAAGCATAACACAAGATCCCCTCTTTTTTCCCCCAATCCCCTACTTGTGGCTAATCTGAGAGGGGGGGGGGTAGGCCTAAACATATTGAAGGGCTGGCATTTTACTATTTTGTTTATTTGCGATCTTATTACAGGATTAAAAGAAAATTGACCCCCAGATAGATAAAAATTAGGAACTGACGATATCAAGCTCGATTCTAAGATTCTTCTCTTAACATAGTTAGCCGATTTAAATAACATTTTACTTCCATTGAAATCGATCGTATGATTCTTGTCTCTAACATGGCAAAATATTCCACTACTTTCGCTGCCCACTCTAATATCTCTTTTGTGTTCGTATAATCTCTTGTCTAGATTTCTCCCCGTTTCCCCTATATAAAATTTATGGCAATCGTTGCATGGTACTGCATATACTCCTATGTTATGATGTTCTTTGGGTTTCCTGGCCATCATCAATTGGTTTAAGGAATTATTATATTTAAGGGCTAGATTAATACCCGCTTTTCCAAATATGTCCTTTAAACTATTTAATTTATTATTAAATAGCAATGTTATACATTTGTTGAAGTCATTAGTGCGGGAAGGCTTATTACCATAGAATGGTTTCCTAGCTGCAAAATGGGCAGACGATATGAACCAATCGGGGTAATACAAATTAGAAAAAATGGTCCTGATAATGACAATTTCTTCATCTAAATAGGAAGGATGACATATTTTGTATGCTCTAAGGAAAAGGTTAGAAATTACCGATTTTTTTTTAGGGTAATCGAGGTAAAGAAGGACGTTGCAAAAATATATATTTTATTCTAATATTGACTTATAACGAGACAGGCGGCACTTCACAAAGTTATTTTGCGGGCGACTTGCAGTCTATATATACTCAACGCAAAGTATTAAATTCTAGAGTGACAAGACTTGGTGAATTTAAAAGGGGTTCCGAAAACGCTAAAACGGGTATGACAATACTTAATGACAATTATAATGTGTAATTCTTAACTCCCTATTCCTCTCATTGCTTGCCTATATATATACAGTTTCATTTCCAGGGGAGTGTGGTATAGATTCGACTCCGGGACAAATCTGTCGTCGGGGATCATTAGTTCTACCCCCCCCTAAAGGCGGAGTTTTGAACGGCTGTGTATCACAATTTGCTTACATCCTCAAGCTAATCTAGCTATTCTATGAGCAGATTTTATAGAACTGTGTTATAATTGTTTTTGGTTGGACTTTGTGTTTACTTAGGCGTTCCGTAGACTTCCGTCTTCCGATAATTTTATCCTGAGACGTGAATTGTTTGTTTATTATTTTCCTCTTGTTGACTTAGGTATCTTGACCTCTTATCTTTTTTCTCGCGTTCGCCCTTTATGTATTTCCCACGCATTAGGATTTAATGAGACCACCGCGCGTCCATTTTGTGGAGTTTCTTGTTGGGCTTATTGAATCCAGCAACTTGGTGCAAGTAGCTTACCTATTACATAAACCGATCACCACAAGTTTGTTAGCAATCACAATGAGGTATAAAATAGGAGGTAAATTAATAGTTTGAGAGCGATCACAGTGAGATATTAAATAGTATGTAAATTAATAGTTTGTTAGCGATCACAATGTTAATATTAAATGGGTGGCTGAAATGAATTAAAAAATATCTATAATTAAAGTACTCACGCTTGAGATGAATTTATTAACCAGAATGGGGAACTCTTTTACACAAACCTTGCGAGTCTTCCCCTCTCTCTCTCTCTCTCTCTCTCTCTCTCTCTCTCTCTCTCTATATATATATATATATATATATATATATATATATATATATATATATATATATATATATATATATATGATACCAGTTACATTGAATGGCTCAGAATCATATAAATGATTTAAATTACTTTGGGAGTAGTGCAGATTTACATGATAAAATTGATTTTAATTATTTTGAGTAATACGGAAATCATTATATATACGTACATTATTTTGTTTATTTTTGGAGTACTGAAGATTAATAAGAATCAGGCGGTGTTACAGGCCCCAGCGGGAGAGAGCCAATTAAACGAGATCGAAGATATTCCTAATTCCGATACAAAATCCCCCATTCCGTTTCTTGATGCTCCTTGGAGCTTAATTTAAAGTTACCTAGAATAACTGTATCTGCTTCACATCCTTTACTTATTTCCATGATCATTAACTCATCAATACCATCAGTCTGTCCAGGTGGTCTGTAAAAGGCTCCCAAGTGTAGTATCCTATTTTTACTGTCGCTAATATCTATCCACAGTGACTCAACTTCTCCTTGCCTTATTTAATCATTTAGATTTGAAGTAATGCTATTTCTGATATAAATAATCAATCTCCCACCAGTCCTATCTCCCCTTTGAATAATGTACATATCATAACCCTGTAGTTCAAATTCACTCACATTGTCATTAAATTTATTTTCATCAATCCATGATTCTATTACACATGCTATATATTCATCAATAATATAACTAAATAACTCATCCTGATTTCTAAGACTACAAACATCGGTATAAAGACAACTTAGCCCTCCTATCCCTGAAGCACCTCTTTTAGCTTGTATACCTTGCACTCTATCTCCCCTGCATCTGTTTTCTTTCTATGCCCACCCTGTACTCTTATATTTCCCTGACTTCAATCAATCTAGTTTCCTTTCTGTAAAGTCATAATGACACTATCTCACTCCTGCCACAACACGTGAACCCCAGCCCGGCTTAGATAGAGCCCATGCCTTATTCCAATAAACCTATTCCAAAAATCTACAAACACCAATCCTAAGTCCGTAGACAGGCCTTTCACATATTGATTCAGTCTAATTGCACGAAAAAACGATTCCCACATCTAATCTCAGAAGCACACCTGAAACAACGCCTTTCACTCAACCTTTTGTACCTCTGTCGTAACTCACATGATCCCAAATTCTTTACACAATTTAGCCCCACCTGCCTAATCACAACTGCATCCCTCTCACACCCAGATACCAGAATATCATATCTCTCCGACGCATCATTTACACTAGCACCCAGCAAACAAACCCTTAATCATCTTCCTATCTGAATATCAAATCTGAGTGTCACCCATCACAAGCACCTCAGTCATCTTTCTAGTTCCCCTAGGCCTAGCCTTACCCACATCCCCCTTATTCTCATTCAAACAACCACTTATTCCAGACAAATCACTTTCAACCTCTTCCTCTCTCAGGACATCAAATCTGTTAGTAAAACTTAACAGGTGTCATGCCCCTCTTAACCTCACACATAACCTATCCATTATATCCATATTGACCCACCATTCATCTTCATTTACATCAGTCACTTCTTTCTCTCTAGTCCCTAGTCTAGGCCAATCTTCCTCCTCCTGGCCCAGCTACTCTTCATGCGTACACTAGCATCCCTTCTCACTTCATGAACAAATTCACTTAGCCTCTTTCATTATCATGCAACTGACTCACCTTCCCTTCCAAAACCACATTTGCACAACTTATAGGGAGTGGGGAGTGAAGTTGCCGGTTTATATGGTGGTATATGTTACCGGTTTGTGGGTGCGTGGTTTGAATTTATAAAGGCGTGTATTAAAGAGTCATCGTTGCGATTGTGCTCGACAGGTGAAGAGGACTTTAGGCAGTGGGCCTACTTTACGCCTCTGTCGAATTGGTTCTGACTCCCTATAATTTCTCACGAGAGTTATGCGTTAGGCTGGGCTGATCGAAGGTGGCTCGGTAATCGGGTTGGGTGAAGGACTTAGAAAGGACGCGGCAAAGAGAATATAACTTTACTCTTAAATTGGCCTCTTAAAAGAGGCAAGCAAAAACGTTTCGAGTTCCTTGCAGTCAATGCGTAGGTTTTCTGTTTTACCCGAAGTATCGCGTCTTCACTGTGACAGGAATTATGCGAGTAAACGCGATTCCGCAACGCTACTAAGGCAATGAATTGAGTTAATGAATAATTAATTATTAATGCTGAGAGTCTGTCTGTCTGTCTATATATATATATATATATATATATATATATATATATATATATATATATATATATATATATATATATATATATATATATTTTTCATCTTCAAGGATCGTGACCTTGACCTGTCCATGGGCAGGACCCAGTGATAGAGTTTGTTCGTTATTTCCACCCTTTTGGCTGAGTTTCTGACAGCTCTATGTACCCGTTGTGCCTACATAATTCTCATAGATTTAGCTTTATCATAGAGAATCACTTTTTGCAAATCTCTGTGAAATTTCTCTGGTCAGAGCCTAGATTTATTCAGATGCTGATAAATTTTCCCAACATGCGTATGTTTGTTTGTGTGCGATCCTCGTATTTGTCCAAGTGGTCACCTTTGACATCTCTGTATATTCATGGGCTTCAGGGCGATTCTAAAGACCGCTTGCCTCAGATCTATTTGCAAAGTTTAATATATATATATATATATATATATATATAGTTTCATTTCCTAATTCTCTTTGGTTCTCTATTTATTAGACTTGGAATATTATTTCCTTAATTTACACATATAGCAATTTTTAGGATTTGATAAATCTACGGAGCGTCCATTTGTGGAGTTCCTCGCTGTGCTTATTAAATCCTGCAATTTGGTGCCAGAGGCCTGTTTATTTTGTAGAACGAGCCCCACAGGACTTCCCTGCCAGTAATGAAGTTACTGTAAAATAACGCATTATAAATATATAGGTAGATACATATTAAATACATATTTCAAGCAGACCTAATGTCTAACAGCATTTTTAACATTCGTACAGGGTATTGGTATTCGTAACATACATCTGTACTCAACAAAATGGGCTTATTCATTATTTCGTGTTCTGCCATATAGTACACAATAATAATTTATCTTACAACTGGGTCTCATCCCTTTTTCGATTGCTTTTTCTCTCCTATCCCTGAAGCAACTCTTTTAGCCTGTATATCTTCCGCTCTATCTCCATCTGCATCTCTTCCCTTTAACTGTCCCTTCCTGTGCTCTTGTATTTCCCTGACCACTATCAGTAACTAGTTTTCCGCCTCAAAGACCTAACTACACTATCTAACTCTTGCCACCCACTTTCTTTACATCTTTTAATCCCACATGCGTAATCACAACTGCATCCCTCTCACACCCAGACACCAGAATATCATACCTCTCAGCATAGATGGAGGAACAGGGTAGGAGGGAGGGGGGCTGGCCCCTCAACTTTTGAAATCCAGAAATGTAAAAGTACATGCCTATAATTTCATCTCCCTAATGGTACCTGTAGGCAGTGTAGGCTATTTTATAAAATATAGTTCAAATAAGCATAAGATGCATATCACAGCTGTTTTTCCTGCTTAGTCCAGGCCTTGCGCTATCATTAATCGTAGGTTTAAATTTGGGGGGAAGAAATTTGTAAATACTTGCATTTAACATGGGTATCATATAGAAAACAAATTGTATTACATATACTCTTATAGAAGATATAATACTGTTGTGTCTATCGATTCTATTCATAATTCAGTGAGTTTGTGTCTTTGAAATATAATTATTGACTCTGAATACAATTTCATGTTTGTGTTTGTTTTGCACTGTGAATCTATTGTGGATTAAACTACTAAAATTTGACTATTGTTTTTACATCAATGTCCTGAGTAGCTGTGTTATTCAAACATACTCAGTTATGACGGAGCGCACTGACCAGGCCGGGCCCATGGACCCCCCACTTTGAAAAGGGTTCCTCCAACCCTGCCTCTCAGACACATCCTTTACACCAGCAACCGGCAAACAAACAGTCACTCCCTTCTATTTGCTCGCACTCAAAATCCTAACTAAATAGCTAATCTGAGAGTCACCCATCACAGGCACCTCAGTTATCCTCCTAGTTCCCCTGGGCCTAGCATTACCATCCCTCCTGTTTTCATTTAAACTACCACTTATTTCACTTTCTGCCACAACGACATGAAATAAATCACTTTCAACCTCTTCCTCTCTCAAGGCATCGAATCTGTTAGTCAACGTAACAGGTTCCATGTCCCTCTTACTCAAAGACCTAACCTGTCCTAACCTATCTATTATATCCATATTCACTCACTATTCATATTAACTTACATCAGTCACTTCTTTCTCTCCAGTCCCTAGTCTAGCCCTCTCTTTCACCCTCCTGGTCCCAGCAACATTCTTTATATAAAGCGTACACTCGCATCCCTTCTCACTTCATGCACCAACTCACTTAATATCTTGCATTCATCACGCAACCGACACATATCCTCTACCAAAGCCATATTCGCACGAGTCACATAACACATAGGGCATCCAGATTCATTGCTCTTCTTTCAACACTACAAAAATCACAAACTACATACACACTGCTTACGTCAAAGGGCATACTCACTTCATCCAAAACAACAGCCATACTGAGCAAACTTTTCAGAACACTTTAATTAGGCAATCAAGAAAAGTGTAAACAAAAAGGGAGAGAAAATTATACCGCTCTGAAATATAAAAAAACGGGAGCTGTTTCACGATTCAATTTAAAATATAATTAAAAATTCCTTGAGTATTTTGTCTAACACTCAAAGTTAACTATCTTCCCGAACTTAAATATATTACACCGAAAAATACAAAACAAAAAATGTCACAGAATGGAGAGCTCGCTGAGAACACGTCCGATCGCTACCGCTGCTAACTGCTGTTCAGATATTGACACATGTCACATCCCAACACGCACTCCATTCCTAAGAGGAAAAATTGTTATCCCATCTGGAGGCTTACCATCTCCTCGATCAAGTCCACCTTATATCCTGTGTTGGTTAGGCTATTGGTCGAAATTCATTCCTTTCTGGTTCGTCACTTTTTGTATCGGGAGATAGTTAGGACAATTTCTGCAAAGGGCATACCAGAGATTACAGAGAGAAAGTACTTTTGACAATTTAAATATTTATAGATTGACCAGAAATGAGCTACATAAGATTATTAAAAAGAGCAAAAGGGCGGCAGAAATTAATACAGCTCAAAATAATGATAAAAATCCAAGAACATTCTTTAGCTATTATAGAATTAATAACAAATCTATCAGTGATAAAATAAGGCCTATTAAATATGTAGGGGTTTTGAAAGAATCTGCTGAGGAAATAGTAGAGGTTCTTAATGATAATTTTTCTTCAGTATTTACAGAAGAGAATCCAGATAGATTAATTGATGATAATTCTAGGTCAAGGGAAGTAGTGTTGAATACCATTAATGTGAACAGGGAAATAATTAAAAGGCTTATACTGGAGTTAACGGCTAGTAAGTGATCTGGCCCAGACAACATTTATTCTAGGTTGCTCAAAGAAGGTGTAGTGTGAGGGAATCCCCACGTGGAAGCTCTTGGGCAGAACGGAACTTCCATGCACGGCAGAACGCCCGGTTAGGCCTAAATTAGTAAGCCTCCCCCCTCCCCCCGCCTTCCACAAGCGGTAGCCTCGAACAGAGTCCCCCACGATTCACCTTTACGCGGACTAGAATAGCCTCTGCAAGAAGATTCGAGGCCATTCGAGAGTAGAGCTATTTCCCGCTAACCCCCTTCGGGGAGAGCCTTGGATATAAATAGTGTTCGACTCCCATGAGGAGACACAGAGTTGAGAAGTCTCGCCCAGAACCCAGAAGATTTCCCCATGGTTCCAAGTCAAGTGCTAGCAACAAAGCAAAGTGACAGCTGGACTATTTTGTGTATTTGGAATTAGCCCCAGCCATGAGGTAATTCCACTGAACGATCGCCCCGAGTGATTTTCCCGACTTCTTTCATCAACTCCTGTCGAATCCCTCCTCATTTCGGGTAGCCAAAATACTCTCCCCTGGACCGAAAGTTACCCCTCCCCCCCTTTGCTTTTGGAGAACCGTCATCACTCAAACCTCCCGCTCTGAAGTCCGACCGGCCTCACCTCAAGTGCAGAAGACATCAGTAAGCCAACCTCTCTCCCCCTTTTAGTAACCAAATTGAGTTAATCCCCCCCCCTCCCATTTAAATAGTCTCCTCCGGGAATACCTTAAGTTCTAACTTAATAGCCTGATTTATAACTACAATTCTCCCTTTCATTTATTGATGTGATTTTGCCCGTTAATTCTCTGAGGTAATTTTACCCATCAATTCTCTCATTATTTTTGTGCAAATAAAATTATATTTTTGTACATGCCTATTTAAATAACCTTGAGCTTTGCCATTGTCCATAATTTACCTGACCTCGTTGCACTTTCTCGCTACTCAGCCCGTCTGAACTCGTGGTGTTCCGTCCCTTTTGTCGATTCGCTTTCAAGTTATTGGTCCCTCTCTCATAGATATAATATGGTATTGATATAATGTAATGTCATACCACGACATGCAGATAGTATTGCAATAGCTCTTGAGAAGATATATATTAGATCACCTAGAGCTTGGAGAAATGCCTAATGATTGGAATTTAGTAAATGTAGTGCCCATTTTTAAGAAGGGAAGTAAAGAGGACCCAAATAACTTTAGACCGGTAAACTTAACTTCCTTAGTTTGGAAAATTCTTGAGAAGATAGTTAAGAAGTGAATTTCTGACCATCTAGAGAGTCGTAGGTTAATGAATGGTGCTCAACATGGATTTAGAAGAGATAGATCTTGTTTAACAAATGTACTGGGTTTTATGGATTATGTAACTAAACAATTAGATAAAGGAGATAATGTTATATAATTTATTTAGATTTTAGCAAAGCTTTTGATAAGGTTCCACATCAAAAAAGCATGGGATATGTTAAAGTTTTGAATTGGATAGCTGAATGGCTGAAAGACAGGAAACAGAGAGTTGTACCGAATGGGGTGAGGTCACAGTAGAAGGACGGTATCAGTGACGTACATCAGGGATCCATTCTAGGCCCTTTGTTATCAATAATTTATATAAATGATCTTGGGGAGGCTGTAAATAGCAAAGTGTCAATTTTTGCTGAATTCGGAGCTATTTAACATTTGCAGCTGTAGTCAAAGAAGTTGAGCGCAGCTTTAAAGTGCAGAATGACTTAAATAAGTTATTAGCTTGGGCTCAGAAGTGGCAGATGACTTTTAACCTTAAAAAAAAAGCAAAGTTATTAACATGAGGAGGGATAATAGGGAATTTAGCTCTGAAATGGATGGGCATTGGCTGAATTCAGTTGAGGATGAGAAGGACTTAGGCGTAGTAGTAGATAGGTCACTGAAGTGTTCGAAGCAGTGTATTCAGGCAAAAAATAGAGCAAATATGGTGTTATGATACATTAAGCGGAATGTTACCTACAGGGGTAAGGAGGTTATACTTAAACTGAAACTCTACAACTAGTATGTCAGGCCACATTTAGAGTACAGTATACACGCATGGTTACATATTTTAGACATGATATCAACCTACTAGAGTCAGTAAAAACGAGAGCAGCAAAAATAATACCTTCACTGAAGCACATTGAATATGAAAATAGACTAAGGGCACTAATTATGTTCTCATTTGAAAGAAGATGTGTGAGAGGAGATATGTTTGAGCTTTTGCAATTTTGTTTTGCGATGGATAAGTTGGAGTTTAGCAACTTATTTTAGTTGGAAGGTAGTAATAGGACTAGGAATCACCACTTAAAAATGAGACAAACAGAGGTGCAGGTTGAATGTTAGAAAATATTTTTTCACCAATAGAGTGGGAGATTACTGGAAAAGTTTGCTACCTGAGACAATAAACAGCCAAACTTGAATGTTTTCAAATGCAGATTAGATGATTATATGGAGAGGGAGGGGTAACATTTTTTTTTTTTTTTGGGGGGGGGGCTTTATTCTGGACTCATTCCTCTTGATTCAGTTTTTTTATTATTTTATATTATGATTGATTCGTATTTTGACGAGCCTTGATGGTGGTGCCGGTGGTGCCTTTTGTTTTTGACGCATTCCTGTGGATGGTTCAAATTGTATATTGTAGATGCATGATCTGACACAATCCTCTGGATGCATTTTGTGGGTGGGTTTTGACAGATGCGCGGATGACCTTTGAAAGGCCCTTGTGGTTTTTGTCATCCGTGAAATTATGTTATGATATAAGTACTGTATTTGAGTTCTTCCAGTTTTTTGGTGGTTCCATGCTTTCCGTCACTCTGTTCAGTGCTGATGTTAGGGTATTTAGACATAAGTTCCTTTCTCCCATCCATTTGTCCCATTCATCTTTCAGTCCGTCTGGACGAGCTCTTTTTCTTATTTTTGATGTTGCTTAAGAATTTTTTTTTTGCTTCCATCTTGTCTATAATAAGTGGTGCCATTTTAATGACTAATTTCTCTAAAAATTCAAAGGATCAAGATTAATAAGTTCTTCTTCTTGTGACACTATTTAGATCATTATTTATCTATTTCGGTAATTCTCCAGATTAAGGCCTCAAACGCAATCGAAAGCGCTCTGTTATATTTTATTATATTATTTTAAAGTACGCAAAGAACATAGATATATCGTAAATGTCTTTATGCATCTATTAATTTCAATTGTGGAAGAGATTTGGTTTTGCTATTATCAAGAAAAAGAAAAATGCTCACGCGCCATGTTTGATGACGTCAGGTCGAGTCCTGCGAAATCCGGTCTAATTTGAAATGGGAAGAGTGCAATAATACTTAGACCAGGCAATGGCTTCGCTACAAAGATTAAAATTTAAAATCTAAAAAAAAAGCAGCTATCGTTCAATTTTTATAAATTTTCTGAACTTCGCCAATTATAATAATTTTAAAAAGGAACTCTAAACTAAATTTCCCCCAATTTCAAAATATCACGTTGCTAAAATAGTTATAGAAGAAGATATATAAAAATAAATTTTCTGAACCTCACCATTTGTAATTCTTTGGGTTTAAAAAAATTCGCAAAATTTCGATACTTATATTTATTTCTGAACTTCACCTTTTTGTTTTGTGATATTATAAAAGAATTATTAGAAATAACTTTGATAAAAAAAACAAGTCATTTGTCTACTGAGGAAAAAAAAACCATTTAATTTTTTTCACCCATCTTCAAAAATCCCCTTATCCAATTATAGCATTAGTGATGATGATGATAAGGATATTGACGCAACGATTTTTTTGGCAATGAAATATATTTTCTGGCATTTAAGGTAAGGGATCAGGAACGCGATTATGATCATCATTACCCCGTATTTCATTATGTAGTTGATAGAACTAAGCTTTTATTTAGTGATATAGAATATTGTATTTCGACTTCAAACCGTATTCTAAGGTGATTATATTAAAAATAGGGGAGCTTCGCCCCGCCCCCATATCCGTGTTTTTGTGGGGTTTCTACCCAGATTTTATAAATCAATTAGTATTATAGGCAACTCGAAAGCTTAGCATTAGCTTCCCAACTGAATACCAGAGCTGACGGTTGTCTTTAGATTGGCTTATACTACGAGTTTATTGAAAAATCAGGAGCAATATTATTAAAAAATGGTATAGGGAGTGAAGCCCCTGATTTAGAATATAATCATCTTAACCCATTAATGCCGAAAATTATCTGAAGGTAGTTTATAAGTTTTTTTCTTTGGAAATAGTTAATGTAGGTATTAATAACACAATAATATGTTTAACATCGACATTTATTCAGAAATGCAGAAAATACAGCCTGGTAACTTTTGTAACCACTCGGCATTAACGTAACAAAATATTCGATTTTGAAATATAAGTTCCTTATAACTAAATTTGATTACTGTAACCTTTTGTGATAATTAATCAAATGAAAAATAAAACAGTTAACGGCAAATCTAAATTAGTATACGGTTCATTTCTTTGTATGAAATGCCTCCATACATTCTGGGTGGATCGGTAAGTTACACATTTTGCAAATGTATACTGTCCGACGACCACATTCTCGGCACCTGCAGCGTTGTTGTTGCCCTTTTGCTGTCCAGTGCTGTTGTTGATTGAATCTTACTGTGTTTTCAATCGTGTTAGATGGATGCCATCTTGGTCCTGGTTGTTTTCGTCCAACACCGTATGTTTTCAGCAAAGAAATAACTAAATTCCTTGAAAAATCCAGCAGACTTACTGCAGCTTTTATCTTTCGATACCGCATCCATGCATTTACCACCTGCGCATTCAAACTCCAAGCGAATAAAGGCCACCACCACTTTTTAGATCGGATTCGAATACGATACACAGATATTTGCTGATTAAAAATATCAATCCCTCCCATATGTTTATTATACACATTCACAGAATTCGGGACATCAATTTGAACATGTTTTTTCGCAATTCGGTCCCACCTCTTGGCTGTTTGAATCGGATCAGCTCTTAGCTTATTTGACCCTACACTGAGTACTTTGTTATCCTTCCATTTGACAACTGACACACATTCGGTAAATGCCTCTTCCATGTAACCACGTTTTTTTTTCTCAATGAGTTTTCTTTGCGGCAATGGAGCTCCTCCGAGGCGATCTTCTCGAAGTGTTGACGTAGCAGCGATTCCTTTATTAGACAGTTCTTTTAGAAGCGAAATTGAGCCAAAATAATTGTCACAGATGACATGTTGCCCTTTTATCAAATCCGTTTTATTTATCATTTCCATAACTACATTGGGTCCATGCCCAAGCCCATGATCTGGAACTTTCGTGTGAGAGCCACAGTAAGGCTCCACATGAAGAAGAGTGCCATCGGATGTACAACTCGCCCAAAGCTTGAAACCAAACCTAACCGGTTTCCCTCTTATAAACTGCTTGTCGCCGTGTCGCCCGTAATACGGCACCATGATCTCATCAACGCTGATGAACTCTTCTGTTTTATTGATTTTATTTGTTCGATTTAGATGCTCGAAAATAGGCCTCACTTTGTAAAACCGATCCCCATCAATTAACATATTATCAGCGAAATGAAGACACCTCATTATTTGATCGAATGTGTCTCTCCTCATTGAGTTTACTACTAACGTATTCTGCACATCTTCCATTTGGGTCCAATATAACCTTCTATTTGGCAATCTATTATATCCGGAAAGAATAAGAATTCCGAACAAAACTCTTAAATTGTCTGGAGTTAGGCAGTCGTGTTGGAGTGATTTTTGTTGGGCATAAAGTTTGCTTTGGTGACAAATGTACTCCAGCCAATCCTCGGTCCAACATTGCCCAATGAATTCTAATATATTCTGGATGTCTTCCGTTTCACTATTTGATATACAAGGTTCATAATCACTTACCGTATCTATGACTTTTGCTTTATTTTTATGCCAAACATTGGTTACTTTTCGTCGTTTCGGTGCTGGAAGAGCAGAGGAAGTTGAAGGTTGGCTTTCGACGTCTTGTCGTTGCTCCTCAGGTGGCAAAATTACACTTGTAAGAAGAATTCTTCTCGGTAGATGATCAGGGTCACAGGAAACCTCGTCGTCAGAGCAGTCAGAATCACAGTCGGTTTCAGCTGTCGCATCCTCAGTTGGTGGCTCAATTCCAACAAACACGTGCTGGTTATCATTTTCTTCCAACAATGCATCGTGAATTTCATTTAATTTCATCCTAAAAATTGAAAAACTAATTAACATTTTATTTTAAAAATAAAGAACAAGTAAAAATAAAACTTAAAATAGCTAGGCCTCTTTAATTTCTATTACTCCAAATGGCGTAAAAAATGTTTTAACCATTTGAATTTTCCCATTTCAAAACGGCTATCAAGATATATACAAAATATATACGTAGTCGTTCGTATCAAATGTGATATTATAGTAGTTATATAATGTATAGAAAACTATTAATTTTAAAATTTATATAAAGCGCTGTTCAAATGCGCTGAAAAAAGGCTACAATCGTATTCTGTACATTATCCACCATTATATACTACCACAGCCGAGCGGTAACTTTTGTTACCATTGTAAATATATCTCTCTATATAAAGATATCT
Source organism: Ceratothoa steindachneri (assembly GCA_963969495.1). Classification (NCBI taxonomy): domain Eukaryota; kingdom Metazoa; phylum Arthropoda; class Malacostraca; order Isopoda; family Cymothoidae; genus Ceratothoa; species Ceratothoa steindachneri. Next base: position 125,794,432 of record OZ018330.1, on the reverse strand, counting down.
AGAATGAAGACATACTATATTATATTTTTATGTGACAGAACCATCTTTAAGCTAATAAATCAAGTACACGCGAGTAAAGAAATATAAAACTAAAATAAAGATACTTACGGGTTTTTAATCGTGTGTCGAGCCATCGCGAATGACATCCACCTCCTCTGAACTTTCAAGGACGACTGAATGTGACTCATGCTGTCGAATGCTTATATATCCGCTTCAACCTCGTGCTCAAAGTTGTTTCAAACTTATAAACGCTTTAAAATGATTTTTCTCCAACTTTCTGAAGATATATATACATTTATTCACACTGGTAACAATAGTTACCGTTCGGCATTAATGGGTTAAAATACGTTTTTAAGTCGAATTTCAATGCTTTTAATAGGGTTGGTTGCCAGACGTCCTGAGGCGCAGTCAATAAAATGAAATAAAATCTTGTATCAAGACAATAGGGAAATTGGTGAGGAAATGACAATCATATTCGCGTTCTTGGCTTTTAAAAACGCCAGAAAAATAGATTAATATATTTTATATCCAAAAAATCGAGGCGGAGATATTCTGGAGATCATCATCATCATCATCATCACTAACTCTATAATTTAAGAACGGGATTTTTTTTAGTATTTGAATAATAATTTCATCTTAGTTCGGTTATAATTTAAGTATATTTTTAATTTTGATCAAAGTAATTTCTAAGAATTTCGTTAGAGTTTGAAAAAACAAAATAGTTTAGTTAAGAAAAAATAAATGATTATCCAATGCTTTATAATGTTTTAGAAGAAAATACATTACAATACATTACAAATGTTTATATTTCTTTTTTTAAGCAATACTTGTATTCTCCTATTCAGAAACAGTCATGTAATAATATATATATATATATATATATATATATATATATATATATATATATATATATATATATATATATATATATATATATATATTAGTGTAGATGGGTAGCCTTCTTTGTTGAATGCAAATGTTGTTGAAGACTATGGTATATTTCGTCTTAATTAATTTCCATTGGCAACTTTCTATTCTTCTAACTGTCTTTTTTATTCCATCCTGTAGATGGTAGATCACTTGTCCTGTATTCGTCTCTCTTTTAAATGAATGGGTTTGGTAAAAAACAAACTAAATTGTTGAGCTTTCGATCTTATTCGATCATCTTCGGAGCGTCTTGATCTATTCTTTCCTCATTTACCAATGAACTGTGGAGTCGGAATCAGAGTGAATGAAAGAAAACGGTTTTTAGGTGGTATTTATTCCGCCTGGTTGATCATAACGTTAGAGGAAAGCAGCCAATCCCGTGAGTGGAATTTTAAAACAATTTTAATGATCGATTCCAGCTTAACGCTTGACTATTGATGGCCGGCTTTTCTTCGTTTATTAAAATGGCTTCTAAGATGTTCGGCCTAGCTTTATTTCCCTCTTTTATTTTAATTATAATGTTGTCAACTAGAATACATCTCGTTAGATTGATGTTATGTGCGCTCTACATACGATTTTTAGGTCATCCGCTTTGCAGATGCATCTACAAGATGGAATAAAAAAGACAGTTAGAAGAATTGAAAGTTGGCAAAGGAAATTAATTAAGGCGAAATACACCATGGTCTTCAACAAAATTTGCACATATATATATATATATATATATATATATATATATATATATATATATATATATATATATATATATATATATATATATATATATATATAATCCAGGTAGTTTCCGTTGTGCAGCCTTAGTTTAATTTTCAATAAGAAACCAATGGCAAGGAGCAGACTTAAATCAACATCAACAAATCTTTATTAAGATTGAATAGTGCAACGTTTCGACCTTACGGTCATCTTCTGGCTCTAGAAAACAGATTGATATATACAAATATACAAAATAGCATAGGTGGGCGTTATCGCGATAACGATATCGGGTTAATAGTTATCCTATATTTTTTTCCGCGTTATTGATTCATCGGTATCGCCGATACTTTTTGTTCCAAACTAGCGATAATCGATCATTTCAGTTTTTGGTTCCAGTTTAGCACAGGGGCGAGCCGCGCGGGCCTTGGAAGCAGAAATAGGTAGGTTCGAAGTTTTTTCTAAGACTTTTCTCATTTCTTTTCTAAAATAAAGATAAAAATAAAGATTTGGATTTATCGATTTTTTTATTTAAAATATCAACATCGTTATCGCTAGTATCGAAATTTGGGATTTATCGATTTATCGATCATCACCTTATCGGGCGATAAATCTATCGCCAGTTATCGATTATTGCAGATAAGGTTATCGTGATACATTTTTTCGTTATCGCGTCCACCACTGCAAAATAGGTTTAAGTGTTCAACACGAATTATAATTTTAATAACTGGGGAGGAAAATACAATGATTTAAGAAAAGATGTAAATTAAAATCGTACAGAAAAAAAAACAACTAAAAAACTGGCTAGTAAAAGCAAAAAAAACAAAAAACAAAAAATCAATGCAAAACCAAACGGATCAAATGAGAAACGTACCTTGAATCTTTGATATCCAGTAAGAATATGGTGTGGTAGAGAGGTGACGGGAAATATAACAGTTTCACTATTAGTGGTCGTTAAAAGGATGTTTAATGTAATAGAAGAGGAATCAGAATTGAGTGAGGAAGATAGTGTTTTGATATAAATAGATTTAGAGATACGTAGAAACGTGGGGGTTAGAGTTGGAGTCCAAAATTTCGAAGTCATTCAAGGGTGGGATTGTTTGGCATTTAATTAAGTGCTTCCCTGTTCTAAGGCTGATGCCCATATGAGAGAAGAAACGGACCTGAAGGGTACGCAGGATGCTTCCAACATATTTTGCAAAGGTACACTCTGGACAAGAGTAAAAATAAAGTACTCCACTATGTAACTCCTTAGGAGTTTGATCTTTAATTTAAAAAAAAAATCCAATTGTGTGGTTGTTGGAAAATACAACTTTAAATTTAGTTTTCATCAAAAGATTTTTTAATAGCTTAGAGATATCTTTTCTCAAGGTTCGATTAAAAAAAAACAGGAACAACAAGAAATCTAACTTCTTTAGGTGCAATGATTTCAGAAAATGGAAGGTTATTTAAAAATGCTATTTCAAAAATTGTTTTGTCTTTTAAATTAATAGTGACGGAAAGCTGTTTTTTATCAAGAGTGATTTCAAGTTCTGGAACTCATAGTGGATTTGGAGGAAGGATGAGCAAAGGTGAAAGCCCATGTGTAAAAGTCTTAATGGTAGAAATTTTATATTTAAAATCACAGAAACTATAAGAGTTAATCCCTAAACCCGTAGAGGTCGGTTTTCTATGGATGGATGTCAAGATATTACCATTTTCTTTGGAAATTAAAATGTCTAAAAAGGGGATACTATTATTATTTTCTGTTTCAATAGTAAAAAAAATATTTGGGTGTAAAGAATGAATAAAATTAAGAAACCTTTGAGCTTGTAAAGGTTCATTAAAAACTGTGAAGCAGTCTTTGACAAAACGACGATAAAAATGTGGCTTATAATCGTCGGCACAGTGATGAAAAAATAAGTCTTCTAAAAATTCATGAAAAATTCAGCTACCCCATCTTAGTCTGTTGATAGATATTATCATCGAATGTAAAATAGGACTCATTAAATATAAGTTCTAAAAGTTGTTTGAAAAGAGATCTAGAAAATCCCTGAAAAGTTTGTTGGTGATTGAAAATTTTGTTAAGAATTATTTCAATGGTTTGATTGAGAGGTACATTTGTGAAAAATGATTTGACATCAAAACTTACAAAATACTGATTATGTGTGAATTTCTGTCTTAGGATATCCTTTTGAAATTCATAGGAGTTAATTACAGTAAATTTATTACCTTCAATGGTAATCAGTCGGTAGAGGGTATAAAGCTACATATAATAAGGCGTAATGGAATATGAGTCTTATGAATCTCTGGCAGACAATACATTTTGGCTAAGCCAGTACCCGTAGCGAAAAGATCTTTATAGGTGCTCTGATCAATAATTCCTTGGGACTTCAATTTCATGAGAAATCTATTTACTTTATCTTCCATTCTTAAGATCACATCTTTGGCTGGTTGGGTTATAAGCTTAAACTTATTATGGTCGTTTAGGATATCTTGTATTTTATTAATATAATCAGCACGGTTTAACAGAACCACGCCGTTTCCTTTATCTGGTTTGGTAATAATTAAGTTAGGGACACGAGCGAGTGGCTTTAAAATTTCTTTGTCGGACCTACGGAAAATTGATCCATAAGACTCATATTGCTGACGATTATAAACCACCTTTTTATCGTCGTTTTGTCGGTGACTGCTTCATAGATTTTAATGAACCTTTACAAGCTCAAAGGTTTCTTGATTTTATTTATCCTTTACACCTGAATATTTATAAAACATCATTTTATTTACACAGATCAAAGTAAGAATAATAATAGGCAAAAGGAAATTATTTAAATTAAAATAGTCTCTTGATAATTATTATGAGGAGGGATTCTCAAATGGAATTAATTGATTAATGTTACTAGACTCAGATCAAAGGGAGAACTTGACAATACTAATAATAGAGGGGGGTTTCAGTCTTACGGGTCGGTGACTCTGAGGAAGGTCCTTCTTGCGACGAGGCGAGTAGGGAATGATCCGATGAGGCAAATGGGCGCACGATCCTAATGAGGCAGGTGGGGCACGATCCGAACCAACCTTCTGATGAAGATAGCCAAACTTCAAAGATAACGTTCGACGGGGAATGTGGGAATTCACGTAATTCCATTGGAAGAGGAATCTTCTTTTCCTCAAAGGTAATCGATGGAGATTTTCTTCGGTTCGATTAAACGAAGGGAGACTGTTGCGCAAGCAAATTCAAAGGCATGCCGTTTACAGAAGTTACCAATTGACTAGGGTAGAATCACGGCTGAGAAAGTCGGCTGTCTGATGAACACTCACGGGACGAGACGATAAGGATGAACTTGAGGTGCGGGCTGGACTCCTCGAACTACAGAATAACCCGAGTATTAGTATGCCAGAATCTGAGGGCGAAGGGGGAGTTTGGAGAGAGTAGTCACAAGCTCCAGACATCTCAATCCAGAGGCGGATTCGATTCATCATTTAGCAGCGAGGTGCGAGAAACAGCGGATCTTCCTCGCCTCGTCACCGGGAGGGGGGGGGGGACTTGGGGCGGGATCGCAGGATTGGGGTATATTTCCCCAATACGCTTAGGAGTAAAAAAATCTCGAATGTTCGATCAGGAAGTGACGTTCCTTAGTGGGATACACTCGCACGTGGTCTCCGATAAAGTGTGTGTGAGGGGGTGGTCAGAGGTTGTACTTTTACAATTACCCTCCCTTTCCTTAAATCACTGCACCTAAAGAAGCTAGATTTCTTGTTGTTCCTGAGATGGGTTTTTTTAATCGAACCTTCAGAAAAGATATCTCTAAACTATTAACAACATTTTTTATGCAAACTAAATTTAAAGTTGTTTTTTTCCAACAACCACGCAATTGAATTTTTTTAAAAATTAACGATTAAACCCCTAAGGAGTTACATAGTGATGTAGTTTATTTTTACTCTTGTCCAGAGTGTACCTTTGGAAAATATATTGGAGGCACCATACGTACCCTTTAGGCACGATTTTTCTCTCACAGGGTAACTTCTTAATAAAAAAGAACATTCTTCTATAACTGAGCACTTAATTAAATGCCAAATAATCCCATACCTGAATGACTTCGTGATTTTGGACTACAAATTCAAATGCTTACATACATTTTTTTCTCACTCCATGATAAATCCATTAAGATATGTGTTATTTCTTCCTTCTTTCTCCGAGCCTATAGAACGTGCGACCCAATCTTCCTTCAGGATGAAATTAACCACCTTATCTGCAATTTCATTAAACTAAAATATCCAATTCACTTTATAAATAGATGCCATTCCAAAGCACGTAAAAACTTCTATGCCAGCTCCACACCACGAAGGGATGATTTTAAAAAAAATATTAGTTTCCCATATGCTCCAGCCTTGGCTCCTTTAAAATCATATGCGAACAGAAATAACATAAATATTACATTTAAATATTCCAATACCATTCGAAAATCTTTGACTAGACTGCGCCCAATCAATTTCGATGCTGGAGTTTACAGTATACCATGCTATAATTGCAAATTAACATACATCGGAGAGTCAGGCCACCTTAATAAGAGGATGAAAGAACATTTAGCTGATATCAGAAGGTGTATGAATTTTCAAGTCTCTTTACGCACATGCAAACGCACGACCATAGAATTGACTTTGACCATGCAAAAATCATTTATGAATCAAACGAATATATTGAGAGGAGAATTGCGGAATACATCATCATCGACAAAGTTGATAATTTTAATTTATCTAAAGGACAATACAAATTTAACAAATATATAACGAATAGAGTCGCCAATCGTATCTATAAGCCCCCGGAAGCAATGCATTTTGGGGATTAGCAACTCTCCAGATTGTTTCCAGTTTCATTTCATTTTGTTTAGCTTGACATTCACGCCAGATTTACTCGAGTGTTTTTTCCCAGTTTGTTTCCTGCTGTTTCATTTTGTTTAGGATGTGTCTAGCCTTATATATATATATATATATATATATATATATATATATATATATATATATATATATATATTCTGTGCTCCTTACCTAGCTTCTTCATTATTAGTTGAAAATGGTATCTTGCCGAAACTAGTCCGATAGTTATAAATAAAATCTTGATGCAAATATTGTGGTTTGCCATTATCCTCCACTGATATACATCATGTCAATGTGATATCTTCCATTATATATATATATATATATATATATATATATATATATATATATATATATATATGTATATATAAAATACTTTTGTCCTTCTCTAAATCCAGATTCTTGTTCCCATTCACTAATTTTGCTATAAATTATAAACTAACCTTGTAATATTCTATTTCTTCTTACGCTCCTCGCGCTTTCCCATAGGTCTTCCTTTCGCAGCTGCTAGGTTAAGCTTAGTGTTTTCTCGATGCGCATCTTGTGTTTCCTCAAATTTATTTAACCAAATTTTAATAATTATATTCCTCACCATAAATTCTAACCCAATAACATATAAGATCATCATTTCCTATATTAGAGGTCTAAATCCTTCATTAATTCCATAATTTTAATGTCTGAATTTCAACTTTAAATGTTAGTCTATTCATATATTTGTTTATTTCCAGTACCAGAAGATAGGTGAAATTAACATACAAAACGTTGTTATTATCAAGTAATGATATGAATTTCTCCCTCTACATCATTTAATTTATCCTCATATATATATATATATATATATATATATATATATATATATATATATATATATATATATATATATATATATATATATATATATATACTATATATATACACTGTTGAAGTCAACAGCAGTGGCAGCGTTATCGATTTTAAAAAATGAACTAGGCCGCTGGATCTGGTGCCCGGTGTACACCGAAGAAAAATACCATCGATCTTTATTACAAGGTCAATATGAACACAGGCTAGCGTGAAGACAAATATTCCCTCAAAGCCATTTCACATCGAAAGGTCACCCCAACCGACCCTAATACGGATATAAACTTAATAATATATTACACGACCAAGAAAACAAGTAGTTGCATCATTAAGAACAGCTGTCGCCCTCCGACGAGCGAACTCCAGGAGACTAACGTCGTGTACGAGTATTCGTGTAATTCGGTGACTGCGAATACCGCAATTACAAGTACATTGGCGTGACCTCCACAACCCTGTCGAGGAGACTGACGGCTCACCTACAGGATGGGATAAATAGAAAACATGCCCACTCTCATGGCAGTACCTTAACCCGTGAGACGCTAAATAAGAACTCCTCCATCCTCCTGAGACTACAAAACCGCAGAAGAGTGTGAATGGCTGTAGCCGTCATTATCCAAATGAAGAAACCGGCAATGAATGTGCAACTTCAGCCCGAAAAAAATACTTCCAACAACTCAGTGGCTCCACGTTGATAGCCGCTAATACAATCTCGCAATTCCAATTACTTATTGAACATTATCTGAACTAAAATATTTCCTTGGATGTGTTTTGTCATTTTGTAGCGCTTATGGCTGAAAAGTCAATTATTCTGTAGCGCCTATGTTTTAAACGTTAGTGTGTCTTTAACAAATTTCCTTAACCGTGATTGGCCAATTTCGTATCCCTTATGCCAAATAGAAATACAAGCAGTGCCTATGTTTCGAACCTTAGTTTGTCCTTAAAAATTCCTAAACTGTGATTGGTCAATTTTGTATCCCTTATGTTTAAGTAAAAAAACTATATAGAGTGTAGTATTCTGTAAGTCATTCTAATGTATAAAATACTTGTGCTCTTTCGAATAAATATATCATCATCATTCCATTTCTGTTTATTCCCCGAAGATGATCGACCACGGTCGAAAGCGCCTCGAAATAACATGTCTTTTGCGAATGTTTTTTCTCACCTACAAGACCCAGACAAAAAAACCTGTAAGAAAAATAAAGAGAATACAAGTTAAAATCAATAACGCTGCCACTGCTGTGGACTTCAACAGTGTATATATATATATATATATATATATATATATATATATATATATATATATATATATATATATATATATATATATATATATATATATATATATATATAAATATATCCCTCATACCGGAAAGAAAAAGAAGATAAACTAAATAATTTTTCTTTCTTCTGAAAGTGTGTTTTTCCTCATAATTGCAAAAAAAAAAAATCCATGCAGGAAGATTATCCAACCAAGCACACTGAGGCAGCGATCAACTGCTTTGATCTCAATTAAACCAATGCTTTAGTCCACTTGGCTACACGTAAGAAAAACCCCTCACGAATAGACGAATTCTTAAGCCTTGCTTCGCTAGTTCAATCTGATGCCTGAAAGAGGGGGAAAAAAATTGGGAATTCTAAGGACACACTAGAAATAGAGTTAAATGCATGACGAATATACAATGCACATCTCTCATGACCGCGAGGAAATGATGAAATGAATCCGTCATACTACGCAGGAGTGAGGATCGAACAAAGCATCCTTCGCTCTGTTGGGCTCCTTTAAATGCTTAAAGAAATGCATTGGACACTAAACGATCATTTGCTGGGCATTGAGTAAATCCTCTACTGTGAACTCTCAAATTCCATTGAGAGCGCCTCCTTTAACTCCCCAAAGGACCGATTCTCCACTATATATATACTTATTGGTACATTCTGTGTAATTTACATTATCCGTTAGAACGTGACGATTCATTATGATATCACACAATTCCAACTATTTAGTCACGTTAGGCGTGGCAGTAGCTCATGTAACCATTGTGATCCTATTTGTATTATGCATGGTATTTTTCAAGGTAGACATTGTTTTGAACGGTTATAAAATAAATAAAAGAAAAATCGAAAAGGGAAATATAATGAATGAGAATTAAAAAAAATACGTACGTGGTAATAAGAAAAAGCTAATGAGGAATGTTATATTTAAAAAAAGGAAAGAATAAAAAGAAATTCGCAAGTATGTAGATTTCACTTAATTTAAAAAAAATGTTCAATGCATGGTTGAGAATATTATGTTGATTGAAGCATATTATTCTAAGGGGATTCAGTCCAAGATGGAGGCTAAGTCGGGCGACGACTTGAGTTTAAAAATATGTTAATTAAACGATAATTTTGTAGCTAAGTAAAATCCTATATTTAGCTAATCGACTACACCCGTTAAACGCCTAAGAGAAAGGAGAAAAGAATTTGGGACACGTGATGCTAAAAATTTTAAAGTAAACAATGTCCACTAGAGAAATTGAAACTAAGAAGTGTGAGGAAAACGGGAAAACGAGTTGATAATATAAAATGAATGCCTATATTGAATTTGTAAATGGGAAAACGTAAAGAGTTGGTTCTGTTAAATATTATATTGCGAGAAAGACTAAATTCTATTTAACAAATCATTCCGAGCCACCAATTAAACAGGGTCGTAATTCCGGCAATTTAATTTAGATATCACAATATCTTCCTGTATTATTATAATAAGATGGAGAATGTAAGAAGGTAAATTTCTCTCAATGAATGAAGAAGGTGAGAGAAATTTTCTCTAAGCCAAACGCACGCATGGACCGAGAATTTGAGTCACGTGAAATGAGGCGACATGAGATAAAATAGAACTATTTATTGAAAACACAAGAGATAGAATATAAATAACATTTAAATGTATGTTGTACAAGATGAGGAATAAGGGTTTCAATTAAATGTTTATCAATTTAGGAAATACTATATAAATGGTTAATTGAAATGATTTTAATACAACTATCACGTAGCGACAAGATTACGTATATTACATATTTATATATTAAGTTGAAGTTGAAGTTGATATAAGAAGTATGAAAAATGTGTAGTAGGTATATAAAGATAAAAAGATGATGAGTTTTGCCCTGGTGTAGAGGGCTCCTCACAGGTTTGTCTTGTATTTGGATCCTTATTTCTTCTCTTTATTTTTTATTATTGTTTCTATGTATCAATTTATATATATTTATATTTTATCTTATTATATTATCATTCATATTATTATTATTTATTATTTTTTTTATTATTATTATTTTTTTATTATTATTATTATTATTATTATTTAACTAAAATTAGGTAAATAAATATATTTAATTTTTCCTCCGTCGTGGCTTTCAAGCCTTTCAAGTTTATTAGTTGCTATACGTTTCATATTTTAGATTTTTATTATAGAGTTTTTATATGTATCGCCGGGCTTTAGGTTTGAGTTTTGGTTGTCTTGGTTAGTTTTGTATGGGCACTACGCCTCTTTCACTCTTCGCTGTGATCTCTTCATCCTTTGGGTTAACGTTGTACTTAACCTTGCGGTTAGGTATACATACCGACTTGTTGGTCACGGGAGCAGTTCCTTCCGCTCGGGAAGAGGGATTTCCGTTTGACATGTCCCCTGCCTGCTCTCGGTATGTCTAGATTGTGGTTAATATTTGGAAGTATCTCTTCTTCAATTTTGTCCCAGGTCTTTCTCCCTAGCCTTTGGAGTTCTATATTCAGCGGGGTTAGTCCTGCTCTTGCGTGCAGGACTGTCTGCTGAATATCGTCCGTCCTTTTTGCTCCAGCTATAAGCAGGGCTGATTTGTTCTGCACTCTCTGCATTTGTCTGAGAGAGGTGGAACTCGCAACCTGCATAACCACTGCCGGGTACACTAATGTTGAGCGCACCAGAGCAGTGTATAGCTTTTTAAGGTTCTTGGAGCTGAGGTTTTTAAACCTATACAGTTTGCCAAGCTGTATTTTGGCTAGGGAGATTCTGTCACTAATGTGCACTTTATACCCTTTGGAGGTAAATTGTAGACCTAGGACTTTTCCTTTGTTACCATATGGGTAAACATCTCCATTGACTGTGACATCCACACGTTTTCGGCGGTTAATTGTTAGGATTTGGAACTTTTGGCGGTTGGTCTTGATTTTCCACTTTCGTTCATATCGATTTATGTTGTCGATTTCAATGGCTGTCTGCCTTGCTTGATATCCGGCATGCTTGTAATAGCTGGAGACGATTTGCGTGATGTCATCTGCAAACTGCAGGTACATCGCTTCCTCCCCTACCGGATCAGGTAAGTCCAATGTGTACAAAAGGTACAGCAGCGGACTCAGACAGCCACCTTGTGGAAGACCCGCCTCAAGTTCAAACTCGGGTCCTCTGTAGCCCTCGATCGAAATTCGGGCTTTTCTACGCATGATGTAATCGCAGAGGACCCTTTCCAGGGTAGGGTTCAGCTGGAGGCCTAGGATCTTGTGTTGTAAGCCTCTTAGCCAAACCTTATCGAAGGCCTTTTGCACATCTCGCATCACCACGTCTACGTATTTCTTCTCAGCTTTACATCGGGCAAGCTTTTCAGTGAGAAGGGCAAGGGCGGTATCCGTCCCCCTTCTCTTGCGAAACCCGTGTTGCTGATAGCTGTGGGCTTCTAGCTCAGGTAGTTGATCTTGTAACCTGTTAGCCAGAAGCTTTTCGTAGACTTTGCCTATAATCTCCTGGAGGGCTTAGGGTATGACTGGCGTCTCTCGGCGGCATATGCACCGTCGAAATCAGCTGCGGATGCAGTGAGAGCTGTTGGCGACTGAGGGAAACGCCAGGGTCGCGCGTATAGGGAAATATTGCACTGTGAAAGGCACAGATTGAGTGGCATCTCCCCAGCATCGACAAGTGGGCTCTCAATGGGGGACGTGCAAAAGGCACCGGTCGCAAGGCGAAGGCCAGTGTGGTGATCGAGTCCACCTTCCGCAAGACACGCTCAGCTACGGATTCATAAAACTCGCATGCGTAGTCGTACTTCGAACGAACATATGATCGATAATTAAGTAAGACAGTAGCCTCCTCAGTACTCCAGGCGCTACACGTCGCAGAACAAAGAATATACATGGCGGGGGTACAAGAGGCCTTAAGGCTGCAAATATGAGCGTCCCAGTTGAGGCGTGTTTAAAATACAAGACCAAGGAAATGGTGCGATTTCACCACTTCTAGGCGAACTCCATTTAGAAATAAGTCTGAGTCAGGATGGAGCCGTGGATGGCGGCATAAGTGTACCACCTTAGTCTTGGCCAAGAAAAACCGAAGTCAGTGCGCTTCTGCAAAGCAAGAGTGACGGTTCAATGCCTATTAGATTCGACGCACCAGAGTTTGCATCTGAGGCGCGCCAAAAGAAATCGAAAAGTCGTCCACGTAGAACGTAGCGAGAACATCTTCCGGCAATATCGAAATGATGCTGTTGATATTCAGGGCAAAAGGTGACACTGAGCACACTTCCCTGTGGGACACCCTCTTCCTGCTCCATTGGGCCGGAGAGGGTTCCCCCCACCATTATGCTGAATCGACGATATGGCAAAAATTTAGATATGAAGATTGGAAGGCCTTCCCCTCGCCCCCATCTTGTGGAGAGCCTTCATGATTCCGTATCGCCATGCAGTATCATAGGCCTCCTCCAAATCGAAGAATATCGTGGCGTAGTGCTGTCTAAGAAGAAAGGCCTCACAGACGGCATTTTCCAGTCGGAGCAGAGCATCCAACGTGGAGTGGAACTTGCAGAAGCCGCACTGTGCAGAAGAGAGATGACCTTCAATGTCCAGAAAAAAAAGCTCATCTAACATTTGCCAATTTTTACCTCAACTTCCACATGCAAAAGTTTAGAGAGTGGGTGGAAATCAGCCGGGGTAGAGTGATCTTTCTCCAGTTTGCGAAAGACTAGCCCAATAGCGATTCGCCAAGAGTCTGGGAGGATACCCTCTATCCAGATCCTGTTGAACAAATAAAACACAAATGCTATGCATCGCTTACGAAGGTGTCGAAACATGGTGTACGGGACATCTTTCGGACAAGGGGTGTTCTCCGCGCACGGAGCGAGAGCGGAACGCAACTCTCATTAAACCTCTCTTTAAAGGGTTCTCCGCCTCTGGAGGTAAAGTCCAGTTGGTGGCCTTCCGCGACACCACGACGCGCATAGAATGTTAGTGGAGCAGCATCCCGGCTAGACAATGCGGAGAAAGCTTTAGCGAAGGATTACGCCAAGGACTCGGTGTCCGAGATTGCGGCCCCATTTGCCTGGAGAACGGGAGGGAGTGCTGCAAGAGCTTGCCCCGAATCCTTTTGAATCGCTTTCACGCCTTTGCTAGAGGGGTTGTCTCGTTAAGTAAAGACATGTATGTTCACCATGAATAGCGGCGGGAGTGCTTCGAAATATCACGGAACCTAGCCCTCCTCAACGAAATTCACCGACAGTGAAATCTTCGGGCACACTTATAGCGCATGTAGGAATAACGCTTCTGTTTGAGGGCCGCCTCACACTCTGCTGACCATCGCAAGAGTGGTCGGCGTGTACAACAGCTAGACGTTCTAGGAATAGTATTTAGGCGCACGGCGATGAGGTTGCCAGAGAACTCAACGGCCGCCTCATCTACCGACCTAAACTCCTTGAGTGAGACAAAAAATCAGTCATTTCCTGAAATGCGGACCACCTCACATTTGCCAAGGACCCCCGGGGCGGGCTGTCAGGCCTTAGTGGCCAATAAAATCCAATTTGAATAGGAAATTGATCACTACCATGGAGGTTATCGACTACTCCCCCACTCAAAATCAGGTTGTGCATCCAGAGGGCCCAAAGATAGATCGAGGCAGGAAAATGAAGCGGTTCTCGGACAGTGATGCGTAAACTTATCCACTTTTAGGACACTATTCTCCAGCTCGTCGATCAGGTTGGCAAGGACTTGACCTTGCACCTGGGATTAATTAAGCATACTCCCCAGAGCGGTGTCTACCGTTCAGATCTCCCAGCAAGAGAAATGGCCTCGGCAACTGTGCCACGATGTGTCGGAAGTCCACGGCGTCGAGGTCGGCTGACCGTGGAATGCACGCTGAAAAATCTATACTTCCTCTCCAGGTGCAGTTGCACAGCCACTGCCAGAAAGGAGGTATCTAAAACGAAGAGAAGAACTGAAACGTCATGCTGGGAGTAAATGGCGTATCCTCCTGCCCGGCCCCCAGTCCTTGGTTGTAAATTCGCAAAATCCTTATACCCCAGGAGGGTAGCCAGGGGGCACGCTCCCAGCATGGCCTCCTGCAAAATGATAGCTAACGGAAAACGGGAGGAGATGAACCTCCGTAGCTCTTCCCAGTTGGCCTGGAGTCCACGGCAATTAGGGATATGCCTAGCTCGAAGAGGAGATCTCCACGGGAATGGCCGTACGTTTTCCGGAGGCAGAACCCCGGACGCAGTTTGCCAGACAATGCGATGGAGGAGGGGTCGCCTTTGACGACTTATTAGGGGGATGTTTGGCTCGCTATGCGTGTCTTTTCCTCCCCCTTCTCCTCGAAACCTTAGGAATGCGAAGGTCTCTCTTTTGGAGGATCCACCGCTTCTGAGCCCCCAAGCCTACCGCTAGGTGTGGGCATAGGAGCCGAAGCTCCTTTAGTTCTGTCCGCCTTTCCGGTGGGTGGGGCAGCTTTCGGAACTCCAGAAGATGGCCTCACGATCAACTTTAAAGGTGTTGCCTCTTGTGAGTCTAATGACTCGGTGGAGGCGCGCGGCCGTTTCGCTTTACGGGAAACAATCACGCTGGGGAAAGGAGCGGAGCCCTGGATTTACCTGGGGCTGGGTGTGAACCCTTCATGCCACCAGCTCTACTAGGGGAGCGCCCGAGGTGGTTAGAACCCGCAGAAGGGTTCCTAATGTGCGCGGAAACGACCGTGCTCGTATGCCTGAACGGCCAGGATTTCCTTCTTAAGGAGATACGCACCACATTGCTTCGAAGAAGCGGGGTGCGGCTCTTCGCAATTGACACACTTGGCCACACACGATCTGGACTTATCGTGTGCGACCTTGGAGCAACTTACACAGACACACAGACTTCTGGTAACCCCGAACTTGCACGTCTACAAGAGAAATTCGTATGGCCAAAGCGGTGGTAGTAGTAGCACCTCCGCCTCAGTGGCACGAATGCCTTCACGAGATACCGATACCAACCGGCACTCACCGACTCAGGGACCTTATCACAGTCGAACGTGACGTAGAGTGTAGGGGTGGGTCTCGAGGCCCCTCCCTGTTTACTCATCTCACTTTAAATCTTGACCTCTCCATGATCGGTCATCTCTAAGGTGATATCATATATTGGAGTATCTACAAGTTCCCTTGCATAAAGCACTCCTTTCACGAAGTTCATGGTGGAGTGCGGCGTCACACTCACCGGCTCATAATCTCCGATTGGGTGAGAAAAAGCTGGTGGCATCTACCTTGTGAAATTAAAGGCCGCCCAGAGGAAGTTGTGGAAGAGGTTGTAGATAAGCTGAGGTAGCAGGGTACGAAGACAGGGTGTAGGAAGGAAGGAGAAGAAGCTTGATTAGGGCCGGACGGGGCGCTGAGCCCTGTCAGCACGGCGGCCAGGAAGGCAGACTGCTGCGCCCCTTACGGAAAGGAGCCCAGTTACTAGAGGAAATGCAAGATCTTCATATTCATACATTATCGTACATTTTCATGCATTATATATTTTACTTTTTTTTAATATTCAAACCTTAAGAAAGAATCACCGGTTAATTATGAACTTAACGCAAAACTATAACAATCTTCCTTTCTACAAAAAGAAAAAGACTAAAATACAATCGAATACTAGACCAAGCTTCTAATGCGAGAATTTACAGGATCAAGCAGTTTTCAATGTAACGGTCAACAGGCTTTCTAGGTCGAGTAGAGCGTCGGAGAATAGTTTCAGGGATGCGTCTTGGGGAGCAGCTGGAGGAGGAACATCAGAAGATGTATCGTTTTCTATATCGAGCAGATCGACGATGGATATTTTCAGGGGAGGCTTCAGGGAGAGCAACTGGAGGAGGAACATCATGGCATGATAAATTAGGATCTCGTTCTGTTTCAACATTTTTAGGAGCAACAAGAAAACGAAAGGAGGGAATTTTGTATCGAAATTAATATTAGGAATATCTTCGATCTCGTTTAATTGGCTCTCTCCGTCTGGGGCCAAGTCGTGGATAGCCACCGTATCTTCTCGGCCGTCTGGAAATCTGACGTGTGCATATTTAAGATTGGCTTCGATTAGTTTCACTTCGCGTACTAAGGGATCATTCTTATTCCGTACATGTCATTTTAACAGTATTTTACCAGGTGAAGCAAGCCAGCTGAGTATACTCATTCCCGTTGTGATCCTTCGAGAAAATGATAAAAAAAAACGTTCGTGAGGAGTTGTGTTTGTTGAAGTACATAAGAATGAACGCAAGGAATGAAGAACATCCGGGAAGACGTGTTCGCAATAGTTAATGCTCAGTTTTCTAGACTCAAACGCCAAGGTAACAGTTTTCCATACAATTCCTACATAGGGCTCGCATTTCCATGCCCGGTAGGATGGTAAGGTGTTGAATGATTCATTGGAACCCCTTTCTTGTACAAAAATGATTTCATTTCGGCAGACATGAAAAGAGTACCTCGATCTGAATGCATGTACCCTTGTAACCCGAAAAGAGAAAACAACGTAGTAAGACACTGTATAACAGTTGATGAAGAAATATCCTTACAAGGAAAAGCAAAGGGAAAACGCGAGTATTCGTCTACCAAAATTAATAAATAGTTATTGGGAGAAAAAAATGGTAGTGCCCCTTTAAAGTCCAGGCTAATTCAATCAAAAGGGCGCATTGATTGGATAAGCTCTTGCCTCTCTGGGCGACAATATCGAGGTTTTAAACTTTGGCACATTTGCACCCTGAGATCACTCGCTTAACGTCATTTACAGAATAAGGCAAGTTCCGTACTCGAATAAAATGGAGAAATCGTGTAATTCCTGGATAACAGAGAGCTTTATGAAACTCGACAAGATTATTGTGGGTCATGCTTGAGCAGAAAGTGCGCAATAGGGCCTCAGTAGCTCTGCTGAGCGAACCAGGACGATGTATAAATTCGTAGCAAAAAGGCATCAATTCTAGACTCCATCTAGCAATCTCTTCGTTCTTCATTTTACTCTTATGTGAATCAAACATGTAAGATACAGAATTTTGATCTGTAATTAAGGTAAACCTACGACCGAGAAGAAAATTACGCCACCTTTTGATCGCTTCATCAATAGCATAGGTCTCTTTTCGACAGAGCAGTTATATCTCTCGGAGGAATGTAAAGACCTCGAGGAAAAAGAAACGGGTCGTCCATTCAGGTTCAGAGTGGGCCCAATGGCACTATTTGAGCCACCAGTTTCCAGTGTAAACGGTAAATTTTCATCTATTTTTGCCCTAACAGCGTTAATAATAGCTGATTTTAATTCCTCGATCGATTTGTAGCTTCTTCAGAAAGTGGAAACTGGCAATTAATTATGGGAAGAATTCGTTGAGAAAATCTTGGAACCCACCGCGAGTAGTATGCAACCAATCCGACTAATCGAGATAATGATGCTTAGCTGGTTGGTGAGCTTATATCCTTGAGAGCAGCAAGGCGTGAAGGATTTGGGCGAAGTTCATTCTGGAGAACCTGATAAACTAGAATACATATAGTATTCTAGTTCGAGAAACTGAGTTAGGTTTTTATCATGTTCTGCTTGCGTGCGACCACAAATAGTAAGCGATTATATTTACCAATTAAATCGTCCATAATTCTCTGGAAGCAGGTAGAACCGCTGGTTAGACCAAAACGTAAGCGTTTAAACTGAAAAAGCCTCCCATTCGCCTCAAAAACAGTGTAACTTTTATCCTCAGGGTGAAGAGGAACACAATGATAATTACTACTTAGGTCGATATCTTATTAACCAATTCTTCAACCCTGAGAATAGTCAATTACTAACCATTTCTTTGATTGATTCGACACAACATCAACTTGAGCTCGCTAAGGAGAGGTGCTCGGTTCCATGGTGTCTTCCTTGAGCATGAGGGCTACTTCAGAACGAATAAATTCAGATTCAGACGTTTTAAATTTTCTTGACTTCGTAATGACTGGTCTGCAATCAGATGATAAGTTGGTGAAAACTCTTGGAGGATCAGTAATCATAAAAGCCAGAGAGCACACTTCGAGGTCAAGTTGAGGACCTCAAAAGTTCAGCTTAAATGATTAATGTTTACTTTGGAAAGGGGTTACTAAAATAATGTCAGCGCAACCTTCATATAAAACAAGCAAACGTACTCTCCGGTACGCACGGCTTCAGACTTTTATGCTAACCTAACAACATTCCTTGATACGAGATGTTAAATTTGTAGAGGCCATATATATAGTGCCTTCATAAGGTTTTAAATGGAAATTAAAAGAGTTCGCAACATCTTTTGAAATGAAGTTCTGGGAACTGCATCTAGAAGAGCCATGATAACACGACCATTCACCTCCACTTCTAAAGATGACCTTTTCAAAATTGATGGCACACTAGCGAGAACGGGATTGGAGGTTAATGTTGAGACTTCATTTTTAGATGACTCGCATACCTTTGAAAAATGTCCTCTCTCCTTGCATTTAAAGCAAGTGACGTCACTTGCCGGATAACAAGCACGGTTCTGGTGCGAGGAATTCCCGCAATAATAACATTTTTTATGTTTTCGAAGCGAAGGAGCCACCGCAAGGTTCAAACCTTTATGATTAAGATTAGAACAGTCGACTTCAGCGCCCAGCTAATGAGATTTTACTGAAGCTATAGGATCAGAAGTAAATGATCCATAGTCCTCCGAATCCCTTATGGCAATCTCTAACGCTCTCGCTTGATTAAAAGCTGAAGATTAATGTAAGAGTTTTGTTTTCTATAAGTCTTGCTCGGATTTTTCATGATGAAAGCCCAGTAATATAAGTACGAGTATCTCGAATATACTCGTCTCTATACGTTTTAGCATTCACAGCCTTGAAATTGCAATCCACACTGAGTTTCTGAAGAGCATGTATATATTCATGAATCGTTTCACCATCTGATTGGTTACGAGTCGCGAGCTTGTGTCGCGTTTTTCTACTAGATAACTGCAATAGCCTATAATATGTATGTAGAAGAGTCTTAATTGTGATCAATTGAGTTGTGTTAATATGAAAATAAAATAATAGGAAATCTCAATTAATCGTTACGTTGTCTGACTGCAGATTACGTGATAACACTTATATCACTCCAAAACTTTCATTACCCCAAATCAACAAATTGCCACCATCCTGACATCAGGCCTTCTGTCTAACACTGACACTGTTCTAATCTTAGATAATTACATATGAAAAAGGATACTTATCGATGGACGAAACGTTGCTTCGATGGAATAAACGTTCTCATAGTTCAAATTTCAGGGATCAGATAAGATCTATGTTTTCGTCACCAGTCTGAAGGTTGCATGTTTACACCACCGTATCTAAGTGACCAAGTGATCACGTTCACCCGAGATCATATGTTTTGACGGGAACAAACGATTGGTTCTTCACTAGTTTAGAGAGAGTTATTATATATTTACAATTCCATTCAAAAACAATTTAATGACAATTATTGTACAAGAATTCAATACAATAAATCTGTGAAACGTAATATTTACACATTCGAAATAAGAACACATATACAACGGCAACCGAAATTATCATACATTTGACATCGTACATCACAGATCACAATTACTACAATCATTTTACCTTACTTATTGTAACGCTTAATTATAATATATGTTTACAAGAAAGCACCAATTCACCAATCATCAGACATATTTAGATTCTTATCAATTGTATAGTCAGATAAACATATTATATTGTCGAGTCACGACATCGCACTACGATCTGATTCCCAGGTTGAATGAAGGATCCTTTTGAGAGCAGCAAGGGCATCGTTGAAATTAGTACGAGGGGCGGTCAATAAGTTTTGCGAATCGCTAGGCCAAAACAGAGGAAGGGGGATGGCTGTTTGTGGGGGGTGTTAGGACAGGTTATGACAAGTCAGGACCTGCAGCTGCACGCTCCTGCCTCGTCTATTTAAGAAGCAGTAGCTGATCGCAGATCGTCAGTCACAAATTTTTCAACAATGGAGAAGGTTAAGCACCGCGCAGTGATCAAATTTTTGACCAAGGAAGGCAAGAATGCAAAAGAGATCCATGAACGCATGGTTGCAGTGTACACCGACACCGCCCCTTCCTATGCAATCATTGCTCGCTGGAATAGGGAGTTCCGCTATGGCCGTGAGTCCCTTGAAGATGACCCCCGTCCAGGACGCGCGTCAGACGTGACTAACGAGGACAATGTGGCCCGTGTGGAGAGGATGATCCTCGAAAATCGACGGGTGAAGGTCGAAGAAATCGAGCAAGAACTTGGAATATCGCATGGAAGTGTTATCAACATCATCCACGACAATTTGGCCATGGCCAAGGTCTATCCCCGATGGGTCACTAGAAAACTCACGCCCCATGATCGACTTCAACGTCGTCAAAGTCTACAAGGCCAGAGTTGCACAAGCTGCCCTGCGCGAGTGCGGATTCGAGGAGCTCAACCATCCCCCCTACAGTCCAGATGTGGCCCCTAGCGACTACTTTTGATTCCGCCAGCTAAAGGCTGCACTGCGTGGACGCCAGTTTGGGTACGATGAAAATGTCCAGTTTTCCGTCCAGGAGTGGATTGAACAGCAGTCGGGAGATTTTTGGTTGTCAGGAATTCGACGCCTCATGGACAAGTAGCGCAAGTGCGTCGAAGTCGAGGGTAGTTATATTGAAAAATAATAAAACCCTTTTCCTCATATCTCGTTTCCTTGTATCCGAATTGCAAAACTTATTGACCGCCCCTCGTACATTCGGAAATTATCTCAAGATTTTCAGGAGAAACTGAATTGGCTAGGAGGCCTAAATATGAATCGTTTGTACCTCGAGGAGAAAAACGACCAGTGTTTAAATACACGTGCAGCTTCTGGTGTAGTTGGAAGAACATCCAAAGGATCGGGACGACGACCACGTTCAATCATTCCAAGTGAAATAAATTGAAGTATCCCAAAGGTTAAGGAAAGTTCCAAAGTTCGACTTTATTTCACTGAAATAAACAATTACAGAACATAAGTATACAAAGAAAATAATACATATAATGAACACACTCTCACATAAGCACACACACAAATATAGGCACATGATTTCACAACAAAGAATTAATATATATATATATATATATATATATATATATATATATATATATATATATATATATATATATATATATATATATATATATATATATATATATATATATATATGACATAATGTTCGTTTCACAAACCTAGGAGTCCAGTTAATAGAGTAATTGTCATCTCTTCATCATCATACATTAACGTACATTTTCATACATTATTTACTTTACTTTTATTTAATATTCAACCCTAAAGAAAGAAACACAAGTTAGGTATGCACTTAACTCAAAACTAAATTAAAACAGTAGTCACGTGAAAAATGGAGAAATTGTTTACGGAAGATTTATAAAGTGACAATGTAAAGAAGTGATAAGTGGGATGTAAATTAAAATAATATCATATATTTGGTAATACCAAGGAGAGGGCGCTGATCCGGTGGGAGGGGGTGCTGAAGCTCTCACATTTCCTCTTTTATTAGGCCATAGTGAAAAGCGAAGCGACTTCATTAACTCTCGCAATCCCAAGAGCCTCAAAAGAATCTGAGCCCGAGATACCCAGCGCCTCAATTGAGGCTCTTTTGTTTTTAGGCCTATGAAGCGTCCTTTTGTTCAGGTAACGGTGCATTTTCTTTCTCTTTTGAAATGTTTATTCGGGATTTGGCTTTCTTTAGTCTTTAACTTGTGTTAATTAGTTTTTTCTTATTAATTAAAAAATTACTAACCCTTCTAAAATTTTGGCTATCTACTATGAACTTAATTCTGATTTGGAACTAACAGATAGTGATAATAATAGTTTAGACTCATCCGATGACGAATTAGGGCCAATTATTGCTGAAAATCATCAAATTGATGAAACGTGGCAACCCTGCCTCCATTTCTCCCCCACGAACATCATATTTCAGGATGCCCCCTCAGGAATCCAGGCGCACATGGCGTTAAACTCGGAAAGTAAGCCTTATGCGTATTTTTAAGCATTTTTAATTATGAAATCATATCAGACATACGCATAAAAACAAATCGCTATTATGAACAACGTTCAGAAACCCCCTTCTCTCTTTCATCCACCGAACATAGATGGAAAAATTTATCCGTAAGCGAGTTTTACGTTTTTATTGCCCTCACCCTCCTAATGCCTAATATGAACAAGCAGAAATTAGCTGACTACTGGTCAACTGATGCCTTTATTGAAACTTCTATTTTCAGGAAATTTATGTCAAGGAATCGATATCAGCTAATCTTAAGGTTTCTTCACTTTGCTGACAATTTGGTTGCAGGAATAAGATGGACAATGTGGAAAATAGGACGCTTCTTTCATTCATTGAAAGACAAATTCTAAAGAGTATTTGTCCCCTTCCAAAAACTAGTGATAGACGAATCCCTCCTTTTATTCAAGGGTCGTCTGTCATTCAAACAATACATCCCTTCAAAAAGTCATCGCTTCCGGCTCAATCTTTTTGTTTTGTGCAATTGTGAGACAGGGATAATCTTAGATATGATACTTTACACAAGAAAAAACACAGATATTGACCACTAGGAATATCTGGGGCAATTGTGAAAAGATTGATGGAACCACATCTAAGATTAGGGCATATTTTATATACAGATAATTGGTACACAAGCCCTGCTTTGTGTCTTTCCTTCTTCATCATAACACTGGGCTCTGTGGAACAGTAAAAAGAAACCTCAAAAATATGCTTAACTTAGACAAGGCCGTAACTAAAGGTACCATTGAACTACAAAAAAAATGGAATGTTAGCCATTCGATGGGTTGATAAGCGTGAAGTTTTGATTATTACTTCCGTACACGAAGGCAAGTCAGTAAACTCGGGGGCGGGGGGGAAATCATAGAACTGGAAAAGAAATAAAGAAACTGGATGTAATAATGGATTATAATATAAATATGCGCTTAATTGACAAATCATATATGATGATCAGTTTGGAGGAATGTCTTAGAAAATCCATCAAATGGTACAAAAAGCTTTTTTCAGCGTCTTGTTGATGTTGCCATACTTAATGCATACAACGTGCATTTGATGAATTTAGATTGTACCCCCAAAAGGCTTTATTTCAGAGAATTTTCAATGGAAGTAATATAACAATTACTTGACAATTACTTCAAACCGGCTGTGTACTCGACCTTAGGTAAATTCCTTTGATATACTTCAAGGAATATGTTTTCCAGAAAAAAAACATTATATCGCTTCAATGCCAGCTGTGGACGAACGGAAATCGGCTCAAAAGCAATGCTACGAGTATGTTTGTGCTAAAAAAATATTAGAGAGCGCACAACATTATGGTGAAAGCATTGTGAAGTGCCACTGTGCATAGAGCCCTGCTTTTCACAATACCATACAACCCGAAATGTATACAACCCAAAAGCATGTATAAGCAGTGTGCGTATATCTGTACATACATACATACTAAATTTTATCTTTTAACTCCCCCCCAAAACTCAAAAGTATAATTCAGTTATTATTTTTTCTTTGAACTTTTGGAACAATTTCTTTAGTTATAAAAGACTTTGGTTATGTGTACGTTTGTGTGGTCAGTGAGCTGAACTGTTCAGGGTAGGCCGCTTGGTGGGAGATTGAGGGAGACAAGAGGAAAAACAATGCGTTGGTACCACATGCTACATCAGAACTCAAATCAGTCCATTTAAAGCTCATCCTTATAGCAAATTTCGGAAGACAGGTAAGAAAATATATACATATTCTATATATTTTTATTGATAAGAAATTTTCCTTTTAAAGAAGTGAATTTCAAATGACTTTTTTCATTAAATTCTTTGGTTAATAACGAAGCTTCGAGATTTTAAAGCGTGGTATTTGAAGGGTTAAGCGTGCCAATAAAAATGTTGGGAAGACACCCTTTACTGAGGAAAAAAAATTAGAAGAATAATGATAGTCAAGTTCCGTGGCTGTGCGGCCATGATGATGCGAGAATATCCGCTTGCCAAGATGGTTCATTGCTTCAATCATAGGCCGAATCTCGCCCTGACCAAGGTCTGTGACACAAAAGAGGTAAATCTCTCTCTCCAGACCATCAACAAAGTGTACAACTTCAGCTATTTATCAAACATACGCTTGATGAGGTTTGCTGAGCTCGTGAAGTTCACGGGTCCAAGGAGCGGAAGAAGCTGGTCAGCCTCTGCGCTACTAGACGGGTTGGGCAACACGATTCAGTCATTGTGTTCATCAAATTTCTGCCAGGTATTGTTATCTTCCCCGAGGATTATAACCAGGCTTTCTGGGTGGTATTGTCGTAATTACAATGGTTCTAGCTCATATCGTGGAGCCAAACCCTGCAGTCTCCTACGGTCGATCTCGTCTGAGCATATGATACGATCGGTTAAGTGGAAATGTATCTCAACAATCTTCGGGAAGGAGCATTAACAACTTCCACGACGTTTTCAAGTAGGCATAGGAGCTCTTCCAGTAGATCTGCTCATCACATGACACAATTTCTGTGCCTCGAGATTGTAAGCACAAACGCAGCGAATGGACGTAGTTTTCCAGACAGCTGAGAAATATTACTGCCGCTCTATGTCCCGTTCATTGACTAGATGTTGACTGAGCTGCAGAACCTGCTCTGGTACGACACTTTTTCGGTTGGTATCAAAGCTTCATACATTAAGATATATGTATATTTCAGACTTTTTACCAGTTTCTCTGACTATATCACACAAAAATTCATTAAATCAAAAATATCACTTAAGTATTAAACTTATTTAGTATTTAAACTGTATTTTACTGCATTCCACTGTATTTTACTGGACTGCACTGTATTTGACAAGTAGACACATAGTTTCTAAATGTAGGAGAATAGCATAATGCACCCCCGTTTCCCCACCTCCCTTCCGGGCGGGCCGGTTATCAAACCTTTTCCTTCCGGCCCGATGTCTGGTCTCCCTCCTCCCCGGAAGAACCCGGCGACCATTTTAGCTAACCACCACGTTCCTTCCTCGCGACTGGTTATCGATAGATGGGAGTCCATCTTGGGTTACGGTCGTTCCGGAAGTTTGCAAAGGACAAAATGGAGGAGATAATCAAGCCGCTCTCACCCGAAGAAGGAAGCTTGATATCAAATCTACTTCCGGAGCCATGTGAACCTCTCTCAAGTTTCGAGTATAAAAGATGACTTCCTTTATCCCTCAGTAGTAGAGCTTGCACATCGTCTGGCGGAGCAGGAATTGCCATCTATCTTGGTGCAGTGGTAAATCGTCGAAGCACCAAGTCTTCAGAGAGGAGATCAGTCCCAGTTAGGGAGGCTCCTTACCCCGTTGGTCTGCAAGTCAGTGCGGACCCAAGCTCGTACTCACGTATCAGAGCCGAAGCTACAAACAGCCTCACTCTGGTTCCCTAAGCGAGAAATCTACATCCCGGCTCTTCTCCGTGACCCTACGCGTCGATAGGTCACTTCGCCCTCCATCCTCCCCCACAAAGGCCCTCAAGATTCCTCGGAGTTCACGAGCGTGGGGCCCTCTTTAACAAGAAGCTATTGTCACCGCCTTCTTCCAGCAGAATCGTAACGGAATTGTGGGATCAGGTCAATCCCTGGAGAACCTACCTCATCGTCTCCAACCCTTATCTCACCACCTTTCACTCACCAGCGCCACTTAAACATCAGGTTCTAAGGTAACCCTTCCATTTCACATTCCCCAACTTCACCGCGAAGCTTACCAACATTACAAGTGTATAGGGATTTACATAGTGAATAGTTATTTACCAGCCAAGTGAGATATCCGAGATTCACCTATTGATTTATCTCTTGAAGCACTTTATTTGTATATATATATATATATATATATATATATATATATATATATATATATATATATATATATATATATATATATATATATATATATATTTATATATATATAAGAGTCGGGGAAAATTCTAACCACCCCTCGGCCTATTCCTCGACATATAGTATATATATATATATATATATATATATATATATATATATATATATATATATATATATATATATATATATATATATATATATATATATTATATCATATTTAATTCTGGTGTCATTAGGTGTGCGGTTTGTTTCGAACCCGTCAATTTCGAAATTCCCCTTTTTAATTGCCAAGCGCCCAAGGTTAGATAAAACAAATAATAAGACATTTTAAATTTTGTTGGTGAAATAAGAATTGAACCCGTGTCCTTTTAATTTTGTTTTTTGTTGCATTGTCGGTATACAATATAAAAAGGCTTAGGCCACCCTCGATAACCCTTGCTGGTAGCATCTCACCCAGCATAGTAACTATTTGTATTTTCTTTATTTTTTTATTATTGTGTATATTATTTGTCACTGCCGAATAATCTGGGGTTAAGTCGTGAAACTCTTTCGTGAATCAGCGGATCCGACAGCGTATCCAAGATGTCTTCTTCCTCATTTGAGATGTTCCATAAACGGGGACAAATTTTGGGCCTTTCGGGCATGGAATTGATCGAATACGTTTAGAACGAACAAAGGAATGAACATTAGGAAAAAAGTGAAGAACAACGAAGACAAGAAGAAGTAGGAAAGAGGCGAAGACAAGAAGAAATAGGAGAGAGAGAGAGAAAGAGAGAAAGAAGAGAGGAAGAAAATTCGTCGACACGAGCGTGAGTTAAGTAGAGATCAAGTAGAAGTCAGTTCCGTCAGGTCCAGAAGTTATCAACCTCAGGCCCCCGCATTAAAACTCCTCCCCTTATGGTGATCAAGTGGACTTTTGCGCTTACTTAACCCATTTCAAAAAGATCTTCGAAGTCAATGGGTGGAACAGTGAGTCTGAAGGAGTAGGGAGCCTGCTCCCGTTGCTCAATTCTCGTCTAAGAGAAACCTTCATTGCCCTCCCAACAGAAGCTAGAATAGATTATTCATCTCTAAAGGAGAACTCTTATCCGTGATTAATTTAAACCCCGAGTGCTACAGACAAAACTTCGATCGGCTAGGATCCAGCCAGGACAGACGTATCGACAGTTCGGGTTCCTCCTGAAGAAAAACCTCCAATTTTGGTTGGACTCAGCCAAAGTCGGTGGCGACTACGACTCACTGCTAGATTTTTTTTAAAGAACCAGCTAATGCACAACCTCCCTACGGAAATCCGTGCATTTGGGCAAGATAGGTGTTCCTCTTCCTTTAACGAGTGCCTCGAAGAAGCGGATCTCTGCGCCACATATATATATATATATATATATATATATATATATATATATATATATATATATATATATATATATATATATATATATATATATATATATATATATATATATATATATTCTTGTTCAGTGTTCATTAAAACTTTATTTTCATATTGTTGTGTATCTAACTTCCTTTGAGTCGCTTGCTGACAAAAATTATTGCAATCCCTCCGTAGCCAACCTCTAAGCACTTTGAGTTAATAAACTCATTCAGGGCACGGGCCAAACGAAGTATAAGGAGAAGTCTGACGGCCCCTCCTCATTTGGGATAATAGGATATATATATATATATATATATATATATATATATATATATATATATATATATATATATATATATATATATATATATATATATATATATATATATATATATATATATATAAGAGTCAGGAAAAACTCCAACCACCCCTTGGCTTATTCCTCGACACTAAACTTTAGCATTATTCATTTTTTTGTATTACAGTATCACGCTAATTTATTAAGTTTATTTTACTTTAAATCTGACACAACGATTCATTTTTCGTTATTGTACATAAAGATTAAAGACATCTAGACAAGTTACAACACTTTATTTTAGCCACTGGCTAGAATAAAGCCAGTTCTAGTGGCTGGCGCAATACGTTTCTTTGATTAGTCAAACAACTCCCTGCTGTCGTCTCTCACATTTTGGGGAGAGCTTCCCGTCTGAACGTAAACGACAGAATGTTGCCACATAGTGAATGTCGTCTTTGTTGTTGGCATTGAAAACGTTTGAAAACATTTTTTTTAAGTCGTTTCGTAAGGCTCGGAACGCAGGAACGCTTTAAAATTTCGAGCAGTGCGTTCCTCTTACTAGCGTTCCTTTGAAAAAATTGCGTCCCTGCGTTCCTTAAAAGGTTGTGCGTACGTACGCAGGAACATACTAAAGGAACGCACATGCTCAGCTCTGCTACTCAGCGGTGCCCACGGAGATGTTGATGGTTTACCTGAGGTGGCAAAAATCTCCGAGGTTGACTTAGAGGTCTTGAGCCTCGTCAAAACGGAAGCAGAGCGCTGTTTTCCGTCAACAATCAGGTTTGACTCCGTTCGAGATGATCTTGCTCACACCCAAACCCGAATGTATCTGAACCTGACCAGGCTCCTCCAAGTTTTTATCACTCTCCGTTTTCTGTTCAATTCAAACGATAGCTTATACAAAAGGCTTCTTGAAATTTATGTTTTTAGAGAAATGGATGTTGCCTAGTAGTGTATGTAATGCTCCTGAGGAGGGTTGAGGAACTCCAGGAGACTTTTTGTCGGATGCAGAATTCTTATTATTACTCTCACCTAACCGCATTAACTAGAACGTTATTGTTCATTTGTCAAAATAAAAAATTTGTGAGGGTGAAGATCCGCGGGGAAATTCATATTCCCCGTTTTCTGTTAAATTTAAACAATAGTTTATACAAAAGGATTCTTGAAATTTCTTTTTATAAGGAAATGGATGGTCGCCTAGTTGTATATGTAACGCTCCTGAAGGAGGTTGAGGAACTCCAGGAGACTTTTTTGTCGGATTGAGGAATTGTTATTATTACTCTTACCTAACCGCATTGACTAGAACGTTATTGTTCATTTGTCAAAATAAAAAATAGTGAGGGGGAAGATCCGCGGGGAAATTCATATTCCCCGTTTTCTGTTAAATTTAAACAATAGTTTATACAAAAGGATTCTTGAAATTTCTTTTTATAAAGAAATGGATGGTTGCCTAGTTGTATATGTAACGCTCCTGAAGGAGGTTGAGAAACTCCAGGAGACTTTTCTATCAGATTAAGGAATTCTTATTATTACCCTTACCTAACCAAATTGACGTTATTATTCATTTATGAAAAATAATATATATATATATATATATATATATATATATATATATATATATATATATATATATATATATATATATATATATATATATTTATATATATATATATATATATATATATATATATATATATATATATATATATATATATATATATATATATATATATATATATATATATATATATATATAAAGGCCGAAGATCCGCGGGGAAAATTACATTCACCGTTTTCTGTTAAATTTAAACGTTAGCTTATACAAAAGGCTTTTTGAAATTTCTCTTTGGTAACGCTTCTGAAGAGGGTTGAGGAACCCAGAAAAGTCTTTTCTATCGGATTAAGGAATTCTTATTATTACCCTTACCTATAACCGCATTGACTAGAACGTTATTCTTCATTTATTAAAAAAAAGGACGAAGATCTGCATAATGAAAGATAAAACGTGCGACTCCAGTATATAAAGGAGAAAAATCAGACTAAGCAAAATGAAAACAAAAGAAATAAAATGAAAGATTTAAATTTATGTGTGGTTCCGGAGGCAACTTTTAATCCCGGCCAACGACCGATTCTGGCGGTTTATAAATGGATTTGGCAATATTATTCGAGATATATTTGTTAAATTTATATTATCCTTCAGATATATTAAGGTTATTGGCCTTGCTAATAATGATTGAGTCATCAATCCTCCGCTTAATATAATTGTTGAATTAATAAATAGTTTTGGCTTGGTTTAATTTGATTATATGGTCATAATTCTGCATATAAGAGAAGAGACTTTAGGAAAGTGAGCCTCTCCTCATATCTGCGCGGTGTTCATTGATCCTCTTACTAAAGTGACCCAACTCTCCAATTTAGGATTTGTCACAATCTTTACAGGGGATTAAATTTACACCTGCGATATATACACATATATTTATATCTTAAATTTTATTTTCTTTGTTTTCATTTTGTTTAGTGATATACTGGAGGCGCATGTCTTACATTTCATTATACAGTTGATAATGGCGAAAGCCGAAAAAAGTTCTGTTTGTAAATAAATCGGATTCAAACAAATATTGTGATTTATTATTTCTTTGTACCGGCAATATATCTCGTTAATGTGATATCTTCTAATATATATATATATATATATATATATATATATATATATATATATATATATATATATATATATATATGGTTAATGTTGGTTTTATGCCCAGCCTCGTTTTATATATCATTTTTAAGGTTATTTCAAAATGATGGGGCCTCACCCCATACTCCCACTCAATTGTGGTGGGTTGCACCATCCCGCAATTAAAAAAAA
The DNA here is from genome assembly GCA_963969495.1 of Ceratothoa steindachneri. Classification (NCBI taxonomy): domain Eukaryota; kingdom Metazoa; phylum Arthropoda; class Malacostraca; order Isopoda; family Cymothoidae; genus Ceratothoa; species Ceratothoa steindachneri. Next base: position 125,763,467 of record OZ018330.1, on the reverse strand, counting down.
ACGGATCAATTTAAGATTAGGCACCTAAAGTCACTCAATTCAGGAATAAGCACCTGAATTTCGTTTAATTCAAAATAAGGCACCTAAAGTCGCTCCGTTAACGACTCACAAGGTGACGTGAAAGGAAAAAGAAAAATATTGCATATTACTAAAGAAAATTTTATTGACTAGAAAAATATTTAAAAGATCAATTAAATATCTTATTGTTGAATTATATGATAAATTTCATGCTTTTATACCAATTTATAATCTCCAAATTGTTACTGTTGAGTAAAGTTAAAATTATTGTCTGAAACACTAATCCTGCCATGACGGTGTCTGGATTGAACTAAAGTGAAGATAAATTACGATGAACGAAAAGAACTTCTAAAGTAAACTAAACTAAATTTAAAGTAAGTTACGATCTACTAAGAGACTTTCCAAATATTTACAATTCAAGAATGAGCACCTGCGTTTCGTTCAGTTCAAGATAAATCACCTGCGTTTCTATCAATTTAAGATTAGGCAGCTCAGGTACCTAATCTTAAATTGATCAAAAAACCTCGTAATATTATAATTCTAAAGCCTAACATTAGATTCGAATTCAAAAGGCGATTGCTAAGTGTCGTTAGGCCTCTAGTTTTTCTACCGTGTTCCTTGATTTACTAAATAGTGCCAGCTTAAAAAGAAGTAGTGAAGCATTTAAGTATATTTTTTAAAAAAAATAGAGATTGTTATAACAGAGCGCCCACAAAATTCGAAGGTGGGCATAAACCCACCTTTAACCGTATATATATATATATATATATATATATATATATATATATATATATATATATATATATATATATATATATATATATATATATATATCAATATATATATATATATATATATATATATATATATATATATATATATATATATATATATATATAATAGATGGGCGTTTTTACGATAACGATATCGGGTTATCGGTTATCTGATATTTTTGATCCTCGTTATCAATTCATCGGTATCGCCGATACTTTTGGTTCCAAACTAGCGATAATCGATAATTTCAGTTTTTGGTTCCAGTTTAGAACAGGGGCGAGCCGCGCGTGCCTTGGAGGCAGAAATAGGTAGGTCCGAGCTGGGAGAAGGATCCTCAAAACCTATGAGAAGATGAAGGAGAGGCTCACTAGGTAATTAACTAAGAAACATTATTCAAATATTGTTACTATTGTATTATAAAATAACGCTATATATAGTCAATAATCAATATTGTATTATTATTTTGGATTTATCGATGATCACCTTATCGGGTGATAAATTTATCGCCAGTTATCGATTATCGGTTATTGCCGATAAGGTTATCGTTATCGATTTATCGCTTATCGTGATACATTTTTTCGTTATCGCGCCCACCTATGATATATATATATATATATATATATATATATATATATATATATATATATATATATATATATATATATATATCGTAGAATGACCCTTGGTTTTGATCACTATACTCTTTGACACCCTTTTAGTATCGGTATGCTTTAAGGGGCGTGAATTACTTCTATGATGAAGTAGGCTTTGTTCTAAGAGTGCTATTTTTAGTGGTTTAGTTCTTAAGGAAGAGCTATTTATAAACACATAAGGATAAGAGGAAACACCAGAATCTACCAAAATAAACATGTATTTTAAATTAAATATTACAAACCAACAGTAAACACATATCTATCTTTGGCCTCAAAGATCTTTCAATGACAAAACATAAACAAATAGGCTTTCAGTAAACATACCAATTGCCAATTAGTATTTTTATCACGACCCTATTTGATTAGCATAAAACATTAAATTAACGTACTCTCATCTACAAACACATATGACCTAGGTTCAAGAACAAGGGTTTCTACTCTCCTTTAAAACGTGGGACGTACTAAACTTCTACTATCGCAATAGAGATATAAATGTTATTGTTAACTTACAGGTAGGTATTAGGGATTGCCGGATGTCGCTGGAGGACTTATCTCTCGCTTTGAAGTGGTGTGGCCGCTGGTTGAAATTTCGTCGGGAAGGGAATGCTTGTCGCCTGTGACGGGGGCTGCTTCTTCAACGTAATTAAAGAACGGGAGCTCGTTGGGGCTGGGTTCTTCTCCTCTCACTCTTACGGAGCTTGAGATGTGAGAGTCGCTCGAGTGTGAGCGGCTTTGCTTTTCTTCATTCGGACTTCTTTGCAGACTGAACAGGCTTCTTCGGTATGGCACCGATATAAAGCTTGACTATTTAGGTTAATACGGCCCGGAAAGGGGGGGATCGATTTTCTCAATCTGATCCTATCGTTTCTCACGGAAATAGTCTTGTATGGCTGAAGGATCGATCTTCTCAAACTAACCCTTCTTCAGGCGTGTCGACTTTTAATCTTCTTGTCTGGCTGAAAGATCGATCTTTACGAACTAATCTTTCTTCTGGCGAATCGACTTCTAATAATCTTCTTGTCTGGCCGATGGATCGATCTTCACGAACTAATCCTATTCTGGCGTATCGACTTCAGATAAATCCTCTTCTCTTTCTTTGCGGGGCTTATTTATAGGCGGATTGCCGCCCCATCTAAAGGGGGAAGTGACCAGGCCACAGAGGCAAAGGGGGGGGGGAGCGAATGGTGAGTTAGCATCTGGAGAGAGCGAGAATTCCTGAGGTGGCACTGGGGTGCCCAAGACAGCTCGCAAATTATAGGCTCGCAACCGCACCACTACTTGGCGTGCCTTCTGACTCGCACCGCTTTTTTTTCCATAACCACGGGTCTATGGGTCTCGTAGGTAATTCGATCGTTAGAGCGTCGTTTAAGGACCTTAGGTGGTCGCCTTCAAACAGATGTTAGCTCCAACTGCCCACAGCGGCGGGGAGATCACACATGGTAAGCATTTTCGCCGGCTACCTTTCCCACGCTTCTCCTCATGAGGGGGGGGGGGCTTTACTGTACCTATACTCCTCCAAGATGCTTAATGTAGTCATTTCTCCACATTTACCTCCCTCCTTAAGAAAATAACGAGGGGGAGGTTCCAATTCGACGCTTACAATAATATACATGGGTAACTTACGGAACATTATATTATACAATAAATTCTAGTTCACTCGGGAATGCCTCGATAACATTTCACCTGACCTTACATTAATTCCTATATTACTGTGGCAACTTAGGATTTTCTTACCTACCACTAGGGGGTTACTCGCCCCTACTTACTTACAATTCTACTGATTTACACTTAACTTTGCTATAATACAATAGTTGGGCTGCTCCTTAATCGTCGACAGGGTTCCGACTTAACGAGTCGGCCATACAATTGTTGGACCCTTTTATATAGTGAATGGAGTACTGGTACTCCATCAAGAGTAAACTCCATCTCAGGAGTCTTCCATTCTTACACTTATTTTTACCTAAGTATGACAACGGTTTATGGTCGCATTCCAACTTAAACTCGCGCCCTATTAGATAATATATGAATTTACCTATGGACCATATTATGGCCAAAGTTTTGATTTCGATACTAGCGTAGGCTTTTTAACTACTCAACAGTTTCCTACTGACATAAGCTATGGGATAGGCTGTTTCGTCATCTTTGTATTGAAGCAATACTCCGCCTAACCCGTCCCGACTAGCGTCCGTGCGAAGGCCGAAGATCTTGTTGGGATTTGGTAAGCGAAGAATGGGCGCAGTTACGAGTTTTCCTTTTAGAACCTCCAACTGAGTTATTGCATGGGGGTTCCACGTGACAGGGTCTGACGCTCTCTTTTTTAACAAATCATTAAGTGGGGCCGCAATGGAAGCGAAGTGTGGTACAAAACGCCTATAGAACGAGGCCGCTCCCATAAACGATCGGAGTTGTTTCTTTGTTTTCGGCCGGGGCATCTTGACTATGGCGTCCACTTTTTCTTGCTGGGTAGTCAAGTGTTTTTGTCCTATTTTGAATCCCAGGTAGTCAATGGATTCGTAGGCAAAATAACACTTGGTCGGCCCGGCGGTTAGACCTTGCTCCTTCAATTTCTCCAGCAATGAGCGTAAGGCGTGTAAGTGTGACTCCCATGTACGGGTAGCTACGTACACGTTGTCGAAGTAAAACGACACGTCACTTAGACCAGCGATAATTCGCCTCATCATCCTATTATGACTGCTACCGGCTGTAAGTAGTCCGAAGGGTAGCCTGGTAAACTGTAACAGACCTCTCTCGGTCGCAAAAGCCGTCAGTTTTTTGGACTCCTTAGCGAGCGGTATTTGATAGTACGCTTTACACAAATCCAATTCGGTGATGAATTTAGCGTCTTCAAATAAATGGAGATTTTGATCGATTAGTGGGATGGGCTCGGCGTCGAAAACGGTAACTGAATTCAATTTTCGGAAGTCCACGCACATCCGAAATGATTGATCCGGTTTCTTAACCATTACTATGGGGGAGCAATAATCGGACTCCGATGGCTCTAAAATTCCCAATTTTAGTAAATTCCGGACTTCCTTATTGAAGGCTTCTCGTAGGTGGATCGGTAAAGGATATGGTTTGCTCCGAACCACTGAATTAGTTTTTAGTTTCATTTCATGGATAAAATCCTTGGCACATCCGGGGTTTTCAGAAATGACTTCTGGGAATTCCATGAGCAAGTTCAACATTTCCGCTTTTTGTTGAATTTCTAAGTGGAGATTTATCTTTAAATCCACCCGAGTGTCTTCCGGGGTAGGTGAGAGCGAGGGAAGTTCGTATTCCTCGTCTTGTTCCACACACACGGTGTGTATGACTTGCAGGGACGTACCCGGGTAAACGGCATCCATCGGTTCTTCTTCGTCTAGAAGGGTAATATTCTTTATGCACGCGCGGCGGTGATATTTTTTTAGCATGTTTATGTGATAGGTTCTTCGCCCTGTTGGGGTATCTATCAAGTAATCGACTGGACCCCGTGCCTCGATTACTTCAAACGGTCCCTTCCACTGGGCCCATAACTTATTATTTTCGGTCGGGAGTAATAATAAGATTTCATCTCCTGCTTTTAATTTTCGAGCTTTTGCTTTCATATCGAAGTAGTCCCGGTATTTGGCTAAATTTTTCTCGGCGTTCTCTCGAGCTAAGCCAGAGCAGTATTCTAGGCGCTTGCGCATATCCATCACGTAGGCGTAAGACGATTTGATTTCTTGGTCGAGCTTCGCGTTGGAAAATAATTCCTTAAGAATACTCATAGGACCTCGCACATTTCTCCCGTATAATAACTCAAAGGGCGAGAATCCCAACGTCCGATGAGGTATTTCTCGGCAGGCGAAAAGGGCTGCAGGCAGGTATCTGTGCCACTGTGTAGGGTTGTTTTGACACAACTTCTTCAATATATTTTTGAAAGTCCCGTTTAATTTCTCGCAGATTCCGTTAGCGGATGGATGAAATGGACTCGTAAAAATTGGCTTGACTAACAGTAGTTTGTTAAAATACTCCATCAATTCTGAAGTGAATTGGCGCCCTCTATCAGATAGAATTTCTTTAGGCAGGCTTACTCGTGCAAAAATTGAAATTAATGCTTCCGCGCAGGAAATAGTGTCAATCTTCCGTAGGGCCACGGCATCTGGGAACCGGGTGGCACAATCCACTAGGGTGAGGATGTAGGAGTGTCCTCCACTTGAAGGGGGGTGAATTGCTCCCACCAAATCAATAGCCACTCGAAAGAATGGTTCGGTTATAACGGGCACCTTTTGTTAGGGAGCGGGAGGTACCCGTCCTCTGGAAGGATCCTTCTGACACACGCCGCATGATCGGCAATAGGCCACAATTTCCCTGGCGGCCTGGGGCCAATAAAAGTGTCGGAATATCTGCTGCGCCGTTTTGTTGTGCCCAAAGTGTCCGGCTAATATTCCATTATGCGCGGTATTCGAAATTCTTTGCGTGCATTCTTGAGGTACACACAGTGCTTTCTTGTTCTCCTTATCCTCCTCGCTGATAGTACGGTAGAGAAGTGAGTCTTCTACGATATACTGGATAGGCTTCTTTCCTTTCACTTGGATAATTTCACCTTTAATAGCTTTCTCCCATAGAGGTTTAAGAGTGGGGCATTCCTTCTGAGCACTGGCGAAGAAAGTCAATTTGAACCCATTGTCTTCGAGGGTAATCCTCGGGGTCAACTTAGCAGGTTGCTCTTTCCTCTGGGCTTCTTGTGCCCGGGTGACTACTTGTTGGGCCACTTCTTGCTGGGGAATTAGGGGGTTTTGTCCGATTAGTACTGCGCAGAACTTAATCGGGGCTACTACCACGTCCGTCCAACCGGTGAAATATCTGCATTGTATATGACATCTCACGACGGGAAATCGATTGTCGCGTCCTAAAAAGTCGTGGACGATTGCGAATTTCTTATGGTTAGAGTTTACTGGGGGCAGCAACTTGTCGGATACCACTATGCACGTACATCCGGTGTCTCTGACTAAAGTGGATACTCGGCACCCATTAACAGTGCCCTCTTCAAATTGTAGGCCGCCTGGCGAACTTTTGTTGAATAGAAAGTTCACCTGTTGCTGGGGCCCTTCGGATGTTGGCGCGGGGACGTAGGATGAATCAGCTTGTCCTGCTGGGATCGCGGCAGTCAGGTTTTGCACCTGTTGTCTCGAGGTCTCCCTCAGTCGGGAGTTCTGTGGGCACTGGAAACTCAGGTGACCTATTATCCCGCAGGTATAACAAGTGACGGGCCTCCGGGGATACGTGCCGGTATTAGGGTATGATCCTTGTGGAATCCTACCTTCTTTTTGATTTTTTTCTCCTCCAAAATTGGGTTTATAAGTTCCTTTTGCTGCTGAGAACTTAAAGGGCTTCTTCTATAAATGCCTGGGTGGCGGCCCATTTTTCTTTGGGGAGGGAGCCTTCTCTTGCTTGTACTCCCTAGGATATAACCGATGATTTACCGCGTGGAGGTCAGCCTCGTCCAGACACTCGTTGAAGGTAGAAGCTTTTCGGTCCTTAACGAATGCACGGATTTCCTGGGGTAGTGTACTTAGTAACTGATCTCTAAGCATGAAGTCGACGACCGCAGCGACTTCGTTCTCTACCCCTTCTGACTCCATCCAAAACTGTAGGCTTCGACGAAGCTCAAAGCCAAAATGTTTGTATGTTTGTCCAGGTCTTATACGAGACTGCCTGAACTTCATCCTATATTCTTCCGGGTTAAGGTTTGTTGCTGAGAGAAGTTCGGCTTTGAGAGTGGAATAGTCCACAGTCGCTTCTGAGGGTAAAGATACGAATATCTCTCTCATCCTACGATTGAGTAGCGGTAACAGTCTGGCGACCCCATCTTCTTCTAGGTCCCAATTATTGACTTCAAATATTTTCTCAAAATGGGAGAGATATGAGCATAAATCTTCTTCGTCCTTGTACTCCGGGAGTTTCATGCTGGCCGCTGGTGACACTCCTGTTCTGGATGACACTGACTGCACCTCTAACTGGTCTTTACTAAGAGCTCTTTCGTGGGCCCTTATCTTCTCTCTTTCATCAGCTTCCATTTTCGTCTTTTCTCTTCTTTCATCAGCTTCCATTTTCATCTTTTCTCTTCTTTCTTCTCTTTCGTTTCTCTCTTTCTCATGAATAAACTCTCTTTCGTTTCTCTCTTTCTCCTGAATAAACGAGTTCAGCTCGGTTCCTTGCAGTCCGAGGCTTTGACCTTGCTTCCCATAAAGGTCAAACAATGCCATCGCGCTTATGTCAGTCATCTACATTGTTTTTAATCAAGCCTGACCTATTCCACCACCGAAACTTACCACTTGGCCTAACAATTGCTTTTAGATTGTATCCACCTAACTTTACCAATTTTCCACTCGTCAAATATTCTATTATTCTTGGTGTTCCTTTTATGTGTTAGCTCTTCCTTAAATAGACACTGCTGGGTTCTTTCTAATATAAAACCCCACACCTGACACCACTTTTATAATATGTCGTAGAATGACCCTTGGTTTTAATCATTATACTCTTTGACACCCTTTTAGTATCGGTATGCTTTAAGGGGCGTGAATTACTTCTATGATGAAGTAGGCTTTGTTCTAAGAGTGCTATTTTTAGTGGTTTAGTTCTTAAGGAAGAGCTATTTTTAAACACATAAGGATAAGAGGAAACACCAGAATCTACCAAAATAAACATGTATTTTAAATTAAATATTACAAACCAACAGTAAACACATATCTATCTTTGGCCTCAAAGATCTTTCAATGACAAAACATAAAGAAATAGGCTTCCAGTAAACATACCAATTGCCAATTAGTATTTTTATCACGACCCTATTTGATTAGCATAAAACATTAAATTAACGTACTCTCATCTACAAACACATATGACCTAGGTTCAAGAACAAGGGTTTCTACTCTCCTTTAAAACGTGGGACGTACTAAACTTCTACTATCGCAATAGAGATATAAATGTTATTGTTAACTTACAGGTAGGTATTAGGGATTGCCGGATGTCGCTGGAGGACTTATCTCTCGCTTTGAAGTGGTGTGGCCGCTGGTTGAAATTTCGTCGGGAAGGGAATGCTTGTCGCCTGTGACGGGGGCTGCTTCTTCAACGTAATTAAAGAACGGGAGCTCGTTGGGGCTGGGTTCTTCTCCTCTCACTCTTACGGAGCTTGAGATGTGAGAGTCGCTCGAGTGTGAGCGGCTTTGCTTTTCTCCAGTCGGACTTCTTTGCAGACTGAACAGGCTTCTTCGGTATGGCACCGATATAAAGCTTGACTATTTAGGTTAATACGGCCCGGAAAGGGGGGAGATCGATTTTCTCAATCTGATCCTATCGTTTCTCACGGAAATAGTCTTGTATGGCTGAAGGATCGATCTTCACGAACTAACCCTTCTTCAGGCGTATCGACTTTTAATCTTCTTATCTGGCTGAAAGATCGATCTTTACGAACTAATCTTTCTTCTGGCGAATCGACTTCTAATAATCTTCTTGTCTGGCCGATGGATCGATCTTCACGAACTAATCCTATTCTGGCGTATCGACTTCAGATAAATCCTCTTCTCTTTCTTTGCGGGGCTTATTTATAGGCGGATTGCCGCCCCATCTAAAGGGAGGGGGGAGCGAATGGTGAGTTAGCATCTGGGGAGAGCGAGAATTCCTGAGGTGGCACTGGGGTGCCCAAGTCAGCTCGCAAATTATAGGCTCGCAACCGCACCGCTACTTGGCGTGCCTTCTGACTCGCACCGTTTTTTTCCATAACCACGGGTCTATGGGTCTCGTAGGTAACTCGATCGTTAGAGCGTCGTTTAAGGACCTTAGGTGGTCGCCTTCAAACAGATGTTAGCTCCAACTGCCCACAGCGGCGGGGAGATCACACATGGTAAGCATTTTCGCCGGCTACCTTTCCCACGCTTCTCCTCATGAGGATGGGGGGGCTTTACTGTACCTATACTCCTCCAGGATGCTTATGTAGCCATTTCTCCACAATATATATATATATATATATATATATATATATATATATATATATATATATATATTTATATATTGTTGAAGGTGACTGCTAACTTATTGTTAATTGTTTTCTTTTCAAGTTTTTCGATTTGTCTTATATTCCGCCTTTGATCTTGGCTTAACCCGTGGATTAGTTCCCCAAAATTCATTAGAAAGACGCGACGCACAAGGGCAGAAAGCTGGTTCACTAAGCAAAACGAAATTATTTATTGGCCTGACTTGTTTCGCTATATACAAAAATCATTTTCAAATTCTAAACAGTTGTGGCTAGGGAAATAAGATACAGAACTTTATATATGTGATTAGTTGTCTTAACATTTGTACGAACATATAGGAAATGAAATTTCTTTAAACACGTGAAGGCACATGGTTGAGACTTTATAATGGTCATAGGATTAAGATGGAGAGGGATCATTATTAGGGGCAGGTGGACGGGAGGAAGGTAAGATGAATTGTGTATTTGTTTGAATATTTAATTTCCGCTCTTTTTCCTTTATGTATATGGCCTCTAATATAAACTGTCGTATGTTTTGAGCGTGTGCTAAGATTTCGGTGTTCTCTTCAAGTGACTTCGGGCCTAGTTGTTTTCCATGTTCTGCCAATGTATGTTGTGCCCTGGAGGCACCGTTGCTTAAGTGATAGGTCATTCTTCGTGTTAACTTTGTTTCGGTCATTCCGATATATGAATGATGTTGGAGTTCACACTCCCCCATTTTACATGTATATTCATATATCAGGTGACTTCTCTGCTTGGGTGTTAGGTGAGGCCCTGGGCTATTTCTCATTATGAGATTGGAGGTGCGTTTTTTATTGTAGTAAATTATGAGGCATATATTATTCTCATTTTGTGTGGCTTTAACACATCTGTTTATGATTTCCTTTATAAGTCTTTCATCTGTTTTGCAGGCTGTGCTCATGATGTTATTGTAGTTGAGTTTAATAAATGTTCTTTTCTACTTTGTGGAGCCGTGCTGTAGGAGTGAAAGGGGGAGGAGCAAGGCGGTTGTGCGGAGGAATACAGAATATGTGTGTCTATGTGTGTATAGGTTTGGTGTGCAGGTGGTTAGAGGCGAGTTCAGTTCATGGGTGGCGCCGGCGATGCACGGTTGTTAAATTGTTTTACTAAGCATTTGTGTTACTAGTGTTGTTTTCATTGTTGTTCCCTGCTTGTGGTGTTTACAGTTGTTGCTTTTGTCCTTGTTCAATTTACATGTTGTTTTTTTCCCTCTGTGATTGTGTAGTGCATCAGACGGACGTGCTGGATCGACAGAGCTACCGGTATGTTTGAGCCACCACAATCTATTGTTTATATTCCACAAGCTATCTAGGCCTTCACTTCGCTAAGCTGTTATGTCGACCGTGAAATTGACCGATATTATGAGGCCGTTTGAAGGGACCGGCAGTATTGTAGAATGATTGGAGAAGTTCGACCTGCTCGTGAAGCTGACGGAGATAAGTGATTTGGAGACTATTTTAGCCATGTTTCTCGAGGGCACAGCGTTGCATGTGTACACTGAATTGGATGTGCGTCAAAAGAAGAAAGCACAGAGTATCTAGGATGCACTTTTGAATGCATTTTCCGTGAACCCATTCCGAGCATATGAACACTTTGCCAAGCGGGTTTGGAGAGAAGAGCCAATGTACGTGTACATGGCAGAATTGGGAAAATTAGCACGGTTGGCTGGTATTAGCTCAGACAAGCTTTCCTTGTGGGCGTTTGTGACTGGGTTGCCATCAGTAGGTGTCAAAAGACTTTCGAGCGACGTTGGGTATAGAAGATATCAAGTTATCTGCCGTGGTTGAGAGGGCAAGAGCATTGATATCGGAGTTAATGGAGCAACCCTGTGCCGTCGTGGCCACAAAACTAGTTGCTAGTAGTACCAGGCGGGTTGCATTGGACAGGCCGAACAGTGCCCGAGAAGAGGGTAATGTTTTGAGTGTGGTGGGCCCCACTTGTTCGCAATTGACCAAAGAGACGGCAGGGAGAGAAGTGAAGTGTTGGAAATGTAGGGGTGTTGGGCACATGTCAAGGGTTTGTCCCAGTAACCAGGGAAACTGGTGGGAAGGAGTTTCTGCACCAGAAGCTCCTTCAGACAAGGAATAATGGCGCTTCCTGTGGTTGATGGTGCTGTGGGCGGAAGAGTTGCAAAGTTGTTGGCAGACACAGGGTGCACGAGGTCTGTGGTTGGGTCGTGAATGATCAGGGACTTGTGTGGTCGGGGAGGTACCGTAGTTGGGGTCGACGGGCGGGAGGTGTTCAGTGCTGGCATCACTATTGTGCCCAATAATATAGTTGAGCTGTCCTTTACCATTGACTGCGTGGTTATGAGTGACTTAATTAGGGGTAGTGATGCTATTTTGGAGATGGACTTCATCAACCTTGCATGTGGTGTGGAGTGGAAGCAGGGTAGATTACGGTTCTTGGCCCATGATCCAGTGATGAGAACCAGGTTGTTGGTTGTTGCCAGGTTTCACCCGTGCTGTTCTTGGAGGATAGAGACTTTACGGCTAGATTTGATGGTGAGGCATGGACAGTGCAGTGGTGTTGGAAGAGCGATCAGCCACCGGAGCTGATGAATGAAATGGATTGTTACGAGAGTACCAAATTGGAGCACTCGGGGGAGAAATTTGAAGGAGAGGTGGAAATATGTATCGAAAAGGAATGGCTGGGGAAATTTGAGGATCAGAGTGCATATAAAGGGCTGTTGCCTCTCATGGAAGTGACGCAGGCCAATAAAAATAAGGTTAGGCCTGTGCTCGATTTTCGGGAGCTTGATAGGCACATAGAGAGTCACCCTGGAGCCGATGTTGCAGTTCGCAGCGAGACCTTGCTCAGGTGGAGGCAGCTTCCACAGCGCCTACGGTTAGTGGACTTTAAATCTGCAGATTTGCAAATTAGAGTGGATCGTAGTCTGTGGCCTTATCAGCGGGTGAGGTACAATGGGATTTTGTACTGTAGCGGTCTACACCCCCGACAAATGTAAATATTTATTTCTTACTATATATATATATATATATATATATATATATATATATATATATATATATATATATATATATATATATATATATATATATATATAACTTCAAGAAGCGTTGGTAACCCTGACTTAAATCGGGAGATTGTTATACCCGCTCTCCAAAGCGTCTTAAAAATAGCCATGAGGCTTCATTCGCATAGCCGTGCTGCATCGGTGAACAGACCCATTCAACTCCGTTATAATCCAATTTACCAATCTATTTACCAATTACAATTTATCCAATTTACTTATAAACAAATTACTATTTATCCAATTACTTATCACCCAATTTACTTATAATCCAATTAACCAATTACTATTTACAATTTACTTATTTACCAATTACTTATAATCCAATTTACCAATTACTTATCATCCACTACTCAAAATTCAATTTACTTATAAACCAATTATTATTTATCCAATTACTTATAATACAAATTACTTATTATCCAATTACTCACCAATCCAATTTACCAATTACTTATCATCCAATTACTAACCAATTAAATTTACTTATTTATCCAATCTATTTACCAATTTACTTATAATCGAATTACTCATGATGCAATTACTTATAATATAATTACTTCTCATCCAAGTACTCACCAATCCAATTTACTAATAATCTATTTATCAATTACTATTTACCAAATTTACTTATAATCAATCATCATTTGTTATACTCTATTTACCAATTATTGAATTACCAATTACTATTTACCAAACCATATTTATCAATTGTAAATCTATTCCCGTTAACTCATTCAAATTTAGTTCACGTGTAATTCTTAATCCAATTATAAACTGTTACTGTATAAATTCGCCCTTTATCATCTAACTGGTTATTCAATAATATATATATTTTTAAAGACTTTTTTTTAATTTAAGTATTTTACCAACGTCGCCCAGATTAGGCCTAAGGAATTCGTCGGCAAAATTTAGACTCGCGTGATCATTTAACAATCATTCCCTTGAATAACGAAATATAGGTTTTTATGTTTATTGTGATATAAAAGCTATCTAGGATATTGCCGCAATATTCATTTAAAACATATAAATGGTGCCCAGACTAGTTTGATTATCTCCCGTCCATTCATTCGTAAAATTAAATCTTATTTTCAGTCACATGTGTTGTATTTTTTGGAAGACGCATTCCACCTCACTCGGTTCCATTTTTTTCGCGTAAACTGTCGACACGTGCTCGTTTTCAATCTTTAGTTGACTTTAACATCCTTAAGTGATCCCTTAGTAATTTTATAAACTTAATTATATTATACTGTATTAAATACAAAGGGGTGACCAATTTTAAATAATTTTGTTCAAATTTTTACGTTTAAGCGTGTGAATCGAATTTGTGCATTAACGCACACACATTTTTATTTTCTTGTAAATGGATAATAACGGAGCCCTAAGCTACTCCCCAACTTCGGGCACAGTAAAAACGACCCAAGCATCCTCTCCCGCAACAACAACGACATATTCATCCACGTTCGGCGCGCACGCAAACATCCTCTTCCATTCGCCTACCACCCAACAACGTCCTTTCCCCACTTCCTCTTCGGTTCAGCTTCCGCTATTCGACCCACAAAATCCCATTGGCTGGTGGGAAATGGTGGAGCTCATCCTCCTACACCAGGCAGTTCCTGAGGATCAAAGGACAATCATCGTAGCCCAGAGATTACCTCTAAGTATTTTTACAACTTTTAAGAGTATTCTACTTGATGGGTGTATTTCTGGATCTTGGGGAAGTTTCAAGAGGGCGTTCATGCAGGAATTTTGGAGGTCACAGATTAAGGACCTGCGTATCCTTTTTGATACGCAGGAGATGGGGGACAGGCGCCCAACGTACTTTCTGGACCATCTCAAGGCCCTGGCACCTGCCAAGGGATCATAGCTCGACTAACTCGAGACACTCATAACAGAAATATTCATGCGTGGGATGCCGGACCAAATTAAGCCCCTTATACTAATGTCCTCCCCTGCAAACGTGGAGAAGATATCAGAGGCGGCTGACGCCTTGTATAACAATTCATTCGTCAGCTGAGGGAATGCAGACACCAGGGCGTTTAGCAATGTGAATAGGGGGCGTAACACATCATACAACTCTTATGTTAAAAATGACTTACATGTATCCATTTCATAGGTTAGGTCACCGGCCAAGACTCCTTACAACCGGCCAGGACTTTCTCAGGATGCATCCTCCCAGGCTTCCGGTCTTTCATCCGTTCTGGAGAGGATAAAGATGGATATTCGGGCCCTAAAGGTGTGAAGGGTCTTCACCGAGAGCATAATCGTGAGCAGCACGGAGGAGTCAGACGTCGTTCCTCCTCCCAAAAAAGGCAACACCAACGAGGAAACAGCACCACAAGAGGTGATGCACAGCAGTTTCATTTCCAACCCAGACCTAATTCCCCCTATCCTGACAATTCTCAGGGAAGCTGCTGGTACCATTCTAATTATGGGAGCAACGCTGTCCACTGTGTACAACATTGCAGGTTTTTACCGTGCATCATTTCATGCCCACAACTTTAACCTTCATTCTGGTTGTGCTGCTCATCCTGCTATCTTTAAGCCTTCAGGCTTTTGTTGGTATCACCTCAAATTAGGCTCCAGAGCAAAAAAAAGAAAATAAAGAAAATCTCTGCCTCATGCAACTACCAGCAAAATGCTCAACTTGCACCTAAATCTCAACCTAACCTTACCTCACCACCTCCAATCTTACAAAATTCTACGTGTTCCCTTATCCAACCTTCACTTTCAGCACAGGGAACTTTAAACTGAATTCGCAAGTGATACGTGGGTCTGTCACCTCTGCAACCTCATCTCTTCAGGCCGATCCTTCTTTTAGTGTTCATGGCCCACTCTCTGGTTTCTCCTTCCTGGTTGACACTGGCGCTCAATGCAGTGTTCTTCCAGCCTCTTTAGTCGAGAAAGCTTGCACTTCTTCTGATATTGTCATTAAAGCTGCCAATTCATCGGACATAGGGACTTATGGGAGGCGTATCCTTGAGCTCTCTCTCGGGTTACGTCGTGTTTTCCTATGGACATTCATCATTGCTGACGTCGACATTCCAATTTTGGGCCTTGACTTCCTTTCCGCTCATGACCTTTTGGTAGATTCTCGACACCGCAAGCTTATCGACAGAACCACGACACTAACTGTTACTAGTTCATTCTTTCCTTCTACCAGCTCTCTCCTCTCTGTTCGTCTCCCTGCAACTGCTCCCTACTTCCAGCAACTTTTGCGGGAGTTCTCAAGCCTCTGTCTGCCTCCTTCTAAGGACAGACCTATTAAGCACAATGTGGTGCATAAAATAGAGACGACATTAGGTCCAGTTTTCTTACGTCCCCGTCGACTGGCCCCGGATAGACTTGCTCTAATGAAGCAAGAATTTAAGTTCATGATGGAGGCTGAGATCGCTTTCCCATCCACCTCCCCATGGGCTTCACCGCTTCATGTAGTACCTAAGTCTACTCCGGGGGAATTCAGAGCTGTAGGTGACTACATGCGACTCAATGCCTGTATAGTTCCGGATAGGGATTCTCTGCCTTTCTTATCGGATTTTAACACCGCTCTCTTCGGTTGTTCCATTTTTTCTCTGCTCAATTTGGTTCGCGCTTTCAACCAAATCCCGATTCACCCTGATGATATCCCTAAGATGGCTATCACCACTCCATTCGGTCCCTTCGTCATGAACCAATGCCTTACGAGCTTTGTAATAGTGGTCAGACCTTCCAACGCTTCATGGATTAGGTTCTGAGAGGTCTTCCCTTTGTATTTTGTTATATAGACAACCTCCTGATAGCATCTTCGTCTTTAGAGGAGCATTTTTCTCACCTTCGCCAGATTTTTGCACGTTTAGATGAGTATGGTATCGTACTCAACACTTCTAAGTGTATCTTTGGTGTCATGCAGCTCTCCTTTTTGGGACACCACATTTTCCACGAGGGAATTCGTCCTCTCGAAGACAAAGTTGAAGTTATCCCTGATTTTCCCCAACCTTCGCTAAAGCAACTTCGTAGAATGTGTGGGATGGAAAACTTTTACTACAGGTTCATCTCGAACATCTCCCACATTATGCAACCTCTCGCCTTCTTTTCTAAGTTTCTTGTTCCTTCCCAATAGAGGTATAGTACGTTTTCCCGCGAATTACTGAGCATATACCTCGCTCTCCGTCACTTCCAACAATACTTGGAAGGGCATGAATTAACTGACTTTACCGACCACAAGCCATTGGTTGGTGCGCTCGCCTCTAGTGGCACCACCTCTGTGCACTCTGCAGTTGATACTCGTCACCTTGACTTCATCCTGCAGATGATAAACGATATTCGGTACATTCCTGATTCTTCAAACGTCGTACCAGATGCGCTCTCTCGCATTTCACCGATTTCGGGCACGCAACTCTCCTAGACTGCACCAATCAATCACGCTTGCCCAGGAACAAGATGAAGATACGCAAACACTGCGGCACTCTTCTCAGTTTATTGTTTGCGAAATCGACTTGCCGGACAGTCCCTCCAGGCGTATCCTGGTTGACTATTCATTGCCTGACTGTCCTCGACCACTCATTCCTCTCGCTTAACGACGGCACATTTTTGACCATAATCACGGTCTCTCTCATCCTGGCATTCGAGTAACTCGAAAGCTCATCACACAACGTTATGTGTGGCCAGGTATGAACACCGACGTGGCCAAATGGACCCGCGCATGTCTGCCTTGTCAACGGACAAAGGTTCAACGCCACACAAAGTCCCCTCTGGCTGCTTTTCCACTTCCATCGGCACGTTTTGACGCCGTTCACATCGATCTGGTTGGTCCTCTTCCCTTTTCGTGTGGTTGCAGTTACCTTCTCACCATGATAGATCGCTTTACATCTTGGCCAGAGGCAGTTCCTATCCCCGACATCAGAGCTTCCACTGTAACTCGAGCCTTCGTCTCAGCATGGGTCACTCGTTTTGGTGTCCCATCAACGATCATGACTGATCGAGGTAGCCAATTTGAATCCCACCAATGAGATGCACTCATGTCAGTGCTTGTCTCCTTTCGTCTCCGTACGACTAGCTACCATCCCCAGAGTAACTCTAAGGTGGAACGTTTACACAGGACTCTCAAGAAAAGCTTACGCTCCACTGACCCCAACATCACTTGGGGGACAAGTTACTCTTAATTATCCTGGGAATTCGTGTCTCCTTGAAAGAGGATTTAAATTGCTCTGCTGCGGAACCCGCCTATGGTACGCAACTTCGTCTTCTAGGTCATTTTTTTCTTCGGCTGACTGTCCTCTTCCTTCTGACATATATCCTGCTGCATACGTACACTATTTAGTACGCGCGATGTCTGAGGTAAAGCCGATCGCCACAAGAGTGCCTTCTAATCAGAAACCTTTCGTTCCAAAGGAGATGGCAACTTGCTCTGTGTTTGTCCGTCACGATTCCACTCACACACCCTTGCAACCTGTCTATGATGGACTCTTTCTCGTCGTCTCCAGGAAGGCGAAAATCTTTGTTCTTCAGCTCGGCACCATGTAGGATACGCTTTCCATTGATCGCCTGAAACCAACTTTTATAGAGGCAGTTCACCTGTAACAGTCACTACCTTTCTCTTCCACTAATATAGGTCCAGTGGTTATCCCAGCCTACCTTCCACACCCAAATATTCCTTGAACACTTCCCAACTAACTAACTCCACTTCCGAACCCGTCTTCGGCTCTTTCAGATCAAATTGCAACTTTTCATCCTACCTTTTTACTCGCAAACCCTCCGTTAACCATCTCTACACCCCTTAATTCTTCTTCCCAACTGCTGTCACCTCACTTTTTGTTGCAGGACCACTCGACAGCAGCTGGAGAACACCAAGCGACCAACGCGCAACTCCCCGACTGTCGCCTTTTCGGGAGGTCCAGAACAATCGTCACCCGACGCCCCGGTCCTCGCTCACCACAATCCCCCGCATCAATCGAGTGACACTTTTAATCGACACCTTACCCGCAATCCGAGTCAACCAATTGGCACTATAACTCGTTCTGTAGCGGTCTATACCCCTACAAGTGCAAATATTTAATTATAACAGTATATATATATATATATATATATATATATATATATATATATATATATATATATATATATATATATATATATATATATATATATATATACACATATCGATATATATATATTACTTCTCAGAAGTAATCTTTTTCAGCTGCTTCTCCATTTGGTAGCCTTGATATTCTATAGTCGTTCCGGTCCTCCTATTCTCATATAACTACATTTATCCTGATGAAAACTCAACAACCATTTTTCACTCCATGAGTATACTTCCTACATATCCTGCTGCCACCCCAATATCCAGAACACTTCCCATTTCCCCAGCCACACGATCCTCCCTTTGGAAGGCGCAGACCAGAGCCGCATGGGAAGATGAACTCCGGCAACAGCTCCAGGGATCATCCAGATCCATCTTATATGAGGAATTCGGTCCAATGCCCTGGTCTAGATCAACAAATCGTCGCCTTGACTCAGCCCTTGTCCGACTGAGAATCGGACATTCCGGGCTCTCTGCGCATCTTTTCCGCCTGGGTCTCTCTCCTTCCCCAGACTGCCCCTGGTGCCCCAACCATCCTGAAACCATACAGCACTTCCTACTAGAATGCCCGCATCACCACTCCCACCGGGTTCTACTCCATGAAAAACTTAGAGAAATTGGAGTAATGCAGCTAACAATCCCAGTCATCCTCAATGGAATTGGTCACCCTATCCCTATCCGCCAAGCCATTTCAAACAGATTCCAGTACTTTCTGACCAAAATAGGACAGTTGCACAGAATATAATCCACCCCCTCCAGCCTGTGCCAACAAGGCCCATTTCTTTGCAGACTGCTGAGTTGGCCAGCAATTAAGAACTCTACTCCTTTCCTAAGCCCTAGCGCACAGAAACTTCCAGGCTTTGACCATCTCCAGGGCCCATAGTGCTCACCCTGGCACTCTCTGGCCCTCAATTTACCAAATTACCAAATTACATATCCTGCTGCAGCTTTTGACATTCCTCTTGATCTTTTATGCATCTAAATATCTTTGTGTCGTCTGCATACAGGTATACTTCGCTGTCATTTACTATACTATCGGCGAGGTCATTGATAAACAAAACAAACAATAATGGTCCGAGAACAGTGCCCTGCGGCACTCCACTTGTCACTGACTTCCATCGACATTTCCCCCTTCACCACCACTCTTTGTTGTCTTTATGTTAGGAATGCTGCAATCCACTCTTGGTACTCCTTTCCAATTCCATAACTACTAATTTTACTGAATAGTTTTCTATGTGCAACTCTATCGAAAGCCTTCATAAAATCACAATATATTACGTCCACTGCATGTCCATCATCAATAATTTCAGTCCATCTGTCCAGAACCTTTATGAGCTGTAGCACCGTTGATCATCCTGAGATAAAGCCATATTGCTTGTCACTAAATAAACTATTGGTTCTCATGTGTGCCATTATCTCCTCCCTTATCATTGTCTCAAATATCTTACAGATTATACTTGTTAAACTGACTGGCCTATAATTCTCTGGATCACACTTGGAACCCTTTTTAAATATAGGAGTAATATGAGCAATTAGCCAATCTTGAGGGAGTTCCTTATGTTTAAAGGAGTACTGATAAAGTATTTCTAAAGGCACTAATAATTGTTCCATAGCTTCTTTTATAATCCTAGAGTGGATTCTGTCAGGTCCTGGGGATTTATGCCTCTTTAGATTTTTAATGATATTAATTTTTTCCTCATTAATTTCCAGGTTATTCAGTGTTGGTACATTTTTCATCACACAGTATGGTACCTCATGTTCTGGCTCCATGACAAACACCTTCGAAAATTGCTTTCCTAAAACTTCAACTTTTTCCAGATTACTTTCAGTTTTTCCATCTTCAGCAGTGCCCTTGTATAAGTCAGGAATCCTTGGTTTTCTTTTTGTCTTAGTTTGCACATATTTACAAAATATTTTAAGATTATCCTTCACATTTTTTGCAATCTCCCTTTCTTTTAGCTTTACAGCATTTCAGGTTTCTTTTCTAATTTGATTATTCAGTTTTCTGTACTCCTTCTCAGTCTCTAAATACTTGTTCTTAGTAGATACATTCAGATTACTCTTCAAGGATTTAATTCTCATCCACAACCTCTGTTTCTTCTTTATCTTAAACCATAATTTCTTATTCATTGGTAGATTGCTATTCGTCCTTTTCCTGGATTGATTTAAATTCCCCATCTTTCTTGTGGGTACACTCTTATCTATTGCAACATACAATTTTGACTTGAATTTACTCCACATTTCCTCAATATTGGTAGCCTCGGATAGGTATTTCACCTAGTCAATATTAATATTAAGTTCCCTTCTCAGCAATTCATAATCTGCTTTTTTATACAAATACATAGTTTTTATATCATGAGCTACGATCTCCTCCCATCAAAATCTTAAATGTAGCCTTCATCTCAGTTACCTCTTGCAATAAATCCAGCAACAGTTGGTCATTTACCTCCTTGCTATTTGGACTCTGATATACTAGAGTTAGGTTAAGTTTCTCTCCTTGAAGCATAATTTCCAGACAGCAATACTCACAGAAACATGAAACCAAATCCCCCTTGTTATACTTAATGCCACTTTTCACATATATCAAGAGACCTCTACCTTCATTACCCAAAACATTACTTTCTTCTATCTCATACCCTTCGATGTTGTATTCTTCAAGTTCTCTTCAATATCTAAAGTGCTTAGGTTTAACTTCAGAGAGGGCAATAATGCTTGGCTTATCACTTAATGTATCAAGTAACGACCTTAATTCTAAAAACTTATCATAAGTATATCCATCCACATTTGTAAATATAATTAATGCTAAACTTTCTATTTACATTATTTACATTCTCAGCACATGATGTACTTGAGTCAATTTCTACTGTGGCTATGGTCTTTGATCCTCCACCTTGATGACCCTTCGGTTCCAGGGTGGACCTCTGACTACATGCTTCCCCTCTCCCATATCTGTTAAGTTTTTTTGCCTTCTTTAACAGTTCTTTGTCCATTTCTCTCTTTCTTGGTTAAATCATAGGCCACTCTAAAAGTTTTCATCCTTGCCCAATTCTTTTATTTTTCTGAATATATCATTTCTCACTTCTGAGTCAGTGAGTGCAGCCAGTATTGGGCGATCTCGACCTTCTACCTTTTCCCCAAGCCTTATCACTCATCATATTATCCTCATGAACCTCACATGTATTATTCAGAATTTTCTTAACAATCTGTCTGTCATAATTAATTCTTTCCTGGAACATGTTTGAATTGCTTTCAGGGACATTGTACACCACAATGTTGTTTTCTCTCTTCTTCTTATCATTTAGTTCTTCCAAAACTGTAGTCATATCCATTACCTCCTTTTTTTTCTGAGATGCCTGATGTCCTCCAATTGCCCCATGTACTACATTTACTTCATCTGTACTTGATTTCTTTATTTCAAGTATATTGATTTCAGCTCTCTCCATCCGTGAACTCAATTCTTGTTCAGTCTCCCTGTCCCCATTCATATGTTCATTAGTATCCACTACTCTAGCCTCCAGTACTGCTACTCTAGCAGTAATCTTGTTAAAATCTTCTTTATCCATTTTGACTGTCTCTTGTATCTCCCTAACCTCTTCCTGCAGTACATCTTGTTTCTCAATTAAGTCTGCTTGTATCTTCTCCAGTTTCTCAATATGAGATTTTAATTTTGCACATCCTTTCTTACAGGAGAGACAGTGCCATGTAAACTGGGATCCTGCCTCTTCTTCCACCATAAACTTATAAACATCCTCAGGTATCCTCTCACATTTGGCATGATACCAAGTTACACAGATATTACATAAGAGTGCCATATCATTATCTCTTACCAGTTCACTGCATCTCCCACAGCAATCACCTGTATTTTCTGTTTACTCGGCATATTTCGCTAGATCACCAATATAAATGCAAATTTAAAGTATACCTTGTGTTCAAATATATCTAAGGTAGCTTGTGGTGTCTAAAGATGATACTGTATAGCAGCAAACAACCTCAAAGGCATGAATTCAAGAGAGCAGGCGCACACTCCTGCCTCGTCTATTTAAGAAGCAGTAGCTGGTCACAGATCGTCAGTCACAAATTTTTCAACAATGGATAAAGTTGAGCACCGCGCAGTGATCAAATTTTTGACCAAGGAAGGCAAGAATGCAAAAGAGATCCATGAACGCATGGTTGCAGTGTACACCGACACCGCCCCTTTCTATGCAACCATTGCTCGCTGGAATAGGGAGTTCTGCCATGGTTGTGAGTCCCTTGAAGATGACCCCCGTCCAGGATGCCAGTCAGACATGACCAACAAGGACAATGTGGCCTGTGTGGAGAGGATGATCCTCGAAAATTGACGGGTGAAGGTAAAAAAAATCGAGCGAGAACTTGGAATATCACATGGAAAGGTTATCAACATCATCCACAACAATTTGGCCATGACAAGGTCTCTGCCCGTTGGGTCCCTAGAAACCTCACGCCCCATGATCAACTTCAAAGTCTATAAGGCCAGAGTTGCACAAGCTGCCCTGCGTGAGTGCAGATTCAAGGAGCTCAACCATCTCCCCTACAGTCCAGATCTGGCCCCTAGCGACTACTTTTTATTCTGCCAACTCAAGGCTGCACTGAAGATGTCTAGCTCACCGTCCAGGACTGGATTGAACAGCAGTCAGGATATTTCTGGTTGTCGGGAATTCAAAGTCTCAGGGACATGTGGCGCAAGTGCATTGAAGTTGAGGGTAGTTATATTGAAAAATAATAAAACACTTTCCCTCATATCTCATTTCCTTATATCTGAATTGCAAAACTTATTGACTGCCCTTCATATTGTATTGATTTTGCTCTTGCACCCATCTTTTGCAGGTTCCTCTGTTATTTCTGACATCAGGAAAATGCCCTACCCCATCTTTCCTTATGATGTCCTCTGGTATTGGCTTTGTAGATTTCCCAAGTTTTTGTTTCTTTTGAAATTCAACCCTCACTTCATTTGAAGGTCTTCCTCATTTTTTTAGTTAAATCCTTCCAACTCATTATTATCCCCCTTGCTTGTATAGTGCCACAACACAACATTGACCTCAGAGCCAAATGTTCCATAAGAAGATAAGTGAACCAATTATCAAAATACATTTTAAAGTTTTTCCCACATGGGAAGCTCTGAGCTAAATTTAAGACTGAATTGGCACAGGCTCAAAGGTCTGGAACATCAGGATCATCAACAGGAAATACCTTACCTTGAAATGGAAAGAAGTATACCATTTCCTTATCATCAGATAAAATTAAAAATTTATATCCCCACTTATGTGTTTTTTGGGGATATAGCCTACTGCTTGGCACTTGATGCCCCTTTGAATAGAACCATCTGTTCATCTATACACAAATGTTCAGTCATTGGAATTTTCCTAAACTCTGTTTGCAAATGACTAATTAGGGGTCTAGTCTTGGCAAACTTATCATTTTTGCTCCTATCAAGTGAGTTGTTGTCTACAAGATGCAAATATGATTTTATTTGTTCCCACCTATTTCTACTAATTGCAGAAGAAACAAATTCACTCAAGGTAACTTTAGACCAATGAGTTGGGTTAATATATAATGCAAAGCTGCTTAAAAAATACATAAATATATATAGAATATCCAAATAAAGGCTTTTAAATCTCAATATTAACTATAGATCCTATAATAAAATGCAAAATTCCATGTATCATATATAAAATTCCATTGCGGCCATGCATCCAAATATCTAGGATTGCCCATTTGGACAAATATGGGTAATACTTCAGATTTGGGATACATGGTAGGTGGCGCTGTTAGCAGGCTACAATTTTGGGCTACAGCATATCTCTTATGATGTCAGACGGTAGCTTCAGATGTGACCAATCACAGCGTTATATTTTTTGGTTGTTTTGGGGATTTGTAACTTTTAGTCTGTATTATTTACTAAATATCTGCGCCTCTGCTCGTTTATAGTTTTTTCTAAGTTAGATAAGGTTTCTTGATGTCTTTTATTGTCTTTTTTTGTTTTCATATTTTTTGTTTCTCAGTGAATGATAACAGCTTCTTACTGGCAACGTCATAGCTATAAATAGAACCCGCTTAGCATTTGTTTCTCTTTTGTTATGGCTTTTTCGTGCTCTAGTTGTGTTTCTTCGTTATTCAAATTTGGTTTTATTTTGCATTACTGAAAAACTTTTAGATTATTTAGAGGCGCATAAACTAATCAATAAATCTATAAAAGTAAGTGTTGTTTGTCATTAGGTTAGGTTTTTCTGCCAGTAAAAAGCTGTTGGGGGGAAACCCCCCCAGTAAATTCAAGGGGACTGCTCATGGGGGAGATATCACTACGGGAGACTACCCTGCGATGATCCTGAGTTTCAATCAATTGGGGGGGTCTGGGGGCGCAGCCCCCCAGTATATACTCATATACCAAAAAATATAACGCTGTAATTGTTCACATCTGACGCTACCGTCTAACATCATAAGACATATATTATAGCCCAAAATTGTAGCCTATAAACAGCACCACCTCCTGCGCCCCCAAACTGAAGTGTTACCTAAATATGTTCTGCTTACAACTATTCAATTTATGTTATTTTATTTTCAAATTCCATAATGGTGAATGAGCGCGCCAAAGAGTCTGTGAGGACCAGGCGACTGGACCAGCCTTTCACTCTTCCACACACAGACTACATGGCAGGAATACACGCAGCTCTTCAGACTGCTTGGCAAAGAAGATGGGAGATGGTCCAAGAGAACTTAAAGTTGCGTGCCATTGTGCTGCGACTGTTCCCATGGACCTATCCTCCAATGCTGTGACAGCTTCAGGTGGCTTTTTGTTGTCTCCAAATCGGGCACACTCATGTGATGCATTGCCATTTGATGGAGTGCTTTCCTGCGCCCTATTGTGATGAATGTGTCATCCCCCAGACTGTTTGGCACATTCTTGTTGAATGTCCCAGTCTGGGCAATCGTTGCACATGTTACCTGTCCCAGTACCGGGATGGGCGGAGTTGCTACCGCCTGTCCCTTGTACTCAGGACAAGTTTGTGCACACTGACCTGTGGACTTTGACTTTTTAGAGGAGGTTGGCCTTCTCCCCCTTATTTAATGTTTGATTATGGATCATGTGCTTCTTCACCGGGGGAGGGTGGGCCTTCCCCCATCTACGGAGCGCGCTTTATATTTCAATTTTTGTTTTTGTTTTTTTTCTTTTATTTGGCTTTTAATATAGCCTAGATTTAGACTAGGATGAGTACAGTGATTTATACCCTAGAAGGCAGTCGCCAGATGAGATAAAAAAATAAATATCAAAATCCATAATATTTAGTCATATTATATTTTGCATTACTGTTTCAATATAATAAAAAAATTTTAAACATGAAGATTGATGGTATGGCTGAAAAAGTGTATTTTTATGCATGTATATTTCGCTCACCTGCGCATGCATATTCATGCCATTTGCATCTAGTTCAAATATACCCAGTGCCATTTTTTTTTTTACAAAAATGCCAAAAATAAGCAAATAAAAAACGCTCTTTACTTACTTTATTGCGGTGGGTATACTTCTGAAATAGCGATGAGGAAAGCGTGGAATCTCTTTAATTCCCATTTTGGTAAAAGGGAATCTTTTGCAGATTAGTTTCTACAGAAAGTCGAGACTTTGAGAAAAAAGTCCCATTCATTTCTGATTTTTTAAAATAATGGCGATCACTTGAGTCACGTTTAGTTTTAGTACATCTAAATTCAAAATTATCTTCAATCTCTAATGCCTGGCCACAAATTTTTCAATTGATTTTAACTTTAAGCAAATTATGATCGTCCAAAAAGGTTAACAACTTTTCTCAACCCAAAAATAAAGCACAAAGTTTGCTAATAAATGAAGGACAAATTGCACATACAGAATCCATGTTCAAACTGACATTGCCGCCTAAAAGTTGTCTTTCCTCCACCCAAAAGGTTCCACAAAAACTAGTTTTTTTAAATGATCTAGCTAAGTATAGTTAAATGTATAAAAAAGGTAATAAAAATAGTAAAATGGGGAAAAATATATTGACAAATAAAAATGACTACAAATAAGGATAATAGAAAGATATTAAGTGAAAAACAAAATAAAAATTCACTTGATTCATTTCTGCCCTCAGACCCTCCCCTCCCCCCCCCATTATAATTTGCAAAATGATTAAAGTCGCAGAAATGATTTGGTTAAAAAAAAGTTAGAACATTATTCTATAAACAATTATGATTATAATAGGGGGCTTCCCCTGCAGTGTTTAAACCCCCATGAGCAGTCCCCTTGAATTTAACATAACATAACATAACATATAACATAATTTAACGGATGACAAAAGCCACAAGGGCCTATCAAAGGTCATCCGTATCCATCAAGTCCCACCCATATAATGCATCCATAGGATTTTGTCAGATCATGCAGCTACAATATACAATTTAACAATCCATAGGAATGTCCAACCATGCATCTACAATATATAATTTAAAGCCTCCATAGGAGTCTGTGCAGAGAAGGATGACAAAGATGATTGGTGGGCTAAGGGACTTACCTTATGGTGAAAGGCTCAGAAAACTAAATCTACATACATTGGAAAGGAGAAGAGTCAGAGGGGAATTGATTGAAATATATTGAACCATGGATGAAATAGTTTACGTCCCATCATTTGTGCCACCAATTGTAATGTTTACCCCCCAAATTAATAATAATTACCTGGTAAAAGTTCCATTATACACTATAAAATTCTGAAAAATAAGCTTGTCGATAGCATCAATCATTCTATTTGTTTTTGTTTACAAAACTGAAATATGTGCATTTAAAGGCTAATAGGCAACTCTTTAGATGGCCAAAAGAGGACATTTTTATCGCATTGGGCATGCAAACTTGTCTTCTTTTACTTACCTTAATAAAATGCACTTCTTTAAAAGAGGAAAAAAATGTCCTCTTGGACAGTATTGGGAAGCAAAGGGTAGTGCTAAATGGTGTAAAGTCAGAGTGGAGGGATGTTATCAGTGGGGTTCCTCAGGGATCAGTTCTCGGTCCATTATTATTTGTCATCTATATAAACGATCTTGGGGAGGCAGTTAATAATAAAGTGTCAATTTTTGCGGATGATACCAAATTAGCAGCTGTAGTTAAAGATATTGATGATAATTTTAAAGTGCAGGGGGACTTAAATAAATTGTTATCCTGGGCACATAAGTGGCAAATGACTTTCAACCTTGATAAGTGCAAAGTTATTAACATGGGAAAAGATAATAGAGAATTTAACTATGAAATGGATGGGCATTGGCTGAGCTCAGTAGAGGATGAGAAAGATCTAGGAGTAGTAATAGATAAGTCATTAAGGTTTTCTAAGCAGTGTATTGAAGCAAGAAATAGGGCAAATAGAGTGCTGGGTTTTATTAAGAGAAATGTCAGTTACAAAAGTAAGGAGGTTATTCTTAAACTCTATAACTCTTATGTTAGGCCACATCTAGAGTACTGTATACAGGCATGGTCCCCACATTTTAGACACGATATTAACCTTCTTGAGTCAGTGCAACGGAGGGCAACAAAGATTATTCCTTCCCTGAGGCACCTTGAATATGAAGATAGACTGAGGGTATTAAATATGTTCTCGTTCGAAAGGAGGTGTGTGAGAGGGGATATGATTGAGCTGTTTAAAATTTTTTCCGGGATAGATAAATTGGATGTTAGCAAGTTTTTTGAGTTAGATGATGGAAATCGGACTAGAGGTCACCACTTGAAAATTAAAAAGCAAGGGTGTAGGTTGGATTTAAGAAAATATTTTTTCACCAATAGAGTGGTAGACTTCTGGAACAAATTGCCGCAGAGGGTAGTAGGTAGTCCAAATCTAAATGTATTTAAGAGTAGGTTGGATGAGTTTATGGGAAGGGAAGGTTGTGATGGTTCCTAAGTTTTGTATATATTAATATTGTTTGTATATATCTATAGCTGCATGATTTAGTTCTTGACAAGCCTTGATTGGTGATACCCTTGTTTCTGGATGCAATCCTCTGGATGTAGTTTTCCTGGGAGTTTGGGTGCCTTGAAAAAGAGGCCGCTTGACTCGGATGACCTATGATGAGCCCTTGTGGCTTTTGTCATCCGTTATATTATATTGTGGGGGACTTTGATTTTGTCTTCCCCTGGTGATGGTGCTTTTTGTGGGTGGGTTTTGACGGAGGCGGATGACCTTTGATAGGCCCTTGTGGCTTTTGTCATCCGTGTAATTATGTTATGTTATGTTATGTTAAAGGGGACTCCAGCTCTGGTGTTTGTGTGTTCTGCAAATATTGGAGGTAGATTGTCTATCTTCCTCCATATTTTCTCCACTCTGTTCCTCATATTTATTGTTTCTAATCCTGCTTCTTGGTGCAGATCTTGTAGTCTCCTCCTCTCTCTAATACAGGTGTTGGTAATTAGGTAGATAGCTTTATTTTGCATTCTCTGGAGTTCCAATTTTTTGGTCCTTGTTTCACCGTTGATAGGGGTTGGCGGGTATAGTAGTACCTATCTTCCTAGTGCAAGATAGATTTATCTTTTATTTTTCATGCCTAACCCTCTTAGATTGTACAGTAGGTTAAGCATCTGAATCGCCTTGTTCTTCCTCTCTGTTATATGTTGTTTGTAACCTCTTTTTGTTATTCTGAGTCCTAGCACTTTGCCCTCACTATGATATCTGTAGTTCTGATCTTCAACTACAATTTCAACTGTTTTGTTCCTGGAGATTGGGATTATTGTAAATTTCCTCTGTTCATCTTATATTCCAATCTCTTTCGTAGTTGTTGATGTTGCTGATTTCTAAAGCTGTTGTCCTTGCCTGAAAGCGTACTTTCCTGTACAGAGTGACGATGAGTTAGCTTATGTCATCCGCGAACTGTATGTTTAGGCAGCCAGGCATTATTCGCGGTGGCAGGTCTGCTGTGTATATTTAATGCAGCATAGGGATGAGAGAGCCCCCCTCCGGGAGTCCAGCTTCCAATTTGAATTCTGGTCCTGAATAACCATTGATCTTCATATATGCTCTTCTCTCTGTGACATAATCGCAGAGAATTCTCTCCAGATTGCTATTCATCTGGAGATTTAAGATCTTATATTGCATTCCTCTGACCCAGACTTTGTCGAATGCTTTTTCTACATCTCTCAGGACTAGATCAATGTAGTTATTCTCTGCTTTGGCCTTTGTTATTTTCTCTATTATTATGCCAAGTGCCATTGTGGTGTCTGCCTCTTCTGAATTTGAACTGATAACACAGGCCTGCATTTGAAAAAAAAAATCTGTTCCTCAGGATTTCTTTGTGGTTTCTTAATGAATCAAACCTGAGCTCAAAAATGAATGTATTTTTGTTCAATCATGTCAGATTTTCTCAGTACACCATACACCATTTTCATTGAGATTACCTCATTTTTTCCCTAAAAAGAAAAATTCAAAAATCTTTCTCTATCTAATAATGCATTATTATTGTTATATCATAGAAACAGGAATAAACGTATGTAAACTATAATCCTTTTAATAAAAGAAAAAATTAAAGAATGCAACATAATAAAGAAAATAATTCTAATTTCCAAGAAAAGACGCCCTTGACGATTTTCGTTTGTGCCTCTCATCTGGAGCATCACGCTTCAAACACCAACAGTAGTCAGCAAGCATGTTTACGTCCCATTTACCCTGGTACCTGGATTCCATTGTTTTTATGTCCTGGTGGAATCTTTCCTCCTGTTCTTCACTGTAATCCCCGCCATTGTCGGGAAAATAATCCAGATGGGACTGTAAATAGTGTATCTTTATAGACATTCGAGCTCCCAAATGTTTGAGACTTGTTAGGAGCTGATAAACCAGGGCAACCAACATATTCTGGGCTTCTTTTATTGCCTATAAAATTGTTAACTAGAGCTTTGAAACCTTTCCAGGCATCTTTTTCTATGTTCGTCATTGATGCCTCAAACTGCTGATCTCTCATCAAGTTCCTGATCTGAGGTCCATCAAAAATTCCCGCATGGAGCTTAGCGTCACAGATTTATGGAAATTTTTGAAGAAATTTAAAAGCTTGGCCTTCTTTATTAAGGGTTTTGGCATAATTTTTCATTATGCCAAGCTTTATATGCAGTGAAGGAAGCAGTACTTTGTGAGGAGGCACTAAAGGTTTAGCTATCACATTGTTTGATCCAATTCTAAATGCTTCTCGTGGAGGCCAAAGCTTCTTCTCATAGTGCATACTATCTGCACGACTGTCCTATAAACATAGGAAACAGGGATGCTTCGTGTCGTCTGTTTGCATCCCAAGTATACGAGTAAGAGACACTACCTGAAAAGAAATTTAGCAGGGTATGTAAATTCAAAGTGTAATATTTCTTAAAACAATAAGAATATGAATATGTACTGAAAAGTCCTGTATGCCGATGCATTAAATCATTGTATTGGAACTAATTAGATATATGTAAATCTTATTTTGAGTTTATTGAGTTATCTTGTATATCTTCTCAATTAGGATAAGTTTCCCATTAACCCAAACGGATGCATTAACCTATAGGGACACACTTCAACAAAAAATATAACTAAAATATGACTCATGGTTTCCAGATTTGCATTCTTGTAAAATTTAAGTTGACCAAAAGGTGTATACAGGTATTAACAATTAAAAATTAAAATGTCACTATCAAAGAGTTTAGAAATGCCAAGTGTAAATTGATCTTACCTTTAAGTCACTACATATCCTCCAATTGTCAGTAGAGTAATTTTGATTGCATCAAGCATTTTTTTTTCATATTTTCATAACTTTCAGTAAGTTAGATTGAATGACCTATAGGAACGGAAGGTATCTTGTTACCAATATTCAGTAACACAGCTTTTAAACTTCTACTGGAAGAATTTATGAAAAGTCTCCATTCTAATGGGTTGTAGGGAATTCCAAGGGACTCAACAAGCACTTTAATATTGGAGTAGTATACTAAAGAGCTAGAATAATGCTGTAAAAAATAGCTTCGAAACTCTTGTTC
The DNA here is from genome assembly GCA_963969495.1 of Ceratothoa steindachneri. Classification (NCBI taxonomy): domain Eukaryota; kingdom Metazoa; phylum Arthropoda; class Malacostraca; order Isopoda; family Cymothoidae; genus Ceratothoa; species Ceratothoa steindachneri. The sequence goes on along the minus strand of OZ018330.1, from coordinate 125,731,931 downwards.
TCTATTTCTGTACCAAAGAAATGTTGTTTCTTTAGCGAGAAGATTACATTCACGAAGTCGAGAGCCAAGAAGTTGTGCATTTCCCTTTGAAAGCCCCAGATCCATGGCCAGGTCATTTACTGAACTTGAGTGAACGCTCTTGCGACCATATCATATGTGGAAACCTGATAAGACTCAGATGTGTCGTAATCTTGATCAACTTCCATATTAATCTCTTCATGGTCCTCTATATGTTCAACGGGAGAAGGTATAGGAATTCCTGGACCATGGGGCAAGGGTTTGATGGCAGTAGGAACATCCAGATATGCCACACTATGTTTATTCTTCTTATTTATACCTGTGGAAAATATAATTGGACATTACATAAAGGAATTGATTTGGAGTTGTAGATAGTACATAAATGTTTAGTAAAAGATATGTTCATGCTGAAGTGAACTATGTTAGTTTTTAATTTTATGCTAATTCTATGCATAATAATGACATTTTCAGGATTCAGTATAATACAGAAAGCTTAAATAATTGATACAATGCTCACCTTTAAGATTTGTCATGCAAAAATAGCAGTCCATAGTGTGGTCCTTGCCCTCTCTCCACACTATGGGAACACCAAAAGAGAGAGACTTCTGTTCGCCATGATTCAAGCGTCTTAAACTTATGTAGCATCCCTTGCAGCAGATATGTGGTTCAAAACCATTATCTTGATCTCCTAGCCTTACTCCAAAATATGCATGATACAAAGATTTAATTAGAGGAGAGATTGTACATTGCTGCTCGGAAAAAGTCACTTTGCCGCAAACATAGCAAAATCTGTCGGAGTGATTCTTACATTTTCTGTTCATTTTTAACTCAACCGCTATTATTATTATTATTATTATTCTTATTATTATAATGCTAAGCAATTTCTAACCTGCAAAAATAAAAACTTATTAACATAATTACTTAAAATGTACACAAAATTTACTGCGAATACAGTAGTGCAAAAACTATTGAAATTTTAATCTAATATAGGACATGTATAAACTATAAAATTATTATCAACCCCTGTATCGCAAAAACTGGACCTGATAGAGAAAAATGGATGCCAAATTAGGATTTAGGAGGTCAATTTTATTAAGAAACACTAGAGAAAACCTAAGGTACATTTTAGACGCAGACCAGTGTAATCATTAAAAAGGTCATTTTCTTCGAAGATATTCTTTTAGTCTTCTGTTAAGGATTTTCTCGAAGACTTTGCCCATGAATTTCAATAGCGATACTAGCCGGTAACTGCTTAGGTGGTTTGGTGTTTTTCCTGACTTTGGGACGAATATCATTTTGGCTAGTTTATAGCTATCAGGGAAGTAACCAGTGTTAAGCACACATTAAAAATATTCTTTAATGTTCTGATGATTATGTTAGGTACCTTGGTAAGATTAATTCTGGTTATTCCTGAGGGGCCTGGTGCTTTCTGCTTGAATGATTGCATTACATCTTTGATCTCTTGCATTGTTATGTAGACCCCTGTACCCAGAATTTTCTGCCTTTCTCGCTCTACACTTGGTGCTGGAGTGATCTTGTCTATGCTTTCTTGTGTAGCATTTCGTCTATCTCTGGATTGAAGTCTTCTTCTTCTATAAAGCAAGAAGAAGTTGAGTCAATGTGGATAGATATTAGGGTCAGTAAAAATAGGATAATACACTTGGGAACCCTTTACAGACCACCCGGACAGACAGACTGTATTGATGAGCTAATGATCGGGGAAATAAGGAAAGGATGTGAAGTAGATGTAGTTATTCTTGGTGACTTTAATTTAAATTCTGTGGACTGGAAAAATATGAGAGGAAGGGATAGAGCAAGTTGTAAGTTTATAGAATGCTTTGAGGATAATTTTTTGACTCAATTTGTTAATAACACAACAAGGGGTACCAATATCTTAGATATGGTTCCTTCAAATGATGATCACTTGGTTCAGGAATTGACTCTCGGGAAGCATTGGGAAATAGTCATCATCAGATGATTGTTTTAACTTGGGAATAGTGAAAGGTAGAACATCAATAAACTCCACAAAAACTCCAAATTTTTATAGGGGAGATTACAATAAATTATGAAACTTGCTAAATCAGATTAGGTAGAATATAGAATTCAGTGGGAAGAATACTTATGAGACTATATTAAACATAGTCCAGGAGCAGTGTATTCCAATGAAGACTATTAGGAAGAAATGTAGGAAGCTGTTGTGGTAGAATCAGGAGATAGCTAGGAAAATTTCTGAGAAGAAAAGGGGATACCAGAGATTACAGAGAGAAAGTACTTTTGATAATTTAAATTATTATAGGTCAACCAGAAATGAGCTAAATAAGATTATTAAGAAGAGCAAAAGGGTGGCAGAAATTAATTTAGCTCAAAATAATAATAATAAAGATCCAAGAAAATTCTTTAGCTATTATAGAATTAATAACAAATCTAACAGTGATAAAATTGGGCCTATTATATATGAAAGGGTTTTTAAAGAATCTGATGAGGAAATAGTATTTACACGAAGAGAATCTAGATAGATTAATTGATAATAATTCTAGGTCAAGGGAAGTAGTGTTGAATACCGTTAATGTGAATAGGGAAATAATTAAAGGGCTTATATTGGAGTTAAATACTAGTAAGTCATCTGGCCCAGACAACATTCATTCTAGGTTACTCAAAGAAGGTGTACATAGTATTGCAGTAGCTCTTGAGAAGATATATAAAGATCACTAGAGTTTGGAGAAATACCTAATGATTGGAAATTAGCGAATGTAGTGCCAATTTTTAAAAAGGGAAGTAAAGAGGACCCAAATAACTTTAGACAGGTAAGCTTAACTTCTATCGTTTGTAAAATTATTGAGAAGATAGTTAAGAAAGGGATTTCTGACCATCTAGAGTGTGGTAGGTTAATAAATAATGCTCAGCATGGGTTTAAAATAGGTAGATTGTGTTTAACAAATTTACTGGATTTTATGGATTATGTTACTAAATGATTAGATAAGTCAGAAAATGTTGATGTAATTTACTTAGATTTTAGCAAAGCTTTTGATAAGGTTCCACATAGGAGACTAGTTCAAAAATTAAAAATCCATGAGATATGTGGTAGAGTTTTGAATTTGATAACTGAATGGCTGAAAGACAGGAAACAGAGAGTTGTGCTGAATGCAGTGAGGTCACAGTGGAGGGACGTTATCAGTGGCATACCTCACAGATCCGTTCTAGGCACTTTATTATTCATAGTTTATATAAATGATCTTGGGGATGCTGTAAATAACACAAGTGTCAATTTTTGCTGATGACACTAAATTGGCAGCTGTAGTCAAAGAAGTTGAGGGTAGCTTTAAAGTGCAGAGTGACTTAAATAAGTTATTAGCTTGGGCTCAGAAGTGGCAGATGACAACCTTAAGAAATGCAAAGTTCTTCACATGGGAAGGGATATAGGGAATTTAGCTATGAAATGGATGGGCATTGGCTGATTTCAGTTGAGGATGAGGACTTAGGCATAGTAGTAGATAGGTCACTGAAGTTTTCAAAGCAGTGTATTGAGTCAAAAAATAGAGCAAATAGGGTGCTAGGATACATTAGGAGGAATGTTAGTTACAAGAGTAAAGAGGTTATCCTTAAACTCTACAACTCGTATGTTAGACCACATTTAGAGTACTGTATACAAGCATGGTCACCACATTTTAGACATGACATCAACCTGCTAGAGTCAGTACAAAGTAGGGCAACAAAAATAATACCTTCCCTGAAGCACCTTGAATATAAAGATAGACTGAGGGTACTAAATATGTTCTCATTTGAGAGAAGATGTGTGAGGGGAGATATGATTGAGCTTTTAAAATCTGTTGTGGGATGGATAAGTTGGATTTTAGCAAGTTATTTGAGTTAGAAGGTAGTAATAGGACTAGGGGTCTCCACTTAAAAATTAAAAAAACAGAGGTGCAAGTTTGATGTTAGAAAATATTTTTTTACCAACAGAGTGCTAGATTCTTGGAATAGTTTTCCAAGTGAGACAGTAAACAGTCCAAACTTCTATGTTTTCACATGCAAATTGGATGATTATAGGGAGAGGGAGGGGCGTTATTCTGGACTCATTCCTATGGATGTAGTTTTTTTATTGGGTTGAGGAATAAGTTCTTGCGGTTTTATCATATTTATTCATTACCATTAACAATTTTAGAAAACTTCATTTTTAATTGATAACAATATGCAATTTAATCAATAATGTATTCTCCGTTGTTATTTACGACTTCTTCTCAACATTCAACTAGTTTTTCGATGCCTCTGCAATAAAAATCTCTGGATTTTGACTCAAAGAATTTGTCTAACCAGGTTCTTAATTCCACATCAGTATTGAGCAAAATGCAGTGCAAATTGTTGGAGAGCGATCAGAACAGATGGAAATCTGATGGAGCCAAGTCTGGCGAATATGGAGGATGCGGCAGGATTTCCCAATTAAGCGTTTGGATGGCGTTTTTTGTCATATTAGCAATGTGAGGACGAGCATTGTCGTGTTGCAGGACTCCATAATGTCGATACATTTGTTGAACGTAGAGTTCTGCATTGACAATCTCGTTGTTCACAAGGAGCTCATAAATAATGATGCCTTCACAATCCCACCACACACACAGCATCGTCTTTCGTGGATGAAGTCCTTGCTTTAATTGCAAAGTGTTTTTTTATTGGGGCTAAGCCATTGTTTTTGATGGTTCATGTTGACATAAACACACCACTTTTCATCACCATTGATGATGCAGTGAAGAAATCTGTCCTTATATCTATGAGTAGCCTTGTGACGAGCAAGCAAACCTGCGACAATCGTGGAGGGTTGAAGTTTGTTGCTTTCGCTCAAAGCTTGCGGAACCCATGCACCAAGTTTTTGAACTTTTCCCATTGAATGGTGATTCACTACAGTTTTCTGATCATACGCCAATTCTCTAGTTGATCGATGAGGATTTTCATGAAGAAGGTCGTTCCATCGATCTTCATCCAACTTAATGGGGCGACCAGAACGTTCTTCGTCATTAAGATTGAAATGACCATTTTTGAAATGTGAAAACCACCATTGAGCTGTCCTTTCTGATAAAGCATTTTCTCCGTACACAGCACAAATATCGGGACGAGCTTCGGCTGCGTTTGCATTGTTCCCGTCTCGAGTGAAAATGAATAACAACAAGTGTCGAAAATGCGCCTTTCTTTCAACTTGACATTCCATTTTGAGGGTACAGAACAAAATTTAAATTAACACAACTTTTAAATAAACCACAATGACTTATTATTCAACTTCAGACATAGCCTAAGCAAAAGCCTAATAGTGTACGCTGTTAAGAGATGTAGCCTAACGTTTGCAATTTTTGCTCTCATTATTTATTATTGTTTCTTAATATGTGCACAAATCACGTCAACCAAACTTAAATCAACACAACATTAAAAAAACTGCAAGAACTTATTCCTCAACCTAATATATTGTGGCTGATTTGGATTTTGACAAGCCTTTCCCTTTTTGACACATTCTTGTGGATGGTTAAAATTGTATATTGTAGATGCATGATATGATATAATCCTATGGATTGTTTAAATTATAGAGGCATGATCTGACTTAATCCTATGGATAGATTTTGTGGTTGGGTTTTGACAGATGTGGATGACCTTTGATTATATTATGTTATAAGTATGATAAAAAGGTAAATTTTTGTCTGGATAGAAACGAAGGCCCAACTCGAGGTAACAGCATCAAACTGGCTAAGCTGAGATGCAGGACCAAAGTGAGGCAGATGTACTTCTCATCAAGACTTGTGGAAGTTTCTGCCTGATAGTGTTGTTGAGGCACCAAGCATAATATCATTTGAAAGATGACTCAATAAGTATTAGGAAAATCAAGGAATAAAGTACGACCCCACTGCAAAACTAGTAATGACCACCAGCCACAGTGAGTTTATTTTCGCCGAGGATGAAGAGGCTTAGGCCTGGATCCAGTAATGCCCTAAGTTACCTATATAAATAATATACATTGAAACTAATCTTTTTATTGCTCTGACAATATATGTAATTGCCTAGTTAAATTCTAGACTCTTTGATAGAGTCAAAATTATATTTGAAATTTGTAATATTCAATAAATGCTTTCTTATTACTCATCATATTCACTAACTCTATAATTGTATAACAGGACTTTTGAAGATGAGTGAAAAATTAATAAATATTTTTTTCCTTAGTTCGGTTATCACCTAACTATATTTAAATTTTTTATCAAAGTTATTTCTAATAATTCCTTTATAGTATAAAAGAATAAAATTGTGAAGTTCAGAAATAAATATAAGTATCGAAATTTTGCGAATTTTTTAAAACATAAAGAATTACAAATTGTGAAGTTCAGAAAATTTATTTTTATATATTTTCTTCTATAACTTTATTTTAGCAACGTGATATTTTGAAAGGGGGAGAATTTAATTTAGAGTTCCTTTTTAAAATTATTATAATTGGCGAAGTTCAGAAAATTTAGAAAAATTTAACCATTGCTGCTTTTTTTAGATTTTAAATTTTAATCTTAGTAGCGAAGCGCAAGCTCCCCCTGTAAGGGGAAGTGGTGAAGCCATTGCCTGGTTTATCTTATACAAACATATTTTGTTGGTTCTAAACAACTAGCTTGGGCTCAGAAGTGAAGAATACACTCCAGGTTCCTCACCTGCTCTTAGTCATGAATTAGAAAAGAAGAAATATAAATAATTTGCATGCAATTCATCTGCAGTAGGACTTTGACCGCTTTTTCAGTGCAATATTTTGAAAGATGTACCAGGACCAACATTGTATGCCAAGGAAAATAGAGAAAATCATGTTGAATCTTAATGGATTTTTTTTTAACAATTCTACACTTCAATATAATGAAATGTCCTGAAGCTGAAGCACAAAGTGTGATCAAAGATGCAAATTGGTCTGGTGCTCTTTGGGTTACAAGCTTTTATTGCAGTATGTATATTTCTCTGCTGATGATACTAAATTGGCAGCTGTTAGTCAAAGAAGTTGAGGGTAGTTTTAAAGTGCAGAGTGCCTTAAATAAGTTTCTAGCTTGGGCTCAGAAGTGGCAGATGACTCTTAACCTTAAAAAATGCAAAGTTATTAACATGGGAAGGGATAATAAGGAATTTAGCTATGAAATGGATGGGCATTAGCTGATTTCAGTTGAGGATGAAGACTTAGGTGTACTAGTAAATAGGTCACTGAAGTTTTCAAAGCAGTGTATTGAGTCAAAAAATAGATTAAATACAGTGCTAGGATACATTAAGAGAAATGTTAGCTACAAGAGTAAAGAGGTTATCCTTAAATTCTACAACTCGTATGTCAGGCCACATTTAGAGTACCTACTGTATACAATGATGATCACCACATTTTAGTCTTGATATCAACCTGCTAGAGTCAGTACAAAAGAGGGCAATAAAAATAATACCTTCCCCGAATTACCTTGAAGATAATAATAATAATAATTAGTTCTCATTTGAAAGGTGGAGTGACCCTCCTCCTGGTACCAATCATATTTTTTGTTTCTCTAGTCTTAGTTGTTTTTGTTTTTTCTAGATAGAACCCACTTTAATAAAAAAAGTTTTGGGTTTGGTAATCAAGGCTTGTGTTTAAGCATCTAGGTTCACTTCTAGTGTTTGGACCTGTGTTCCAGAGTCTGGTCTGATTTTAACTCCAGTCCCTGGACCAATTTCAGTCCTTAAGCTTTCATCCCATATTGTTCTACTTTGTATTCTGCAACTTAGAATCTGTATTGAGATTCAATTGCCTGCGGTATGAGTCTGTTTTAGCCCCATTTCGGTTGGTATCTGAACTTATTTTGTACTTTTAGTCTGACAATACCCCACCCCCTGCCCCTCATCCTTATTTTGTTTGTAAAAAAAAAAATTTGCTCTCTCGTTCTTATAGTTGACTTGTTTCATCTAGAATCTAGTAATTATGTTCTAGTCAAAAATTTTCCATTATTATTATTATAATACTTTTGTCCCCAGTTACCCCCTTTGATCAATCAGGAAAGGCAACTATCTTTTTTATTACAAAAATTTTATAACTAGTTATTTTTAATAAACCAGATTGTCCTTTTCTCATTACCTGGGCAACTCCCCGATTGGATATCTTAATCAGTGTTCTGCATCAGCTGAGTCAAGGGGAGGAGATAGACACCCCCTTCCTCAACTAATAAGAAATTTTGTTAAAAGTGGATATGTATTGGGATGATTAAATCCAGAAACTCTGAATAGAAAGAATGGGTAAAAGATTCTGTCCCATCACAGTAACCAGCCTGAGTGATACAGATATCTATCTGTTTTTACTACCAGTAGAAACCAGGCACAGTTCGATACATATTTGCAACATGTGTTGTAGCGGGCCGAAAAAATTTAGACTAACCCCAATCGATCCAACCCGCTCCCTACACTAATCCGGACGTGAGAAATCAAAGGAGAATGAAACGGATTGTATGTACAGTCCTTTACTAACAAAAAAATACAATATTTACAAAAAAAATATGGGTAAATATGCACAAAATATGTACAATAGAGAGGGGCGATTATATTGGAGATCTCCTTATTTTTCACAAAAAAAATACAAAAAGAAAATCCTATATATATGAATACTATTAATCGATCCTAAGAAACATAAAAAATCAAACAACCAAAAAAATCCTGACTACAACAGTCAATATATAAATAACAAACAAGGCCTCACTTGGTACAAAGAGGATGGGGAGATGTCCAGCCACCTGCCACTCGAGCGAGCAAAATGCCTAGGACTTACAACAAGTGTGGCGCCTCAGCGCTCGATGGAAGATAATGACCTTAAAAAGCTTGCGTGGCTATTATAAGCCCTCCTTCATTAAGCTATACTATTGGCCTTTATTTATTAACAATAATATATAGCTTTCCAGGATATAACGCTTTGTTTGTAATATAAGGATATACGAAACTAAGTCCTATCTTTCCAGAATATGGCGCCTGGAAAGAAAGAAAAAAAACATGGTAATCATTTTTATACATAAAATAAACAAAAAACAACAAACCCATTTCCATTCAGACACACACACATTTTTACAGAGGAAGGGATAGGGTACTGAGAAAAGGGGTGGGAGAATGGCCCCTTTTACACACACTCACATTCGCTCCACCACACCCCTCCTTCCTTAAGCCATTCGACCAGTCACTCATAAAACCCCTTCAATCACTCTTCACGGTACTACTTGTGCTCAATCACACCCTTCTGCACCCATTCACACTCTTCTACTGGTCTCTGGCTACGCGTAGCAATTAGTCATGGTTGTTCGTCAGTCGTCCTGTCAGTCTCATCGTCACTATTGATAATCTCATCAACCATACTCTTAGCCCTCATTACCAGTTCTCCCATCTCACAACAGAATTCTTTCATACTCTTCCGTTCAGAACCTTCACTCTTCATACCCCCATTCATCAGCTCCTCACTCACAGCTCTCATCCAACTCAAGGTACATTCTTGCGAAACAGACAGGTCACTCACATTCCCTGTATTCTCAACAGGCATACCAGAAACCCCTTTGACTGGTTCCCACCAGAAACCTGAAAAATCAGCCACTTCATCATTCACTACATCAAACTCATCCCTACTATTACCATTCGTAAAACCTGAAAAATCAGCCACGCTAGGTTCGTTCTGCCCAAATACACTATCATTCATACTGTTCCCAAAACCAGAAAAATCAGGCACAGGCAGCTCACTCACTCGTCTACTTATACCAGCCAAATCACTCACCTGTTTACGCAAAAACTCAATCTCCCTTTCAAGATCCCCCATACCAGAAACACTCTGCTCAGACTTACTTTCATTTGTACTTGCATTCTTCCTTTCACTCTTCTTTGTACGCTTTCTACTCCTCGAGACTAAGACTAGCTCTTTCCCAGACAGATCCATACTATCACATTCAATCTAATCATCATGCACTTTACCTCTATCTCTACACAGTCTATACACCGGATGGCTCACCAGGTAGTCAGGAGGTTCTCTCCATCTCCTTAACTGACTCTGATGAGCCCACACTCTCTCAGTCATACCATCATTCAAACTCTCCAAAACATACGTCACTCCATTTTCCCAAACTCTCACAACTCTATAAGGTCCATCAAACTTCTCACTCATCTTTGATACATTCAACCTACCCTTCACTTCTTTCACCTTCAATACTTTTGTACCTAATTCAAATGAACGGAACCTTTCATGCGCCTCACGCCATACACTCTGCTGACTTTCACTCAAACGAAACCTATCTTTCACTCACCTTTCAAAATTCATCACAAACTGACATGGGGACATTCCAGTTGCACTAAGCACAGTTAAATTATACGCCCACAACACTCTCCCCAGACACACATCCCAGTCATTCACTGTCATACTCATCATTCTCAACATCTCACACAAGGTTCTTATAGTCCGTTCAGCCAATCCATTTGAAGACGGTACATACAGAGTTGTTCTCACATGCTCCACACCATTCTCTCTCAACATTTGCTCAAACACTTCCCCTACAAATTCAGGCCCATTATCGCTCAGACATCTTCTAGGCTTCCATACACACATAGGAAAAAACAACTGCTCAACCACACGCGCAACAGTCACACTCCTTTTATCTCTCACAGGCGCTGCATACACAAACTTACTTTTATGATCAACCATCACAACCATACCAACATTCCCAGCACTCGTACGCGGCAAAGACACACAATCAATCACTACCAATTCAAACGGTTCTTTCGCATCAACTTTCAACATCGGTGGTTTCACTTGCACACCTTGCACCTTTCGCTTCTGACACCTTTCACACGTAGTTGCAACATCATTCACAACAGTTCTCAGAAACGGGTGGAACACACGCTCCTTCATACACTCCCACAGCTTAAACTTACCCATATGCCCATAATTATCATGCACAGCCTTCACCGGACCAATCATACCAACTAAGGACATCACAGGTACATACATATCATCACCACCCTTCACATGCCTCACAAAATATACAACATCCATACAAACAACAAAATCCTTAGCATACCTTTTAAAATCACTTAAACACTCTGGCCATTCATTCAAATCAACACGCATCATTACACACCTCTTCAACTCACTAACAAAAGGACACATCTCTTGCATCTCTAGAATATCATCATCACTTAAAATCTCATTCTCATCATCCATGACCAACTCAATCATGCCACAAAATTTGACAACATTCTTTGCACACTCATTCAACCTCATCACCTCACATTCACCTTTCATAAGACAATCCTTATCAGCATCCAAAGACAAATCATTCAATCTCATAAAGTCTACACCAAGCAAGAAACAACACGGCATTTGCTCATCCTTCAGAATCACAAAGTCATGCTTCACATTCACACCATTACCCAAACTCACTTTCAGACTAACCTGTTCCCATGCCACTATCATGCCATTCCCTAATCCACTTATCCGTAACTTCACAGGTTTATGCTCGCAACATTTAAACTCATCATACTTTTTCAGAATCCTCTCATTCACTAAAGACACCTGCGCTCCAGTATCAATCAAACCACAGAACAACCTTTCACCAACTTTCACTCTCGCTTCCATCATATCAGGTCCACCATGTTTGCAATAAACCGAAGGAACAAGCACACCAACATCAGCACTGATATCCACACTGTCATTAACTCCCATATCATCACTCACCACACACTCATCTTCATCCAGACAATCATTCTTCTCTCCTATATATGAACACTTTTCAATCACCCAATTGTACTGCACACCGCTCAAACATTGCAGATGTACCACATTAGGATTCAAACCCTTCATCTTCTCATCCTTGTACACAATCGGCCTCTCACCACCAAAGTGCACATAAACAATCACTCCATACAATCGACTCACTACAATCAACACTTCCTGAAATGGCGGGACCCCTTGCTTACACATCGCTCTCAATTCTTTCATGAAGTTCCGCACCTTTGCCATACCAATGCTTTCAGGCTTCCTACACACTTCATTCATTACCTCCTTCCTTAAATCATTTACACTATCGGGCACTCTCACATCTACTCCATCACTCTTCAAATCTTGCAAACCATTCCATACACTCTCAAACAAGGAATCACCACCACCCTTACTCTCTTTTCCATTCATAATCCCTTTCGGCAAATACTCAGGATCACTCACTCCACACACATTTTCATCATTCGTACCAGGATACCTTGACATCAAATCAGCCACTCCATTCCATTCACCAGGCACATACTCAATCACATAGTCAAAGTCACTCAAATCTTCCAAAGTCCTTGCAATCCTACTATCAGCCCACTTCATACGCTGCAGATACACAAGAGGTTGATGATTGGTTTTTATCACAAACCTCACACCATACAAAAATGGACGCAACACTTTCAAACAATATCTTATCGCAGCCAGCTCTCGTTCCACAGTCGAATACTTTCGTTCTGCAACATTCATAGCCTTGGATACATACCCAATTATTCGCCTGACATTCTCTCCATTCAAACGCTGCTCTTGCATCAGAAAACCTCCCATACAATACCCACTCGCATCTGTATACAGTTCAAGCATTTTAGCATTTACACTATAATCTGGGTAAGCCAATTCAACATCTTCAGCCACTGCTTCTTTCAGTCTCTCATACGCCTCATTCATCTTATCATTCCACTTGACAACCATACTACCTTTCTTGCCCATCCACTCAGTCAGAGGCTTACTCACACCAGAACAATCACGTATAAACTTTCGCTGAAACTCAATCAAACCCCAAAACGACTTCAGTTGCTTCACAGTCACCGGTTTAGGAAACATTCGCACCTTCTCAACATACTTCGGTGATTTTCGCAACCCATTCTCACTCACCATATGCCCAAGGAATTCCACTTCTTTCGCAAACCATTCACACTTCGCTACTTTCACCTTCACACCAACACTCTCCAACGTTCTCAACACATCATTCACCAATCTCATATGCTCCTCAAAAGTCTCAGTCATAATCAAAATATCATCTATAAACGCAATCACATTCTTACTCGCAAACTTACTCAACATAACATTCATTGCCCGCTGGAAGGCTCCGGGAGCATTAGCCAACCCAAAGCTGAGGTTCCGGAACTGTTAATGCCTCTTTGAGGAAGAGAAAGCAGTTACTAGCCAGCTCTCCTCAGCAATGGGCATCTGGTAATACCCCCGTACCAGATCCAGCTTCGTAAACCACTCCATCCCATGCATACTATACACACACTCAGATACCACACACATCGGAAACCTTTCTTTCACAGTCCTTTCATTCACCTTTCGATAATCCACACACAGACGCAATCTTCCATCCGGCTTACGTACAAGTACAATTGGACTATTCCATGCACTCTCGCTCTCTTCAATCACCCCCAATTGCTCCAATTCCAAACACTGCTCCTCAATCTCATCAGCAACCGGACGTGGGAAATGCCTCGGCTGCTGATAGATTGGGGAGTCCTCCTTCAGGACAATCTTGAATTCCGGGAGCTTTGCAACCCCGAAATCCAGATCACCCTTACTGAGGGCTCCCTTTCGCTCAAATATCATTCGATACACATCCTCCCTTTCATACTCAGTCAAACATTCATCCAATTTCACCATGTCCTTCACCTCATTATACATCCATTCGCATGTCTTTTCATTCGCAACATTCACCCTGATATCCGTACTATCATCCATACCTACCTCATTGACAGTGGAGAGGTGGCCCAGTGCATCTCCGACTTGGATTCCCCTCACCTGCCCTTTCACACTGGGGTCCGCCTGCACACATACAAAAGGATCATTCATTCTCATCAAGCCATCAAACACACAAGCAACACGCCTTACCTTATAACACGCATCCTTTCCATCCAATATCACAGTGTTCTCACTCACATTCAAACTAACATCCTTACTCCAACTCACTCTAACAGACACCCTTTCACCCTTCACAAGCCTTACATTCTCCATAGCAGTCACCTCAATACCAGTAAACACATCCCTCAAAACGCTACCATCTTTCCCTACATACAACTTATACACCCCATTTTTACCAATCTTTCTCTCAATCTGATCACTCGCAGGATGCACAACCATATGATTCATTTTCATAAAATCATACCCCAAAATCACACCATACTCACTACTCACCTTATCAATCACAGAAAATTCACATTCATTCATCCTCATACCATGCATTTGAACAGCTGACCTTATCATTCCAATCACAGGCACTCTCCTATTACCAATACCTACTAAACTACCCTTGCACTCAGATAGGAGGGCTTTCTCGCTAACCTTGTCATACACATCTTTATACACCAAGCTGGCCTTGCATCCAGAATCTATTAAAGCCAAACACTCAATTCCATTCAATTCCACCTTCACACTCAGACACTCATACTTCCTACCAGACAGCACTTTCACACTAGACAGACTTACCAACACATTACTCACACTCATGCACCCAGAGGATACTTCAGCAGGTACCCTCTTACCATTCAGTTTCCCGCTTCAGACTTTCCATTCACACCTTGCGCTCTCAGTCTAATCCAACACTTTTCACTCGAATGTCCTTCCATCGCACAATAGGTACATACATTCCTCTGGTCACGACACATCCTTGCATAATGACCAGCCTTTCCACAATTACCACATGCATATTTCATACTTTCCCCACCAGTTGCTCCACCATTCAACCTCGGACAATCTTTCTTCAAATGGCCTATTTCTTTACACTCGAAGCACTCTTTCACACTTTCCTGGCAATCCTTTATCATATGCCCTTTCTTACCACACCCAAAACATGCACCAGATGTCCACCTACATTCTGCCAACATATGACCTTTCCTTCCACACCGACGACATTTCACAATCTTTCTCCCACCATTCGGTCTCTCGTTTGCTGGGACATACCTCGGCTTCTCTCTCATATATCCATTCCCACGCTTGAAATTCATCTGCCCCCTTCCATTCGACCACCCTCCATTTGCCCATCCATTCTGCCGGCCCAGGAAGTTTGACATCACTCCAGCTGGTGCAGCCTTCAGGGCATCCCTGCAAACTGCTGGGGTGGATGAAAGCTCCTGGGCTTCTTACCTCCAACATTCACACTGTACCATCCATCCTCTTCTAGATCGCTTTCATCATCAAATCGTCCATCTTCTAACAGTTCCAACACATCCTCCCACATCAACCGTTCACCTGTCAGTCTCACTCTCTCCTTTCTCTTTCCACTCAGCCATTCACTCACCTTTCGCGGGATCGTGTCCAAAAACTTCCTCATGAGTGGTTTACATTCATTTACATCATCATCACCATACCTCGTTCTTGCCATACTCTCAAGCCTATGTGCATACATATTCACACTTTCACTCTTCCCCATTCGAGCCTTCTCAAATTCATTCACCCTTTTATACTTCACACTCTCTTTCATTCGTTTCACCTGCCCAATCAATCTCTTCTTCACTACATCATACTTTGGCTCCCCCACACTTGTGACCACACGGAAAAACTCCAATACTTTTCCCTCCAAAAATTCCCCCAAAACATTCATCCAGTATCCCTTATTCTCTGGGTACTTGAGCTTACAATAACGCTCAAATTCCCCGAAGAATTCTTCCATACTTTTCCCACCATGTAACCTAAATCGATCTATCTTTGGCACTTTCCTTATCAAAATACCTTTCCCCACATTCACTTCACTCTCCGAAGAGCTACTCTCGGTCGCACTCATTCCAATCATACCATCACTCTCTCCTTCATCCGAGTACAATGAGTCCACACTCTTGCCTCTTACCTTCCTATCCTTCCCCTTTGCACCACTCTTCCTTCTCTTGCGTTCAACTCTCTTCCATTCTCCGTCCTTCCTACCACTCACCGTATCTTCTTTAGACTCAATCCTACTGCCATCCATTCCTTTTAGCGGAGTCCCTTCAGTAAGAGCAGGGGTCAAGGTTGTAGGTCCTGAGGCTGATCCAGCCCCTGTCATCATGTTATACAGGTCCTGCATCCGTCGGTCCGTCTGATCCTATCGGTCTCCCATTTCCTTCTTCATCCTATCAGTCTTTTCATTCATCCCTTTTATTTTATTCTCCATTCCCTCCATCATTCCCTGCAACATTTCACACTCCTCTTCTTTCTTTCTCAACTCCAGTCTCAATCGCACTACTTCTTCATTCAATGTTTCCGCTACAGCCATTGTTCCCAAGTTAGTAAAAAGATAGGAGGAGGGAAAAATCAATCAAACTACTTGTCACGCTAATTGGGTATGGACTGCAATACAATCCCGTCACGCTCACAGTTTCGAAGTCTCACGTCCCTATTCAGGCGCCAAATGTAGCAGGCCGAAAAAATTTAGACTAACCCCAATCGATCCAACCCGCTCCCTACACTAATCCGGACGTGAGAAATCGAAGGAGAATGAAACGGATTGTATGTACAGTCCTTTACTAACAAAAAAATACAATATTTACAAAAAAATTATGGGTAAATATGCACAAAATATGTACAATAGAGAGGGGCGATTATATTGGAGATCTCCTTATTTTTCACAAAAAAAATACAAAAAGAAAATCCTATATATATGAATACTATTAATCGATCCTAAGAAACATAAAAAATCAAACAACCAAAAAAATCCTGACTACAACAGTCAATATATAAATAACAAACAAGGCCTCACTTGGTACAAAGAGGATGGGGAGATGTCCAGCCACCTGCCACTCGAGCGAGCAAAATGCCTAGGACTTACAACAAGTGTGGCGCCTCAGCGCTTGATGGAAGATAATGACCTTAAAAAGCTTGCGTGGCTATTATAAGCCCTCCTTCATTAAGCTATACTATTGGCCTTTATTTATTAACAATAATATATAGCTTTCCAGGATATAACGCTTTGTTTGTAATATAAGGATATACAAACTAAGTCCTATCTTTCCAGAATATGGCGCCTGGAAAGAAAGAAAAAAAACATGGTAATCATTTTTATACATAAAATAAACAAAAAACAACAAACCCATTCCCATTCAGACACACACACATTTTTACAGAGGAAGGGATAGGGTACTGAGAAAAGGGGTGGGAGAATGGCCCTTTTACACACACTCACATTCGCTCCACCACAGTGTGACATAAGTTCAACTTAGACAAAACCTGCAAATATGTGTTGTTGTATCTCTGGGAGAACCCTGGTCCAGTCAGTAGGGTTTATTGAGGTTGCTGACCTAAAGGATGGACTTAAACTGAAGACAACAACTAAAATTATGTCATTTTCATAACAAAACTAATAATCTTTTATTTTTTTTTAGATATTCCTATGAGTGGCCGAAAACCAAAAAAAATAAAAAAAAATGCTTCAGATGCAAAAGTTTCTACTACATCCAATGATGTTGAATTTAAAAGTGAGTCTTTGACTCTGGTAGATGTAACATGCCCAGTATGTCTTTCCATAATGATAAGACCAGTCTCTCTGCCTTGTAGTCATTCCCTCTGCCTGCCTTGTTTTGATTTGAATGTTTCAGAATCAAATCTCGCTTGTCCTCTATGTCGAAAAAGGTAAGATTTGAAATAATTTTTTAATTTAACCTTTTCATTCTTTTTTAGGGATAGAAAATATCCATCCACATCTTCTAGCATGTGTTACGAAAGATAAATAAGCCAAAATTCAGATCACTGTTCTAGTAAACCATCTCCACCTTCTACAACTGCATCAATGTATTTCTGTAATAAGATAGGGTATTGCAAACCCATTTAGAAATCCATTTAATTGATGTCAAGATGGGAATAAAATGTTTCTGTGGTGCAGTGAATAAAGTGTGTGGAGATGTGTCAAAGGGTATAGCTGTGAGTGGCATGAACAATTTTTGGGTACAAATTTGTGAGCTCAAATTTTAATTAGGTGAAAGGATTTTAATCAGTGAAAATGTGTTTGGTTGGAGTGTATGGACATCGTAATGATTGAACTAAAGCTAAAGAGAGATTTGGGGTGGGTGTAATTGAGAATGGGTATTTAGTTATGGTTGTAGGGGATATAAATGGTTAGATAAGTGACATAGAGAATGGAGAGAGCAAGGTAAGTTTCTGTACTGAGATAAACATCTCTGTGGCAAGTACATTTTGGAAAAGGAACTATGCACAGGTATTATGAATGTGTTAAACTTTGGTTCCTGGTGGCAATTTGGGCAGACAGTACCACACAAAAAGATTAGAATGTGCCTGTATTTCTATCACATCTTCTTTCTTAACTTTTATCATCCAAAATCCAAGGGTTCCAAAATTGGTGTATGATAACCTACATCCTACAGGTATAAACTATGTAAAGGTGATGCAACTTTGGATGAATAAAATGAAAGTTATAACCAGGTAAGCAATTTACTAGAAAAATTGGTATCCAAAATGATCTGAATGATAGTGGAAAAAATTAATGGAATATAATTAGATTATGAGTGAGAAAAAGTTTGGATAAGTAATTAGTATTTAGTGTGGAAGCCTTTATTCTCAATGATGCTTTGGCATCTCCTGTATCAGGAACAAACCAACTGTTGGCACTCTTGGGCAGTAATTTTGCTCCACTTGAAGTATTTCCCAGAGTTCTTGAACTGCTTTCAGATTCCTCACTTTACAACACTCTATGAATGTCTTCCAAACATTTTTAATGGGATACAGGTCTGGATACAGTAACCAGCCTGAGTGCTACAGATATCTATCTGTTTTTACTACCAGTAGAAACCAGACACAGTTCGATACATATGTGCTCATCATCCAACAAGGTCTTCACCAGTGTGGCTGTGTGGCAGGGGGCATTATCATACATGGAAATTGTAGGTTGGTCTTTGCAAAGCTTGCTGTAGCAGTAATTCCTTTGTACACCTGTGCATTCTTTGTGCCGTGTAAGTGCACAAGTGGCCCAGTACCTTCTACCAAAGTCATGACACTTCCTCTGCCCAACTTTGCATTCTTTTTGGTGCAATTCACAGACAATCTTTTGCCTGTGCTTCAATGAATAAACCTCATTCCATTGGATCCAAACAAATGGAACTTAGATCCATCACTGAAGTGGACTTGGTTCCATTGATCATCCATCCATGTAATATGCTCAGTGGTGAATACAAGGTGAGCATATTTGTTGTTTGGACTGATCAATGTCTCGACTATGGGTGTGCAAGCATGAAGATTGTCTTAGTCCAGCCCATGTAATATTCTGCTTGCACATGTTGATTGCCTAAATCTCACTAATCTCTTGAGAAACTGCTGCACCCATCTTGAAATGGTCTTTAATTCCAATTTGGGTAGTTGCTTAGTCTTCCCTTTTTGTGGTCATCCTTGTCATGAGTTGACAGAAAATTATGGACTCCAATTGAAAGACCATTCATTTTGATGGCCCCGTAAGGGGCGCGGCGATTTGCCATCCTGGCCGCCGTGCTGACGGGATCCAGCGCTCCGTCCGGCCCCAGCTTAGCCTCTCTTCCTTCCTTCAGATAGCCCGATTTCTCCCCTACCTCGTCGCTTTTCATACAACCTCTCCCACAACTTTCTCTGGTCAGCCTCTAATTTCACAGGGTAGATGCTGACCTTCTTCTCAAGCCAACCACCCCGGATCGGGGCTGGGGGGAGAGGGGACATTGTTCCCTAACCCCTGAGCTCCGGTTCGGGATGTTTTTTTTTTAACAACCTGCTTCATCCCCACCCATACCTTCCTCACATCCCCTTTCCTCTCCTCTTCACATTCTATCAATTTTACGCCGTGTCCAAGGTGGAGCCGCCATGCCGATGGACTGCCAGGCCACCAGGCGGGAGGGGTGGTCCCGAATGGCGGCGCCTGGCTCTGCCGGGCTTGTAAGCACCTCTCGCAGTGCGGGCAACTGCGAGAGGTGATGAGCTATTGCGTCCCGTATTAAAAAGAGGGTCACCATGCCCATGTATGACAAAAAAAAACAAAAAAAACCCAACCCCCAACTTCCCCAAGAAAATCAACGGAGCTGCCCTCGGGCAGCTCCACCGAGAAAATGGAGGTCCCCCCCCCTTGTGCTTGCGCAAGGACACTCCATAATTCTTTAACCGGAGAGGAGGCTTACTCCTCTCCTACGCCTATGGGTGTAGGGGACTCCCCCTCACCCCCTTCTCTGGAGGTGCTTTCGGGCACCTCCCTATCTCCAGCGGCAGTCCCTCCTTTGCTTTCTAAGGGGACTGCCAAGAAAGCCAGCAGGCAGCCCATTGCCGACCGCCCCTCGTGCAAGCGGCTCGGTAGGGCAAACCCCCTTAGGGGGGAGAGGGAAGCCAGGCCCCTTCAGTCGCTTCCCTCAAAAGACCTGCTGGCAAGAATTTTAAACCTTGCTGGGGTCAAGGCCTGTGCATCCCCACACAAGACTGGTGACACTGCCAAGGGGACCTGCGATGTCCTGGGAGGGGATGGCCAACTGGAGGCCCCTCCTGTGATAGACATGGTCCTTGAGGAGACCCAGCCTCAGACGGTAGGGCCTTCCATGGGGGAGAATCCGGGTTTGGCGCCAAGCACCGAACCCGAATCCACCCCTATGCAAGGTCCCCCTCAAACGGCCGAGGGCTCCGAGGCAGTAAAAGGAGGGGAGGGATCTCCTCCGACAGGTGCCCCTATGACTACCAGGACCTTCTCCATTTCAGAGAGGGACCTGGCTGAGGCCGGCCCATCTGGCATGGGGGCTTCTGCCGGCGGAGGTGAGAAGCGGGTTCATTCCCCGCCCTCCTCTCCTACTGCTACCACTTTGGTAGGCGACCAAGCCAAGATCGGCACATCCGGCCCCTCTACCCCCTCGTGTGCGGAGCCCCTGACCAAGAGTGCACAGGGCAGAGCCTCGATGACATCGGGGCCCCTGATTCAGAGGTTACCTGGCGTTTTTGAGCCCGCTGGCTTCAAACGCTTCCTCGTTATTCGCTCCACTGATGGCACCATGTTGTCCAAGGGCAACATGATCCATCAGAGGAGAGGATTAGCTAGTGCAATTGGTAGAGAGCGGAAGGTGACCCGTTTCTCGGACAGCAACCTTCTGGCGAATGCGGCGAATCCCGCCGAGGCGGCCAAGATAAGTGCTCTTCGGACACTTCATGGCACCCCGGTGAGTGTGACGCCGCACTCTACCATGAACTTTGTGAAAGGAGTAGTTTATGCGAGGGAACTCGTTGACT